>JBAWJQ010005176.1:0-600000 GCA_037783105.1 Bactrocera zonata | reverse complement strand
GCCAAATACTTCTTTCGAACACTCTCTCTGTAGCACTCTCACTCCAAGTTGGTATTTCGGCGATATGATGAGCTTATCGAGCATTGAACCAGATTTACAAGTGACTAATATTAAGGAGATATTCCAGAATGAAAAAGAATGCCAAATTTAACGAAATTAATTTATTTGAATTGAGCCTTTCATTTGACGAGAATATTTACACCATCGAAATACGAAAAGCCGACTTTATAATTCCTAGACTATAGACCACTTGAATATTTCTGGTTGATGTAGGTAAGGCAAAAGCTCTTCACAGTTCAAAGGGTATAAGCAATAGTCTTGTTCTTACGTTTCGCTAACCAAATGGCACTCGATTATTTGTTTTTTCAACTCTGTACGAAGTAAACACTTCTGTGATCTGCTCCTTATAGCCGGAGTGATTTCCACACATATACGCATACTCACACTACCACATATGCAAGGCTCGTTCGACATAAACCGGAAACATAACAAATCATAAATTAAACCCTCGTTAACCAAACTTATTACCTGGTGTACGCGCCCCCTTTTCGAGCCAAGAGGAGCCCCACTTGGGTATGTACTAAATTTATAACAGGAATATTTTTGTGTGTGCGTTGAACAGACAACTGCGAGAATAAAAATCGAATTGCGTTTTCATTTTATTACTCGCTTAAATTATATAGCACTATTAAGCGAGTTTAGTGGAAACACTTTGAGTTTCGAGCGCTGAACGAGGGAATAATCAAACATGCCATTGTTGTTGTGATAGCCCCTGGCGTCGGCCATGCCAATAATGGCAAGGGACGGACGAAAAATGTATCGCTTCGGCTTGGATGGCGTGAATGGATGCTGAGTCAATAAATGAAAGCGGACAGGCGATGGAGAAGGTGTTAAATAAATTTGAAATAAATACAATGAATGGACGGCGTATTTGGCACGTACGTATGTATGCGTACCAATGACCACTACGCAGCATTGACATTTTGCCCTAATGCTCGAAGAGTATTAGAAAAGCGTGCAATTCCGAAACTTTGACCTACCCAGCCTACGCAGTGGTAGACTCCACTGTATATACATATATGTATTTATACGATGCATCTATGTAGTTGTTGTCTACGTGAGGGGGGTTTAAGTGACTAAAAAAGCCCGATTGAGGCTCGGATGAAGAGTGGAGAGAGTTTCTGAAAGCAATGTTGTGATCCAAGCCCGCTGATCGGAATTAATTGACCACACTGCCGATCGCAGAGTTTTCAAAGCGATTATGTGCTTTTGATTTTGTTTTTAAATCGCTAACTGCCGATCATACGCATTAAATGCGCTACTTTATTGTGTGCAAAACGAATTATTGCGACATTTAAGGCGTCTAAAGACGGAGTGCACAATGAGTTTCACCGGTTGTAAGCCAGCCACATTACGCTGACATGTGAAGTGCTCATGCCTGGAGTCGGCCTGCTCCCGTGATCCCCGCACAGTGTCGGTTTGTGCTTGTTGCTGTTGTTGCTGTCATGTCGTATGACTGTTGCACGCGCTTGTACAAATCACACCACAAACGTCAACTTTATCCGCATAATTCAGGACAAAACAATGCACCAAAACACGAGTGAAAAAACGCCGAAACAGTGAATCGGCCGCGCGAAGGTTAAGCCATAATCAAGTCGAACGGCTAAGAGTGCCTCCGGACTTAGCGGGCAATCGGTGCGGTACGGAAAATGGTAAATTTATAGCTGCGCTGCATCAATTAGGGCGCTTTCGTTGTTTCGCCGAGAACAATGGGATTGCTTCAGAATGTTGTTTTTATCGCGTATCGCTCCTGCTACTTGTCGCAGTTCTTTCTCGTATGGATCTGGGTTTTGCGGCTGTGCGCATGCAATTTAAATTGATCTTGCGCATAACTCTCTTCGGAGATCACAGCGCGCATGCGCAGCACGATGAGCATCGATCGCAATGTATGAGAATGCACCAACGGGCTATGCCAGACTTGGCGACGACTTCACATCATACATATAGGCGCAGATCAGGCTCTGCACCAGCACTCTTCGATGACAATAACCGTTATTTGTTTGCCAACCAGTGATGAAGATTAAATCCCTTTAATTTTTTGCTGTTTGTTTTTCGTTTCAGAAGTGTTTAGCATTTTTGAAAATGCCCGTGTGCACATCGCATAAGCTCCTTGCCGCCGCCGGCTCTCGCCCGAAGACCACTAGTTTGCCTCATAGCGATCGTCTTGTTGCGACATTGAAACTGTGACGACTGTCAGTAAGCGGGCCATCACCGGTCGATGAGCTGTGAGTGAGGGCTCTAAGGAGTGATGGATTAGCATCAGCGCGCAGACATAAGGACGACAGGCGAACGACCCTTTAGACGCTGTCGCTTTGTGGGCCTTTACACAGTCTCGCTTTTTCCGAACGCTTTTTTGGGCTGTCTGTGGCTTGTGCATTACAGATGTACATGGCTTCTTGGAAATAATTATGCTTTTTATGAAACCCGTGCACCCCTCACGACTGTGGCTTTCGCAATCAATGTCGCCGCTTGGCAAAATGGCAACATTTTTGTGCAAATTGTTGAAAGATTTAAATTGAGTATTGGGTTTTCGGTGAATTTTTAACGCTGGGCTTTATTGCGGCGGCAGCAAATTGAATGTTCTTCTGCTGGAAGCTCATGCGAAATAATTCAATAATTTGGTGGCGGATTAAGCGTAATTTGAGTGGAATTTATTTCTTTGGACTAAGGTTAAGGTATTTTGGAATAAAGTGGCTAAAGTAAATACTTTCTTTTAGTCCTCCCAGAAAAGCCCATTCCACAGGCTTGCAGCCTCAGTGAACTATCACATCGAAATTAAAAATTACAAATGAAATACCAGTCCATGTTTGCAAAATAAACCTGATTAAAAGCCACCAAACCTTCATCAGCTTCTCATACTCACCGCAAATATGTAAGGAGCACATTGGGAGGATGAACGAGAAGTACATCAACACCAACACAATTTACGTATATTCCGCAAACTCAAGTATTTCAACCATTTTGACGCTAAGCTGGGAGCCATCCGTCGCTGGTAGGAGTAATTGAGCGCACATGCTTAAAATGGAATTACGTGTTAAGTAGCTCTACGCTCTCGAAGCTTAACTGTACTAGGGAGGCGGCTGTAGCTGTATAGAAACTCTGAAACTCTGAATCACACGTAATCGTCTAATTTTATGTGAGGGAGAAATGTTCAAATTAAGTGCGCTTCGTTAAATACACAAAAGATGGCGGGAGCACTATCCCAGTCGCACATACATTGGGCCTTATAAGTTGAGCTCAATGACAAGGAAGCGCTTTGAGGGCTGAGCAAATTAGAAGAGTGCAAGGAAAACACCGAGGGTGGGCCAATGAGCTGTTTGTGAGTGTGGGAGAGCTATCAGTGCATGAAGCGCGAATTTCTGCCCATCACTTTGATGGTTGCTACGTGTATCAATTAGATTGGACCACCGCTTGCAACAAGTTGTGGGGCAAAGGAAAAGAAGACGCCACCGCAATGACGACCGAAATTAAGTACTCGCAATCAGCGTAAATGATATGCGACTGATTTGATGGGTCGAGCCAACGACTCGACGATTAGCGTTCCAACAAGAATTACAAGGCCATCGCCCTGCGCCTGTCAACTCAATTACACTCTGGGGAATGAGATGAATAAGCACCGATGGCGGTGAAAGTGCAGTGTTGGCGTTTATTTTTTCCCTCTATCCTAGCCAGTTTTTATGTCGCCTTACTTGCGTAGGTAGTTTAGTTAATCGCAGTAGTAAAACATGTTAATAGCGGCACGCTATCCCAGCGAGGCTGCGTGACACGCCCAACCAATAAGCCAGTCAACTGAGCAGATGAACGATGTTGATTTTTGAACTTCAGTGCAGTGCACGAAAGGCCCTCCGAAAGCATTTATGTGTAATTGTCTCAACCGCAATCACGCCAAAGCATGTGGCAACGACTTTCCCTTTTACTGGTATTTACGAGTATGATTACGTTGAACGCAAATAAAATCGTACGTACACATACCTTCGCACCTTAGCACCCGCTTGGGCATTAATCTGCGGTTCATAAAGTTGCAGCATCGCAAAATTAGCGCCACAGCCGACTGAAGCTTCATGACTTTAACATCACCTTAAGTACACAAAGCAGAATCTCCGGCAGCAGAAGGCGCTGCCTGCGCCAAGTACCACAAAGGCTCTTAACCGCAAAGGCTGCAAGAATTGAAGTGTAGTTGTAGGGGAATTTGGGTTAACAAAATACGACAGTAGCCTGTACGCCTCGGGTTCGTTTCGTGCACATATGGTTGGTAGCAGTTATGGTGGCGCGATCGACATCATGCATCAACTGATTGACTGGTAGTCATCCTCATCACTCTCAGCGTCCGCCCGTGTGTTTATCCCGAATAATGAGGTATCCGATAATCAGATTCACTAACCCAAAATAATAGCAGAATACACAAGCCACAAATGAGCTAGATCCAACAGATGATGCAGACGCTACTGCGCCTCACGAGCCGAAGGATGTTTATACTCGCAATGGTCTACTTGTGCAGCTGACGTAGCACATAGTTTTCTTCCATGATTGACCACAAATTTGATTTAATCGTGAGGCGTTGCGTATTCTTATGGCCTTGTTGAAAACGCCAAGTCCAACAATAAAAATGGATGTGCGAATATGTCTAAAGCTCTTTGCTTTTCTTAATATCGATTCAGTAACGGATTCTTTCGGCCTTAATAACACTTTGCGTATGCTGCATCCTTTTAGTGAAAGCACTGATCGGGAACCTAAAAATTAGCTAATAAAGGGGTAATCCTAATGCAGTCCGTATTATAATAAGATTTTGATAAGCTTTTCTGAATAAATTAAGAAGAAACGAGAATGACCTCTTCGGTGTATTCAAGATGTTCTCAATATAGAGTTTACCAAATGTTTAAAAACTAATTTTGCTTACCTTTGGCATTCAGATAAATACTTTTGAACGGGTTTTTCTTCGTGGTAGCAAACCAAAACTGTCGCTGTGTTCACTCGCTCCTCTCAATCCCTCGCTTACCAAATTTGTAAGCAATGTCACAGTTAAAAAGACTGAATATGCTCAATTTCGAGGTACCAGAAGCGATGTGCTTTGGACAAAAATAAATACGCATAAGAACTGTGTGCGGTATTTTCTGTTACAGGTTATTGAAAAGACTCTATATCAACATTTGAAGAACATTAGGCTACCTTTTCCAGAGATGATTTAAATCTGAATGGACCTATCTTCAGTTAAATTCTCAGGAATCGAAGCATATACAACAAGGAACCCGCTTTAGTGAGTCACACTGAGACCAGTTTTGGGTTTTCGCTGACGTAGTGTCAATTTTTTCATCGGAGCATATACATATATACCTAAATTTGCCATATTTAAACACTAATGGACATATCTAACTGTAAGTATTTATAGTATTTTCTAATTAATTTGTTCAAAAATAAATATTGTACTTTGAGACATATAATAGCAAACAGTCAGCCCAGCAACTCAGGAGTCTGCCTCGTTCTTATCCTGCTGCCCTTCTGCAGAACTCGAATGCTAGACTTGTTGTTAGAAATTATTAGAAACAGTACCACCTGTCTTCTGCTCACGTAGATACATTTAATCGCGTAGATATGTGCACACACGGACACCCCGCACATAGATACACAAGCAAGTGTAGACCTCTCAAGATTAATTTGACATTTTACGTAACGCGTGCACCTCGGCACTTGCCCCATGTAGCCAGACAGCGAAAGGCAAACACTTAAATCGAATGCTAATTTTTGGAAAGTTATTCAACGGATATATGGCTTTGAGTATTTATGTGACTTCTGTTTGACTTAAGACGAGTAATTGTCTAAGGCACCCTACAGTACACGACACTACAACGAGGCATAACAACGTCGTTGGAATTCTGATGACTCCCAGATGCATTGGCCAGGCACACGTCAACCACGCATGCGCGCACCTTTGCCGTCCCTCGAATAAATCACACGCGCAGTGAGGATTTCCAGGAAACAAATATTCCACACACTTTAAGACAACAACTTCTCGACAATTAACATTAATTGAAGTGCGAGCAATACTCGAGAACTCTTCTTCGAATTCGTCACCATTTTTATTGAAAATTTGTGTCATTAGAGTGAAATATAATATGAAGTGTATTATGGTGCATAAATGCGTAGATATAGAAATGCGAGTATGCATATGTATGTACATTAGGGTGTTCGTAATTTGCTAAGTTTTTTTTATAATCCCCTGAAGTCTCAGTTTCTTCGCTAAAAAATCCAACGTAAACAAGTCCAGTCCTTTGGGTGATAATCAAGAAGTGTACATGGGAAGGCTTGAGTCACCGCTCAAGATACGGAGATATTGAAACACGCAACTAGTTTACATGGAGACTAGTTCACACTAATTGAAAAAGAGCATATTTTCTTACAATTCACAAAAAAGTGATCGCAAAAATTGCGGTGACTATGGGGCAGTCAGCATAACTTGTATCGCATACCTGACTGCTTTTGCTGTGCAAAACCTTTAGTTGAATCTAAAACTAACATCCAATCCGCCGTATATTTTAGTATACAAAACCGCCGAAAATAAGTTGCTTGTATGTCGTTATGACAGAATTTGGTGACCTCGTTGAGCTTAGACCGCTGTGCAAAAAAAGATTGAGCATTGACATCCCCGATTCGTTCGATGCAAGACGTTAGACATGCCCTCAACGGGCCAAACAGTTTGCCATTGTTTTAACTTCCGAACTGAAGAATTTCGAAAGCTGCCAGCAACTGTGAATAATCCATCGCCATTATTTTTTGTTTTAATGAACATAAAAATAAAACCAAAATCTTCATCACAAAATCCCAAAAAGTAACGTAGTAGTTCAAATGCTAACGGTAATTC
Organism: Bactrocera zonata; assembly: GCA_037783105.1. Lineage (NCBI taxonomy): Eukaryota > Metazoa > Arthropoda > Insecta > Diptera > Tephritidae > Bactrocera > Bactrocera zonata. Next base: position 593,084 of record JBAWJQ010005176.1, on the reverse strand, counting down.
GTTAAGGAAATCAAATTAAAATTTTCGCAATTTATTTGGGCAGTTATCGGCGATTCTACACTGGGCATACATATGCATGTGCTTGAACACCTTGCACATGCCTGTTAGGAAAATGTTTGCATCGTTTCTTTTTATGGCATCGAAAGTAAAAGTATTGGAATGTGGTTTTGTTGCAGCCATTACATTCGTGCTCCAAAACTCAGAAGATTTTCCACAGAAGCATTTTGTGCCCGCACAGCAAACTTAACGGGGGTAGACATATCTGGTCTTAAAAGCTCGACACGTTTGCAGACCGTAAGGAAGACGCATTTCTTCAAAGCAAATTTTCCCAACCGGGTTGCCATTCAGTTGCTTCGCTCGCATACAAGGCGTCACGGTCATTCACAAATTGCTTCTGCAACGGCAGCGGCAGCTTCCACTCCTACTCTACTCCGAGCCCACGACACCAAACTTCGCTGTGTGGAAACCGTCCATCGTGCGCTAATTGGCGAAAACCCAAAGGGAAACAACAGCAATAATATGTGGCAATATTTGCATGCCGTTGCCACAGCGCTGCATATATTTCACTCGGCTTCACTTATCGCTGATGTTGCCAGTGGCAATAACTCAGGCGCGCCGAAAATTCTCGCTTCAACAAAGGGTCGTAAAAATGAAGAAAAACGTATAAAGTGCATGCATACACATACACACACATACACACCATGCTTGTGTATGTGTTTACGCAAGGGTGTACTCGTAGCTGAGCGCAGACGTAATGGCCCAATTGCGATTGCGAATTGCCGAAAAATCATAATGACTTGAGAATATGTGAGGAGGCGCTGCCACACATACATACATACATACCAGTAACGGTGGCAGCATTTCAGTATGGATGTACCTCGATCTGGCAGCGCAGACAATTGCACACTTAATTAGCAGCGTCACAACGCACACTTATACATGCACATCATGCACATAGTTCGTCCATACATACACAATATATAAAAGGTAAAATAATGTCTGGGTATGTGAAGTGTGCGCCAAAAGCAATTAAAAGCGCACCCGTTCGATCCAATTTTCAAGTGATCAATTACACAATCGAACTTAATTTATTAGCGCTATTCGGGAGAGGGTTGGTTGCTTCCAGCGTTAAAGGGACACATCGACCCCTATTTGCTTATTATGCAATGGCACTACCCAATTGCCAACGCGTCAGTCGCACATCATATAAAAATGGCATATTCCCTTAGGGGCACGACTCATTCCTCTTTGCCTACAAACTGATTGCCTTTTGATTAGGTCGTCATGAGTGCATTACTATTTGCCCGTATTCGCACTGGAATCAGGGTCGCTCGACATACACAAAGGACTCATGTGGACAATCAGTCATTCGCATTTCGTTGACTTTTTACATTTGTGACGATTTATTCGAAAGCATTTTTTTGTTTCAACTGTAGTTCCGCTTTCTGTTATTCGTTTTTTGTACGTAACTGCAGCATTAAGCTTCGGTTCCCTCTTCCGAAGTCCTTAATCAAAATGGCAGATCAATTTCGCATTTCGGTTGAGCCGGTAAAGCTTTCGAGGAAAGCAAATATAGAGACGATTGCGTTGAACACTGACAACACACTTGAGTACAAAATGCTTTTTGATTAAAGGAGTAATACAGGTTCCAATTTTATTTGGTAATATGACCGATAAATTCCATTTTTACACTTCGTTTCTGAATTGTTATAAGGTGTCACTTGACATCTTTATTGACGCCTGATTTACCCAAGCCGCTTATTTCGATCGATCATAATTTTCAGAATTTCGAAATTTCGATGTGTCCATAGACAGCTGGTAACGAAGTTCCGGATAAATTAAACTCTGTGCCTTCTAACAAAATATGTTTCCATAATTCAGGGAAATTAATATTCGCATAGTCGCACTTGCGCACAAATACTATATAAAAGTGTTCTTGTGTTATTGGTAACGATGATTACACGTTTTTAAAATAGTTATGAAGAAAATCGGAGCCCAAGCCACCTAGATTAAACGCTGAAAAATGGATGGCATCAGTGAGTCAGTGAGCCAGAACAGGCTATAAGGTTTTCAGAAATCTCCCGGTTCACAGCGAGGAACTGCAACTGGCCGCTGGCAAGCTCCACCTCACCACAGAACCACCCGCAGTAATCTTAAACATGTATACCGCTTGCCTCGAAGCAGGAGTATTTCGAGTATTTGGAGATCCAACGACTTGTTCTAATCAGCAAATGAAAAGGTGATCTCCTTGCCATCAGCTAATACTATGCATGCTCGATACAGCGGAAAAGCGCTATCCGAAGCGTAGAAGTGTAGAAGTACCACAGCGTATATGCCCCAAATTTAAGCGAATAATTCTGTTGGCGACTTTAGACGTTTGAAACGCCTTCAATAGCTCGAAATGGACGGACATGCTTGATACTTTAGAAAAAAATTTATAATCCCCGATTAGCTCACTGCTGTGGTGCGGAGCTATCTTAATAGCAGATAACTGCTTTACAAGACTAGAGGGGGATTACGACAAAAATAGTTATGATACTAAAACTACGCGGACGATATTTTTGCGGTATTCATATCCCGACACAGAGAGAAAGCTCGAAGAAGGCTGAATAAGATCATGATTTGGACGCAAACATGGTTTGACTCGCATAATCTTCAGCTCGCTACAGAAAACAAAACAAAGCTACTACTGCTGACGAACAAGCACATTTCTCTCGTAATAAGCATGTAAACGACTAAGGATATTCTAAGGACACAAAAAACTGTGAATTATCTATGCCTCAGGCTAAACCCCAGATTAACTTTCTGGGTACAAATCAAGCACGCCGCATTAAAGGCAGGGAAAATCACCTCCCTTGTGGGAGCCAAAGAAAGCAGATGAAAATAACAAGAACGCAATTGACCGAATAAAGAAAGACACAATACTCGTATAGCAGCTAAGATAGGAGATTGAGAGTCGCGGCAAATGGACGGTCAAACTTATAAAATATTTAAACTTATGAACAAGTCGACTTTTACACAACCAGTTGCTATCCGAATATTTCAGAAAGTACCTTGATAAAATGGACAAAGTTGAAGAGCCGTCATGACTATATAACGACGCGATAAAAGGCGACGCTGAACACACATTCTGTAGATGTATGCGGTGGATACGGGCCGCCGTAGAAGACCTGGTTGACCGCAAAACCTTGAACAATTTAAAGAAGTAATGCAAACGCGACCCCAGGGTTGGCGACGGTTCCTCAGAAGGAGGGTTTTAGTGACCTGTATGTGGCACATACCGTTACCGTGACGACAGCTCTGATGATACGGAAGGCATTTTCCATCAATGAGAAACTCAATAATAATCCTTAACTACTCCTTGGATGATATTGTCCGCGCTTTTCTGAGGGTTGCGTCCCAATTTTTTACTTGATAGCAACCTTTTTGACGAACATAAAAAAAAGCTCAACGCGATTGAATTGAAATAACATATCACTGCAGAAACTGAATTAACATGCCACAAAAAAACCTGTATTCACTCGAAAAAGCAACGAAAGACATAAAAGTTGTGGTCTCAAACCGTTAACAAAATTGTTCGGCTTTAAATGTTTCGAACTTAATATACTAATTCATATGCAAATACATAATTTTTATATCGACATTGTCGCCCTTGTTTCCGCCATTCTCCGCGTAACAAACAATTAATGAACATTGCAGATGGCTCCCCGGAGTGTATCCAGCCCACCAGTATTGCCAAAAAATATTAACATAAAGGCAAAGCATCTCGTCGGTAAAGCAGAATCATGGTGAGGGGCTTAGCTGTGCGCAAGTGTATGTGTGAGCGTATGAATGGAGATAGGAAAATATTTTTAACAAAGATATGGCAACAAAAAAGTATTAGTTTATGGGATTTGCCGCAAGCTCACTTAGATTACAGATTTTCCACGCCGTGTATAAATTTGTCTTTCCGCTTCTAGCGAGCAACGTGATTGCGTAGTGTGTCACAGTGCTGGCTGAGGTTGCATTGTTGTTGCTGTCATCTTTAAAGTGTCGGGAATTTATTCGTTTCGGTGTCAAATTGCGCGTATTTATCACAATTGCATACAATCTGCTCTTTATTGTTGGGCTCTTGTTGTTGGGAGTATTTCACGTTGTGTAAGTGTGATGTATGTAAGTATGTGCCGCATAAATAGTCGCTTTATAAATTAAACGCTCGCTAAGCGGACGCCCTCTTTCCCTTTCTGCGTTAGCTGGTTGTTCTTATTGTTGTTGTTGTTTGACATTATCTATATTGGCGGTGGCCTATGCAGCTATGCAACGCGTCTCCGATAAATATGCTCACACACACACACGCACGCTTCGGCGCAGCACTGATAAAGCCGGTGTCCAGTTTCTTGGCCTCAGCAGCCAGAGTTGTAGCTCCGTTCCATTCTATTTCTTCAAGTCCTGTCTAGCACCAAACTAACAAATTTATTATCGACACTTCTATACGCCCAGCTTCGTTGCAGTATCTCTTACCAAGGCGCATTTACACTCACACACACACTCACATCTTTGCGAGCATTCACATGGCCATACACACACACATACGTGTTGGAACTTATGCGCATGTTATTTGTTGTCCATAATTGCCTTAAATTAATTACATTTTAACAATCTTGCCTCCCTTCCAAGCACCACGCCAAGTCGACGCTGACAGCTAACAAGCAGTTAATTTGATTCAAAGCAGACACTTAAGCAGACAGACGATAGCTCATGGATTTCCTTGTCTGCTTATCAAGCCACTTAAGATAAGCGCGAGTAATTCGAGTGACAACTTCTTTGAGATAAATCGTTTTTGTTTAATCCAGTGGACGAATTGGTATATTGTGCTTTTCCTTCTTGAGATAACGAACTGGAGGAAGCACCGAAAGAGGGAAATCTCGAAATAATTCAAAAGGCGTTCAAGCCCTCCAAATTGCGAGTTGACTGCGGCAACAAGATGAAGGAAAACCTATCTCATACTCCTTGGAGGACTTACAAGCTTACAATGTAAAACCAGGTTTTTTGATAATTACGATTCGCTAAATTATATTACAAGCATACATATATACAAAGTTAAGCTTCTGCTAGCAGAACCAGGTTCGGTTCGTGTGTTTTTGTATGATACTTAAATTAAAATGGAAAAAAAATGGAATGGAATCGGTTTGGTGGCTTAAGCGAAATGTTTCTGCGTATTGCCATATTCTGAAATTTTGAACCGAAACGAAAATTGTGAATTTCATTTTACAACTACTTCCGAAAACTAATTGTGTTCAATTTCAGATTCTTAGACTGAACACCATAATAATGGGTCTTGCTTACTAACAAGGAGTATACTTCTTTTCACAACACACAAATCTGCAACTAGAAGTAGCCAGCTTAGTAATATCCCCCCACAAAGAAGCCCACCTCTGCCACCTTCTTTAAGCGCATGTACCATTCGCCAACGTGTAGACAATCGGCGCTGATTTTTCTCGGTACTGTCAATCATTGATATTTTTTAAACACATTATGCACTCACTGCTCACTTGCGTTTTGACACAAGAACCGCCCGAATCGCTGGCGTCGCACAATGGGCCCAACGCAAACTCATTGTGTGGCCATGAAGGATAAGCTCTGGCGCGGCGGTGGCTCCCCCACAAAGGCAGCAAATATTCACGAATTTGTAAAGACAAGAATTGCTGTCAGCGCACAATACCGCCGATGTGCCGCCACACGCCGACAGGCGAAACAATGGTGGTGGCACCAACGGCTTCGCCGCCAATCGGTGTGTTGCTTGCGCCACCATTAACGCACTATCAGCGCCGGCAATGTCAATCGCACCTTTTACAGGGATTTGTTTTGTGGCTACTGTCGGCAAATTTAAACGCTTCAGCTTACATTATTATACCCATCGCTGTCTGTTTGCCATTTATACACCGTTGTTGCACTTTATTTTTGCAACATTCTCAGAAACTGGCTCGAGTATTGCCCAGTGGTCACAAAAAACAACGAGCTGCAAAATCGATGAATTGTCTTCCAGCGAATCGGACCAATTATGTAGAAAACCCCACCGCTGGCGCCTTGGAATTAACGTTTAACATTCTTTATTGACCGGAAACTTTGAAATCCTTTGAAGATATTTCTGGTAACATTGGTAATAAAAGGTCTCGCCATCAGTCATTCCATAAACAGAGCTTTAGAGTTTTCTATTAGAGGCCGCTCTTTCAGAGGGCGAGGTTAGTGAAATCATAGTCGACGGTCCTAAAAAGCAATATATCCGAACTTTAGTAATTTAAGCGAGGGAAAATACAAGTCAAGGCATTGTCATTACAGGATTAGAGATTTAAGTATCTAAAGTAATCTGTAAACGCATGAAGTCGCTTCAATCTCAAACGACAAAATTCAAAATCAGTTCCATGCCCTTTTTAATATTTCAATTCATGCCTAACACAGTCACATTAGCTGAAGCCACCCACATAAAGCCATAAAACTTTTGAACACGCTTCATGCAGATAAACTTCAATGAAAATGCAAAAGTGCATTAAACAAAGTTGCTTATTGCATTTCCGTCACATTAGACGATGTAATCAATCATTTCCGGCACACACGCTTTGGCTTCGCATAATTTTTCAATTAAAAAATGCCCATATTTTCATATAAGGCATGTCTGATGGTGTTTTATTGGCGATTTCTGCTGCGCATGCGCCTTGAACAATCGTTAAATTTTCTAACTTACAACAACAAATCAAAGTGTCATAGCAATTGCAGTTGCAGTTAGAGCAATAGAAGAGCCCAAACGACATCTTGTCACTGGTTTTTCGACAGCTCCAAGAATCCAAGCTGACTTTAGCCGAAAGTAGAAAAATTAGCTCTTGAAAACACTGAGGTCTCATATAAATCGCCGAGGGGGTCGCGCTTTCGGCAAACAGTCAGCGACAATTGGTTTTATTATCCACATAAATGCTTATCACACAAATATTGCGTATGTACAAATACACATATGTTTAATCATATATATGACTGCAGCATTGTCCGCGCTTAATCATAAATACTGCGTACTCAAGCCTGAACACGGCCTACGCATGGGCAAAAGCTGGAATTCCTACTCGCCTGAAGGTATGTGCGTGTGGCACAAATCGCAGCGTTTCTGCGTGTGGCTCACCGCGATTCAAGCTGTCGGGTTGCCGAGCTGCCAGGCGAACAACGCCAGACAGTCACGGTGACATGCAAAAATTTTGCTCACGTCCGGCGTATTATGCGCAAATTGGCTTTTTAAAATCGCAGCTGTTTAACTTAATAAGTGGACACTTTATTGTCGGTGGCCAGCAGTGCATTTTAAGTTGCACCAACTATCGCATATCGGCACACACACAATCACAGTTATGCGTATCGTCGGCGGGGGAATTGCGGTTTTAGCTCACGAACTCTCACACACACTCACATACGCACATAAACGCATCGCGAAAAAGTCGCGACTTGACAGCTTTCCGCTGCACAAAATGATAATTTTTGAAACTCAAACAAAAGACGAAAGCCACAAACTCGCATATAAATAGTCGCTTAACTGGCTGGTGGAGCTAGACGCCCGCCTTGTGTTGCCCGGCATTAAAGGGTCATATTTTGCTAAATTTATGCCACAGTTACAGCGGATTATTATACTTAGAATTGCGCTCAATAGGTGAGAAGCTTGTATGGGAGCGCTGCTGTTGTTGTTGCCATAACCTTTTAACGAAGTTCCAAGCAGTCGTTAGAAGAAAGGCAAAAAAGCGTGAATACATCGAATTGAATGTGAATTGAAGCAAAATGTCAAAAAGCACGTGTGGCCACATTTTACCATACTTTTCCTTTGGGGGATCAGCTTTTTGGATATTTTGGAAACATGCACCAATACCCCTTCCTTAACGATTTGTTGTAATCTTTATACTGTGTGTATTTTTTGTTTCTTGCTCTTTGAAAGTGCTGCGCTACGAAATAGATGAGTTTTCTGTTTGCATTGGTACCGATGTTGTCGCACACCCCATCGACCCTCTCGATTGCGCGTTCCAAAGGTTTCACGTCCAAATCGGAGTCGAATTCTTACTACTTCACATTCGCGTAAGTGTTTCGCACGGATGCCAAGAAATTACTGCAGATCTTCCGAAGACTGGGGTGCGCGCAGAGCGGGGCACTCGTTGCAAATTAAATTTATGCATGACAAACTATTAGCATAACATAACGCGATAGCAGCTAATAAAGTAATTAAAACGCACTCCTCATGCCCCACATGCAACCGCATCGAAAGTTGGTGCAAGCGCATACTATGATGTGCGTATATACATAGCATACTTATACAGCTTAGCATTTATTTATATAGTATATGTGCACTATTTACATGCTTTTATTGCGAGCGCGTGCAAACTCCCTTAACCGGCCCAGTTTCGCCAGTCCAAACGGCAGCCAACTCAATTCGTGTCCATGTTCCCGGCGCTTGTGCTTGTAGCTATGTGTGCATAACTGTGCACACGAATAAACACCTAGTTACACGAGCCCAGCCGGACACCACTTGGCGCTTAATTAAGATGCGTGGACGCAGCAGCGCGCGGCCACTGCCACTCTCGTAGCTGGCATGTCAGAAATTGCAGCTTGTTATGCTAAATGACTGACGTCATTAGCAGAATAATAGCACCGTGAGCTGGGCAGCGCGGCGGCAGAAAGCAGAAAATAGGGCGGCTATCGCGGTTACTTGATGAGCCTGATGAGCCCGACGAGCTCAATGGCGAAGCCTCAGGTTTGGCCGCACAGCATTTGTGTATGAATATTCAGTGTGCACCACACATTCGCACACGCATAAACGGCCAGAATGGGAAAGTGTGGTCGTTGCCAGCCAAAAGTGAGGCATTGCGTGTCATCGACCGCTTTCGCTTATTGTTGTGGCATATATGAATAATTAATTTTAATCTAAGAAATTAAAAAGAGCATCGTGTATCGTGCCAATCGTATTAAGGAGCCTAATGCTGCTATAAAATCATAATTGGCATTTATTGTGAAATGTTTCTGTTAATTGCTTGCACTTCACTCTCGAATATAAACTAACTCAGAGCCGCTAAGAGACCCTTTATTATATTGAAGCAATGTTTTTTTTCCTTTTTTAGTTAACAGGCTAATCAATACTGCCTCATCTCGGCTTTTTGGCTGGACATAAAATACATATCTGTTCAAGAAAATATGGCTAATAATTATTAAGGTTTCCAACGAGGTCAAACTGATTTAAGCTTTTCTTAGCTTTCTCCAAATAAAAGGAGTACCAAACTTGTGTTTCGCTTTCGATATTTTCAAGATATAGTTCATGCACGTCAACAAACTCAAGCAAGGTTCGACTTCGAGAAGCTGCAATCGCAACAGACAGCCGAAAGACTTTCTACTCGACTTGCACTTCTGCTCTCTGAGAGCACTGATCAGCAACTCGGTATAAGGGAACTGTGCATTTCAAGCTCCTTACATACAGCTGGAACCGAAACTATTATCTTTTGGAAAATACAAAAGAACAGCTGGTACGATGAGGAGTGCAATGCCGCAGCGGAAAGAAAACAGACTGCCTACCTCGCAACGTTACAATCGACCACAACACATGCGGGATGGGATAGATATCAAGAGTAAAAAAGGGAGGTCGAAATGTTTGAGTACGAAGAGCTTGATAAGCTGGCCGCCAGGGATAATAGTCAAAAATTCTACGAAAAGATGCGACAACTAACGAAAGGTTTCAAGACCGGACCATACTCTTGTAGAACCCCCTGAGGTGACCTAGTGACTGATGACAAGAGCAAACTAAAATTTTTAGGGAACACTTTTACAGCCTGCTGAATGGAATCTATGCCAACTACCGTGAGATAAGCCTCCTCAACATCCACATCTATTAAACTTATTTTGTGAAAGATTAAAGCCCACCACCATGCGCAAAATCTTGTAAAAGAACAGTGAAAATAGAATCGGCACCCTTTCTTCGTAGGTTTCAAAACCGCTTTTGACAGCATTAAAAGGAGCTGCCTTTATGTAACTACGAGTATGTTTGAATTTGGTATCCCCGCAAAACGGCTGTGTAAACTGACGTTGAGCAATACCAAAAGCTCCATTAGGATCGGGAAGGACCTCTCCGAGACGTTCGATACCAAACGAGGTTTCAGACAAGGCGACTCTGTAACTGACTTCTCCAATCAAATGCTGGAGGAGAAAATAAATGGAGCTGCAGAATTAAACAGAGAAGATACCATCTTCTATAAGAGTACATACGCCGATGATATCGATATCGCTGTTAATTTTGCTTTCTCCATAATGGATAAGGAAGCGATGCAAATGGGCCTGGTAGTGAACGAGAGCAAGACGAAATATGTCCTGTCATCAAGCAAACAGTCGTCGCACTCACGACTTGGCGCTCACGTCACTGTTGAAATTCATAACTTCGTCGTCCTGTGTACACAGACATGGTCGATGACAACAGCTGATGAGTCGGCTTTACGAGTTTTTGAGGGAAAGATTCTGCGCAAGATTTATAGTCGAATACCGCAGTCGATGGAACTGTAGGAAATATACGACGACATTGACATAGTTCAGCGAATTACGAGACAGCGCCTACGCTGGCTAAATCATGTCTTTCGAATGGATGAAAACACACGAAGAGGAGTAACGACTAGCGCGCTGTTGTTAACTCGGCTATAACCACGTAAACGCTGTCTACGTCAGTAATGAAGAAGAAGTTCAAGCGTTACTAAAGATTTCTGCTGGTCTAAGAAATTTGAATTAACTCCGATACTTTCCAGTGAGGATAATCTTATATGTCAGCGTAGTTTGAAAGTACAACTTGTTGTATATGCGTGTTATTTTTCTTAGCGAGTATGTGAACCTCGAAAGTTTCAGTCTTCGCACGCCCTCAGATACTTATATGTTTTGCAATTTCGTCTGACGTATTGCCCATAAAGCGAAAAAGTCATGTCGCACTAATCGCCGGAGTGTACAATTTGTAATTCTCGACCCTGCGCTACGCATTGCTAGCCATTGGCTAACTGCATCGGCACTGGCGGTGGCGCTGTTCTTCGCACACCTTGCCTTCGAGTTTCTTCAAATTGAGATTGGCGCCTTTGCACTTACTCGACTTCATTACCTCAACTTGTTTTTCAATTTCAATGCTGTTTTAGTATGCACGCTCTGTGTAAACACACTCAAACGCTGAGCAACAACAACACCACTTACATTCATCACACAAGCTCAAGCACGCTTGATGCATGATTCTGAAGGCAAAAGGATTGCCAAAGACAAAAGCAAAAGCAAATATTCCAAAGACATAAATTATGAATCATTTAAACGCTTCCTTATGACACTGAGGAAGCTTCTTCCAGCTACGCTTTGCGCTGACAGCAACAAGCACATATACGAGCCCTCCAACAAGAGGCCCACGGATCCCAGCTGGTATACAAATGGACGCGCACGTAGATACGCAGGCAAGTGATGTTCTTGCCAGGTCGCCAGCGCCGCCGCCGAAGAGAAGCACGACGCGGACCCCGAAAGGCAAACCCCAACACGCTGCTGACGACGGCCGTGACGCTGGTGATTAACAGACGCGTGGGTATTACAATTGGTCGAGGAGTCTCTAACAGTTATTTATGTTTATGCTTTATTACCCGCTTGTCTCTGTCGAGACAAAAGGTGCTCAATGGGAGAAGGTGAGTGACTGAGCTCAATGGCTCGCTGGTTTGAGCCACTCAGGAAGGTGCTGTCCAACCATTGACAACCAGAAGACGGCGCACGTAGCATGCACAGCGTAAGCGCGAAAGCAGTTGATGTAACAACTTGACGGCCAAAGCAATAAAAAGCACTCAGTCAACCGGGTAGACAAATTGTTCGGTAATAAAGCGGTCAAGGCAAGTGGGTGACGGGCGGTTTCCGAATGGTGTCAGGCAGAATGCAATTGATTTCAGCCGTTCTATAATTAATTCCCTACATAGAAAGAAGCCATTATAAGTGCATGAACAAGATTTTAAGAAAAACGGGGTGACCAGGTTTCTTGAAACTTCCTAATGTCTCTCTCTCTCTATTTCTGAAAACAGCAGACACTCACATGCAATAACCCCAATAATCTCACGCCTTTACCGAAGCTAATTATCAGCAGAGCTCTTCATAGTGTTAAACCCGCTCAGTTCTCAAAGTTTCTGGCAAAATGGTTGGTCATTTCAAGCTGTCCGATTTGGTGCAGTGCCTTTACTTTGATCATGGGGCTCAAATCGCGGCACGCGAGAAACGTCAAGTATGACAACGCTTCAAACGCTTCGGCCTCGGCATGCAAGCACACCTACGCACCCACCTCATCACATACCTAAGTGTAAGCCTGCCTGCTCTACAGTTGAAGAGAGTGCAAATATATACTGCATGGTTTTTTAGAATGCTGAGGGGCGCGGAAAGAGTGACTAATAAGTAAATTAATTATGCATAGGAGACAAAAGTATTTTAAACAGGTGTATAGCCATAATAAAAGCAACAACAATAATAATTAGGTTTGCCCATAGCAACTGGGATCTGGCCGCACCTCGCACCGCACCTCGCACCGCAAGTAATGTCGGAATGGAACTGTGACATCACAACCGCCTACAAACCTCCACATCTATAAGCCCCTAGGTTCTTACTTTGCCCAGGCAGCAAATAGTACAGGCACTCTCCTGTACTAAAGTAAATACACCCGCTGGCGCACCACTTCGCTACAAAATGTTGCACGTAAATGCAAAGAATGCAACGACACCGTTTTGTTTTTGTTTGCAATTCCCCGCGAGTTTAATATTCCAGGAATTATTAGCGCTTTGCATTTTAATATTTTGCTTACTCGAAGACATTGCAATGCTCCACCGCAGAACTTTTAGTAACCAAGTAATTTTCATTTGGCTTCCTCTGCGTAGCCGCTTCGTTGCCAACTCGTGTTATTTACGGGTTCGTGTTCGCTTCACACACATCGCCGTCGCCGTGGTACTGCCTTTGATTGGGTAATAAACACCTTTCGGGTGCATAAATCACTCATTGATTAAAATCTGGTAGTGGCGATTTATTGCCCGCCGATAGTTGGGCTAACTGTGTGTGGAGGCCTGAAAGAAGAGCCCATTCAATTTGTCAGTGAGGTAATTTGAAGGAAATTACAATTTAGAAATTTCAGCTAATGATTATACTTAGGCCAAAGAGCAACTGCAAGCGATTTCAATTAAAGCTCGCCAGGGATGTCACTTAAGTCTTTTATCAACCCATTTAGTGCATATTTCCTATATACTATATACTTTTTTGTTTTCAATTTCTTTTTGGCTTTTGAAACGCAAATTTAAATGCTCAAACCATCGTTGCTAACTTTGTAGGGGGAATAAAAGGAATATATGCAAATATAGGTATGTAGGTATTTGCTATCGAAAACCACCGGCGCTGAATGCAGCCCATCATACATATGCTCATACAGTTAGGCGTTCCATCAATCAAGCACTGACCAGCTGCAATCACGAAACCGCAATCACATCTCGTCTCGCTCATGTCCGCCGCGTCACGTGCATAATGTCTTCATGCTTTATGCCCAGTGAGCATATCGGAGGAGGGTGGTGGGTGACCGCCAGGCTTTGTGCGTTGAAGGGTTCGAATTCGCACATCGCACCAAAACCGCGCGACAATTACTTATGCCAGGCGCGTCCACACATCGCTCGCATACGGCTAACTGATTGAGTATAATCGCCGGCAATTAACATTAAAACAGCGCATAGAACGCGTCACACGGCATACAAACTGTCCACCGAGTACGTTACAAAGTGCAGTAATTGATAAAGAACCGAGAAATTGCATAAAATATATTTTTGACGAATGTTGTTGATGTTGTTGCCACAACAGCAATAGCGAGTGCGCTGCGAGGATAGACTCTTCGAATGCGTTGTCGACAATCAATAACTCAAACCAGTCGCGCTGTCATACTTGTGGGTACTGAAATGTTTATACACAAAGTATAATTATTTAGACGCGGAGAGACTTAACCTTAGTTAGCCCCTCCCCGCTTCCGAATTATCATCGTTCGTCAGAGCTTCCTGCGGATGAAAAACCTGAGAATTGATTATATATCAGAGATCTTCAGGTTTGAGCAGACAGGCCCTAAATTTTAGTAAGAACACTAAGTATACTGCCATAATCTTTTTGTTGCACCTTCATTTGATTAATATATCTTACATTTTGACCGAAACAAAGCGGAAAGATCGAGACCGACCTTTTTTAAATTTCACATGAAAAGTTTTTACAAACGCCATGTTTAAACTATAATGGATCGCAGCTTTATCAGGTTATAATTTAATCACATTAAACATATTAGAGGGCGGATGCACTCAGTTCCCCTTCAAATTGGCTTCACAGTACTCCCTAGAACCACAAAATTCTCAAGTCAAAAGGCTTTCCAGAACGCAAAATGTCCTTGCTCCCAGCACTCAGCTTGGTGATTCTTTGGAGTTCTTGGAGCTTTATGCCCATTATACATTATAACTCGGAAGTGCCCCGGACGTGTGCAAACCGCCATACTCTCAAAATATGTAATATGGATCCTGCTGATATTTATAGGAAAAGAGGAGAAAAGAGTTAAATACCTATTCTAAGAGGTGTTGCCAATTCCTTTTCTCAAAGTAAAACTAAGCCAGAATAACCCCTAATCCATGAAGATTTCGCTTGAGTAGTGAATACCGCTTATAGCAGACTAACAGAATGATGACAACATATTGGTTTAATACCATACATATAATACATAATTTTCCTGTGTTCCTAGAATAGTGCGAGCACATGAAGATAGGCTACTTAGAAGACGCCCCTGTGTTACTGTGTGAGTGCGTTGAAAGAGGTGTCTGATGTTAGCAAGATGGCGAAGCGCCATTCTGCCAAGAAAGGCAGACAGCAACAGTTTCGTGCAGCAAATCGAGCACGAGCAGCATTGCAGATCCACTTCATAGTTGCAGCCACCGAATGCACAAAATGTCCGCGTAGAATGACAACGAAACCGGCAGCCAGTAACGATTGTTGTTGGACCATGGATGGCAGCAGTAGCAACACAAGTAAGCAACAATTGGAATATAGAATGGCTCGTGTGGCAAAGTCATTGTCCACTTCGATCAGTCCGCTGGTTACCGAAGTGGTTCTTGTGCGTCTGCCTTTGTTTTTCTCTTCGGGAGCCTGCCAGTTGGCTGTGGGCGCCCAATTTGCAATTAGTGGCAATGCTTGTTTGTTGTGCATATGTGGTGGCAAAACAGGAAAAGCTCCCTTGCGTGAATTGCGCTGGACATTTCTAGTACTGTTGCGGCTGCTGCTGAGCTTCATAAGCGTCAAAAGCACTTTTCGCCGGGTGAGGTAGCAGCATGCGCGCGTTGAGTGACGCTGCCCCTCGAGGTGATTTTGTCATATTTAACGTGGCTGTGTTTACACTTGCGCATGGCAACAATGCTGAGCATGTTCGTGCCAAGTTCTTGCCGGAAAACCTGTAGACGCTCAAGCCTTCTTCAGCCAGTGCACAATGCATTCATGAACACATACATGCACGTTTGCGGAATTGCGGAGTGATTTCCAAATAATCAAAATATTTACTGCAAGAACTTTTATTCCGATATTTATAAATGCATATCCGACTAATTAAAATGGAACTCGGAGCTAACGTTAACTTTTGGTTTTGGTCATTTTGGTCAAACGGGTCTTTGAAGCTATTTCAGCTACCATCGATTCAACAGATCAATTGCGGGCCCCACTTGTTATCCTGTGCGTACTTAATCATAGTCGGCAAAGGAACCTCAAGTCCATCACTCACGATTAAAAGTTCAGGTTCGCGGCTTTCCCATGCATCTCATTGTGGCCGTGTTTATCTGATTTCTATTGATTTCCAATAGTTTCCCATACTTCACCACGTTTCTGGGTACGAAACAGCAGCATTTAATTACTGCACCAGTCTCAGTCTCCACATCGAACAAAGCATTGTTAAAGTGCTGCCTAATTAATCGTGACAGAAAGCCGCAACAAAGCAGCCATAGTCAAAATAAACATGCCAACAAGTGATTACTTCGCCGTCACTGTTGCCAATCAAATAAATGAACACTAATATTTAGGCAGACAGCGCAAGGCAGCGCGTGGCACGCCTTCGTGCCGCATCTACTCTGCCAGCAACAACAAACGGCATAAATTAAGACACAAAGTCATACGCTAAAACACACAACAGGCGGCGGCTGCGCACAATGGGCATAGATAAATGATTCGATGGATGGGCCGTTGGATAAATGGGCGGATCGGCGCGCATGCGTGTGTGCTTATGTGCGCAGTTCGGCAAGCAAACAATATGAAATCAAATGCTAAGCGTGTTTTAGCGCCTGTGGCGGTGTGGGCCTCGGACGTTTCCAACATAGCTACACGAAACTGTGCTAAGCAGATATCTTTGTCGCCTATTTACCGCTCATAACTTAATATCTAATTGGTTGAATACTCATAAGGGTATATGGTATAGACACATTCGTCGTGTTTGGTCATTTTTAATGAACTCATTAACAATTTGTTAGTAAGAATTAAAGTCTGCTCTCGCTTTGCTGCTGGCGATACAACTTTTGACTAATCTAATGTATTTTTTAATTAACTTAATTAGTTGAGCACTTTGCGAAATCAAAAAATTTATAAGGTGGACATAGAGAATATGTATGTTAAGATGAGAGGTAAGATGTGGATAAGGTGAGGTGTGGTGAGGTGAGGTGAGGTGAGGTGAGGTGAGATTTTTGAACTCAATACTTAACTTAATACTTACCACTTCGAATACGACTAGCTTTAGATATATTAAATACATGAAGAATATATGTATGTATGTATGTATATGGACACACGTGTGCATCGCAAAATCGGAAGCATAGGTTTTACCAAGTCAGCGCTGATCAAATTCCAAGAAAAGAGCTCCAGAAAAACTAAAATGCAGTCACAAACCGAAGCTTTGTGCAAAACGTATTAATAACAGCACCTTGGCCACCAGTGTCACTAACTACGCCCTTCAACTGGCTTCGATTGCCCACAATAACGCTAACGAAATTTTCAAGAGGCAAAAGTGAACAAAAATTAATGTCTTACTTTTACTTTTAATTAAAACAACAATTATTACAAAATTATATGGAGCAAGGGTGTACTGGAACTGGCTGGCTCATTAATAATTGCTAATATGCCCAATGCGGTTATTCATAAATATTTGCAAATGTTGTATGCAGTTAACTGTTGTCAAGATGAACGCTCACCAACTTTGCATCGCTTCGGTCAAAATGTGCAGATAGTGAAAGGGGAATGAGAGAAGGCGATCGCAGACCAATTCAGTAAGCAACAAAAAGTATGGCAACAACATGACTGATACTCCAACAAAGATAACCTGACGTTAGCAGGCAATTTATATGCAAATACACAGCAGCCAAAGCAATAACAACAATGCATGTAACTTTACCAGGCGGGACAAAGGTAGCAAGCGGTACGCGACTGCGCTCGGACGGCTGATTGATGGCATCATTTGATAATACGAAGCAGCGCTCACACGATTCTCTTCTGCTCTTCCCCACCACTAACGCGTCTGTGGGTGTGTGCATGCTCACGTAGTCGCTGCGTACGCACAACACGCATACGTGAAGGCATCGTGGTGCACTTGATTGACTCACAATCGCCAGAGCAGCGTAAACGCGCTGCTTGATGAGACATCATTAACGCATGTCATTAGCCGAGTGGCGATACGATCGGTGCAAATTAGCTCAAAGCTTTGCAAGATGCTCTCCGGTGCTTTGAATGCTTTCGTGCAGGGGCCGTGCACTTCGCATACTGCTCTCTGAACGCAGTTTCCAGTAGGGCACTCTAATTTGCAACAAAGTGCGTACATAATCCCATGGAAAAATAAGTTCGTCGCGTAAATCTTCGGTATTTATTTAATGCGATTCCTGAGACGGTTCATGTTGTACATACGTTCTCTGGTGCAGCTGAAAATAGCGCTTACCAAAGACTAAACAGGGACCCACGGACTCGCCAGAAATTACTCCTGTGGTTAAGGACCGCAATGCAATGTCATACTACATATAAATTGGGGATTGGGATGATTACTTTATAAGATATTATTATTTACCCCACGTGAGCATAATTACAAACTGAATAGATGATAAAAGAATGTTTTTCTATGGTTCTGTGACTAAATTTATGCATGTGTGCAGACATAGCCAAATGGACTCGGCTCGTCTCGCTGATAAAACAATTCTCACAGCACACTCTATGATAGCTTCTTTGTACTACAATATGGCGCGCCCTCTAACGTCAAATTTATTTAATAAGCCAAATAATTTAAACGGCAGGTGGCGCTCACACCTCTTAATTTTGTATTCGAAATTGGTTCATTGTAAACAGAGAACGTTTATCATAGAGAAGGTTCACGCAGAGAACGTAAAAATATTTTTGGCCAACTCGGTCGAGATGAGGGAGTTTCAACGCAGAAAATTATTAGCGTGTTTCACCACAGTTTTGCATCAGAGAACTGGAAATAGCGAACTGAGCATTTTCAGTAGAGAAAAATGTTAAGGACCGATATTATGGAACCCGTGTTTAACCGGTTTGGTAATGTACGCTCGAATTCTTCATTTTTTGACGGGCGGACAGACGATCTGAACCCTATTCCTCCAGGTAAAATGATATATGAAAAGTATGTTAGAATTGATGATACGTATTTGCGATCCATCTGCTGGATAGTAGTCAACAATTTAAGCGACTAAAAAGTTATGATTCTTTAGGTCTGTCCTTTCGATTCAATTGTTCTAGCCTTCATTTTTGTAAAATATGTTTTATTGTACTTCAACATCATAGTTTTGGTCAACAAATTTAGTTGTGGTCATTTTGGAAATAAGACAGATTCTAAATAAAAATGGATAATATATCAAACAAGATAGCCAATTTTCAATAAGCAACTTGAACTCCATCGCCATCTCAAAATTTATATACTCTTGCAAACTCTTGCAACATGTTGCGACAGATTATACATTTTCTTCACCTAACGGAGGTTTTTCGAGATAGATATTGGTATATATATGTATATAACGGGTGATCCAAGTAGAGATAGCTTTACAATAGCCTTTTTTTGACAGATCACGGATGAGACGTGTCAAGCTGTAAAGAATGTGTTTCGCGCGCTTCACCCAACTGCTGAGCATACTATTCGCAACACCACCACCCATCTTGAGACCCAGCTTTCATTATTGGATAATATTCGACCCGTAGCTGGGAGTGTACACGAAGATTGTGCAGAGGCTATTCGGCGCCGTTTGCACGCAACTCAAACTGACGTATGGATCCACTTTGCCAATTTTACGTCGATTTACGTCGTTTAAATTGAAAGAGTACAAAATACAGATTGTGCAAGAAGTGAAGTCGCTCGGCATTCCCACGCGACATCGCATAACTTTATGGCTCTGAAAAAGTTCTAAGAAGATCCGATATTTTCGAGCCCAATTTTGTTCAGCAATGAGACCCATTTCTGGTCAATGAGTATGTAAACAAGCAAAATTGCCGCATTTGGTGCTCTTCGTCCTAATGAAGTTATCATCTTACGACCAAAAATTGTCGTGCTTAAACTGAAACTTTTCATGGACCCAGACACAAAATAAATGGATCCCAGTGTGTATGGGTGTTATTTTTCACCGCAGTCAATCTGTTACCGCAATAATAGCCCACCTAGACACAATATCAAAATGGACTTGTACACAGATCTTATATTAAAACACCATGGGAAATCATCATGGCTGGTGATTTTAACGCAAAACACTCACAATGGGGTTCAAGAGTTACGACACCGAAGGGGAGAGAGCTATTTAAAGCTGTTACGACCACTGTCTACTGGCAAGCCGACTTACTAGCCTTCCGACACAAGGAAATTACCTGACTTGATCGACTTTTTCAACATTCGACAGATATCGAAGACCTTCATTACTATTAAAAATGGATTAGACTTAAATTCGGACCACTCGCCAGTATATCTAATCTTAAATGGCGATCTAAAAGAAATAGACATACCACCTAATCTTTCTAATAGACATACGGATTGGGAGTATTTCAAAGTTATGCTCGACAAAAATATTAATTTTAAAGTAAATATAACAACTCAAGATATGCTAGAAGATGAAGGTCATACATTTACGAAAGCTATTCAGGAATCAGTTTAGAAAAGTATTCCTGTTCCTAAACAAACAAACTTCTATACTAAATATCCATCAGACATTTTAGATCTCATAAAGCAAAAGAGGAAACTACGTAAAAAATGGCAAATCACGCGATTTCCTCAATATAAAACAGAACTGAACAATTTAACTAAGATTCTCAGCACCAAAATAAAGTTGTGTACAAATCAAAATATTTCTAATTACATTAAGAAATTAACGCCAATTATTCCCTTTGGAAAGCTGTAAAAAATTCTAGGAAACCAATATTGTCGAACGCACCCCTCAGGAAACCAAACAGATCCTGGGCCAAAGGCGACGAAGAAAAAGCGAAAGTTTTTTCAGAGAAACTCACTACAACGTTTAGTCCTCTTCTGTTCCATGGAACTTTACCGCAGCTGGAAATATCGTAATGCGTAGAAGAAATCCAACCAGCAACAATTAAAGAAGTGGAAAATATAATCAAAAGTAGAGGATGGAGTCATGTGTAGAAGTTCACGCAAGTGAGGAAAGTTCTCTGATCGCCATTCACTTGGGAGTGGCCAGAAACGATTCTTTTACATATGACTCAAGCAGCTCACGACTTCTGGTCTTTGACCAAGTATCCTCTGGGTAGCCTGAGAACATCCGTTTGAAGGCGAGCTAAAGTTAGAAGGCGAAACACCCCCTGCATAGGGTTGTGCGCTGGGTTTGGGACCCGCCACGTAAAAAAAACACCCCCAATGCAAAAGTTTAAACAGCCTCGGATGAGAGACCCCCCTTTTGATGACGACCATGGCAAACGAAATAAGGACTATGATTTGAGGGCGTGCACCTGGAATGTCCGGTCCCTTAATTGGGAATGTGCCGCTGCCCAGCTGGTAGATGTCCTCGTAAAGATAAAGGCTGACATCACCGCCGTCCAAGAAATGCGATGGACGGGACAAGGACAGAGACGAGTAGGTCCTTGTGACATTTGCTACAGTGGCCATATAAAGGAGCGCAAGTTTGGTGTTGGATTCGTGGTGGGAGAGAGACTCCGTCGCCGAGTACTTTCATTCACTCCGGAGAATGAACGTCTAGCCACAATCCGCATCAAAGCGAGGTTCTTCAACATATCGCTGATTTGCGCCCACGCCCCGACGGAAGAGAAGGACGATGTGACCAAAGATGCCTTTTATGAGTGCTTGGAGCGCACTTATGAGAGATGCCCCCGCCACGATGTCAAAATCGTGCTTGGCGACTTCAATGCCAGGGTGGGCAAAGAAGGTATCTTTGGCACTACGGTCGGTAAATTCAGCCTCCACGAGGAAGCATCCCCAAATGGGTTGAGGCTGATCGACTTCGCCGGAGCCCGAAATATGGTTATCTGTAGTACTAGATTCCAGCATAAGAAGATACATCAAGCTACCTGGCTGTCTCCGGATCGAAAAACCACCAACCAGATCGATCATGTTGTGATAGACGGAAGACACGTCTCCAGTGTTTTAGATGTGCGTGCGCTCCGAGGTCCTAACATCGATTCGGACCACTATATTATTGCAGCCAAGATTCGCACCCGCCTCTGTGCAGCAAAAAACGCACGCCAACAAACACAAGGAAGGTTCGACGTCGAGAAGCTACAATCACAACAGACAGCCGAACGTTTTTCTACTCGGCTTGCACTCCTGCTCTCTGAGAGCACACGTCAACAACTCGGTATAAGGGAGCTGTGGGACGGCATTTCAAACTCCTTACGTACAGCTGCAACCGAAACCATTGGTTTTCGGAAAGCGCAAAGAACAGCTGGTGCGACGAGGAGTGCCGTGTCGCAGCGGAGAGAAAACAGGCTACCTACCTCGCAACGTTACGATCGACCACAACACGTGCGGGATGGGATAGATACCGAGAGTTGAAGAGGAAGCGAGACGCATTTGTAGACAGAAAAGAAAGAGGCCGAAATGCGTGAGTACGAAGAGCTTGATAAGCTGGCCGACAGGGTAATGCTCGAAAATTCTACGAAAAGATGCGGCGGCTTGCAGAAGCAAGACCGGAGCATACTCTGTAGAACCCCCAAGGTGATCTAGCAACCGATGCCCAGAGCATACTTAAATTATGGAGGGAACACTTCTCCAGCCTGCTGAATGGCAGTGCACGCACAACACCAGGAGAAAGCGAACCGGATACCCCAATCGATGACGATGGAGCAGACGTTCCATTGCCCGACCATGAAGAAGTTCGAATAGCAATTGCCCGTCTGAAAAACAACAAAGCGGCAGTGGCCGATGGATTGCCGGCCGAGCTATTCAAACACGGCGGCGAAGAGCTGATAAGGTGCATGCATCAGCTTCTTTGCAAAATATGGTCGGACGAAAGTATGCCCAACGATTGGAATTTAAGTGTGCTATGCCCAATCCATAAAAAAGGAGACCCCACAATCTGCGCCAACTACCGTGGGATTAGCCTCCTCAACATCGTATATAAGGTTCTGTCGAGCGTATTTTGTGAAAGATTAAAGCCCACCGTCAACAAACTGATTGGACCTTATCAGTGTGGCTTTAGACCTGGTAAATCAACAACCGACCAGATATTCACGATGCGCCAAATCTTGGAAAAGACCCGTGAAAGGAGAATCGACACACACCACCTCTTCGTCGATTTCAAAGCTGCTTTCGACAGCACGAAAAGGAGCTGCCTTTATGCCGCGATGTCTGAATTTGGTATCCCCGCAAAACTATACACAACTGCCTTCAGTTTAGGGAACAAGAAAAGGTCACAGGGGCCAGATTTGGCAGAATACGATAGCTGCTGCATCATTAGCGTGCTGTGTTTGGCCAAAAAGTCGCGCACAAGCAACGATGTGTGTGAGCAGGGGCGTTATCGTGGTGCAAAAGCCAATTTTTGTTCTTCCACAAATCCGGGCGTTTCTGGCGGATTGCTTCGGGCAAATTGCGCATAACTTGCAGGTAATATTCCTTATTGACCGTTCTTCCCTGTTTCAAGAACTCATGATGCACCACGCGCCTGCAATCGAAGAAAACTGTCAGTTACGATTCGCCCTACTTTTTGAACACATATATTGGGAATGAAGTAATTCCGTACTCCACCTCGGCGAAATATCTTCGTTTGACGTCGGATGGAAAGTCAAAGTTGAAGGAGCATATACAAAGAAAAGTTGCAGAACTAAAACTAAAATACAACAAGATAAATTGGTTAATCGGCAAGAAATCACCCCTAACATCAAACAAAATTTTAGTCTTTAATCAAACGTTAAAGCCCATCTGGACATACGGAATTTAACTATGGGGATGCGCTGCACCGTTATACATCGAAATGGTGCAAAGATTTCAAAATAAAGTTCTGCGAAAAATTGTAAATGCCCCGTCGTACATACGGAATTCAGATCTACATTGTGATCTTCACACAAAAATGGTTCGGGAAGTCATTCGCGAAACGGCATCGAAACATGCCACAAGGTTGCAAAATCATGTAAACGCTGAAGCCCGACAACTAGGTGAAACTAGAAATAGCAGGCGTAGATTGAAAGGAACAACGTTTCATGACCTTCTAAGCAAATAACAAATATTATAATATTTAGTTTTTAATACAAAGTCTAGTTTTTGTAAAAAGCTTTTTAATAGAGCTTTTATTGTTGTTATAAATTATGAAAAATATTGCTTGTTAGTACTTTTGTCACTAGTTGCAATTCGAATGAAATGTAAGACCATATCTTGTTTCTGTTTGTATTAAAATTTCGCCAAAACTAAATAAAATCGGGTTAATACTTTCCGTAGCCCCCATATAGCTAATATGTATATGTAAGTACTTTCGAACTTTGGATTACTTTATACCGCGTTTATCAGCCAATATGTAAGAAATCTTAATGCGATTCAGAAAGAAAATCTTGTAAATGAGAGTATGCCTAAAATGGATGAAATAAGGGCAATACTTCCCCTACTTTTATTTAAAGTTTTGCCAACACCTGAAGATATTTACCCGACTCTGAGTCTTACAAGTTGCAAGAGTATGAAATGTTGGGTTACGCCCTAGCACAATTCTTACTTGTTATAAATATTGTTAATTAAAAAACTGATACAATATTATTTATATTATGGGTAAAAGAGTTAACAAAAATCATGAGGCTTCCTGAGGTTTTTGCGCAAAAAATCGAGAATTTTGGTATTTCGCTCAGAAGTGGAGAATAATCTTGTCGTAGGATCCTTACAACGTAGTCAGACCTACTGTCCACCATCTGCAGCAATGCGCTCTCAAATCATAGCAAAAGTTTACTCAGTTACATATGTATGTATTTATAGTTATTTATTTACAGTTATAAATAAATAGTGGGAGTTTTCGGCATGCACACGCAAACGCTGATAAAACGAGGGTTCGGAAATTTTCGAAAAATTTCCTTTCGTTTCGTCGGCATATTATCAATTTGTGATGATAATGTGAAATATTTCAAGCACAAACCCCAATAACCAATGGAATATTTACAAGTTCATCCACACATATGTACATACAGTTTAGCACGTTGTTTGTTTGTAACAATGTGTGCAAAAGATTACGAAAGATTACAATTAATTGAATCGCGTGAAACAATAAAAGTAGTTAAGTAAAGATTAAAATGGAACTTATTACTTTCCAATATATGCAAAAACAAAAACAGTTCTGAATTTTAGACTGTTTAGAATTAATTTTACCGCCACGCGCCAATCCACAAGAAACATGAGTGATAACGAAACAGTTGTATGCGAAAATCACGTACAAATGAGCGTGTTTACACACACAAGCGTATGCGAAACCCTAACAAAAAACAAGAAAGGAAATGTTACGGTCGATCGGAACGGGACAAGGAGGGTAAATAATTTCACAACAAAGCTGATTCCGCACGACAAAAGTTCGTTGCGACGTAATTGAGAAGTAAGTAAGCTTTAAACTGTTCCACACACCACATTTTTTTAAATTTTTTTTCCAGCGTGGAACTTTAATCCGAACTGAACCTCCTACCGTCCTGTACCGTTCCCCCCAGTACCACCGTCAAGTATTACGTCGGGAGGACGGTTGAGTGGCACTCAGGCGTACGTGATGGTTAAAATACATTCAGTTACAAGTTGCATTTATATGGCCCCACCTCTGTTGGTCTGATAACCTCCCTTGTACATTGTTCTTCGCCAACCCTTCCCGTCACGTCAATGTTAGTGTGTTTGGGTCGAGTTAATTCGTTATATTTAACAGCTCTCTTCTCCGCCGCTGTTCGGACGTTGCACGTTGAGATGTCATAACCCTGGCTGCCACTTCGCAAACAGCTTTCCACTTCTCCACTGATTCGACCATTGGATTTACCAAGTTATCAGGAGTTGGGTCTACACCGAACGCATTTTTTAAGTCTTGCCTACATTTTCGACTGTATCGCCTCCGCAATAATCACATGTGTCGTTATTTTCGTTTCCGAATAGTTTTGTAAGCAGCCATGTTTTGTGAGGTGGTTACCTCCGCGTGGTCTATTTAGCCATGGTTCAACTTTGGTGATCAGTCGGAATGTCCACCGCGTTTTCGGTTTCATCCTTGTAACCTGTAATTTGTAAGTCATTGAATTTCTTTGGCCAAGAGGTCTAAATGGTGTAGGCCCGAAATTATTAGGGCAGCATCTTCCGATACTGTGCGGAACGCAGAGCATACTCTCAGCGCGCAAGTGGCATATATAGAAAAAGGGCCGATTTATTTCGAGCACTTTTTCTCATATCGAACTTTTCCGCCAGTAATGAGTACCACCTCGGTTTTGCTCTCCGCTAGGTTCAGTCCGTTAGTTTCGAGCCAATCGGTTATTAACGCTATTGTCCTGTTGGTAATCGTAACTATATCGTGTATGCGCTTTGCTATAACCACAACAGCGATATCGTCTGCGAACCCAATGATGTGTACGTTTCTAGGTACCTTCAGTCGCAGTACTCCATCGTACGTGATGTTCCAGAGTAGCGCCCCAAGTGCAGATCCCTGGGGTACTCCACCGGGGACTTTACATTTATTGGAGACTTCGTTTGTGTTGTAGCTCCAAGTTCTTTCCTCGAAATAGCTTACTATAATGATGTAAAGGTATAGAGGCACGGAGAAGCTTTTTAGTGCACCCAATATACTATGCCAGGATGCCGAGTTAAAGGCCAAGATCACATATAAATACGAGTATGTTATCTGGGGTCCATACAAAAAATGAAACTGATTTCCTAATTGAATTTAGAATTACAGCGCTTTACGTATCCATATGTATACATAAATGTATGTATGGTACTTTTGAAAGAAAGACTAAAAAAGTTTCCGCTTGGTTTGGTTACGGCCTGAATTTGTATACGTGTAGGCTTTGACGTGCATCCGTTTGAAAACCAAATATAATTTCATTGTTAGAGACCTTTGTATTTCATTCGCAGCATTCAGTTAATTGGATTTAGAATAAGCATTTTTGTACATTGTAGCGCAAGCAAATAGTGATATTGCGAGTTTAATTACGGAGTAGTATCTAGTCTCACTGACGGTCAATGGCAAAATAAATGAAATAGTTAACATAGCACTTTCGAAGAATCTTGGGCGATCTCAGAAACACGCGTACTCGCACACACAAATACAGGAAGTGGGCATTTACCTGTATTTCGGATTATGGACTTTTGCGAATTGCGAAATAGTAAGTAAAGCAAACAAGCAACCAAATATTGACACATCAAAGCTCAATTAACTTAATATACAAGCATTGGGCACTAAACACCTATTTTATTAGCGTCTATAAAAAAAGGCACCAGCCTAGCTAATACATACATACATACGTATGTACATATATACACATACATACATACATACATGATAAGAATAAGCCATTATGAATAATGCTAAATGTATGAGATGTGTACCGGGTTATAAGTGCTAATACAAATGTTTTACTACCAAGTAATCTAGCGCCCATTCAAACTCCATAGATTCACCAGTACTATATACATACATACATGTATACTATGTATGTATGTATACTGATTAAATGTGCATATAAGATTATTTCAGGAATGTTTTGATTGTTGGACCGAAGTCAAGAGGACATTTGAAGAATGTATACAATTTGGTATTATGATATCTTCACCCTGCCCATCACTGTCAGAAGATATCTTTAAAAATTCTTAAAAAGCTTTCGAAGTGCCTTATTTATTTTATTCAAATTGGCTTAGTTATAATAATCTCGTTTATAGTTGGCAAATTTCAGGTGTTTCACCATCAAGTCTTACAGTGCGTTGTTGGTGCTTACCCAATTTTCAAGTTTATTTATGAAAGAGGTCAGATGTCAGAGTCCAAGGGTAGTAAATGCTGAGCCTTCGGATAGAAGTTATGCCCACAGTAAAAGCTCAAAAGCTTCGTCTATCTTGATAAAGCTGTTATATTTGCTAAACTGTATTACAATTAAAAACTAATTTAGAACTACTTACGCATATTTTTGAGAACTAACCATCCGAAAATCCAGCTAATGCATAGATAATTTTAAAACGTACTTTAAATCATTCCTATGCATACGTATACCTAGAAGCAAGCACATATGTATGTATTTATTTTACTCCGCCTTCTCCAGAGGGTTTATTAAACAAATCAAATATGTTGCTTCCTCATAGCTCGAAGTTCAGCTGAAGCAAAAAAATTAAATAAAAATACGGGGAAAGCTTTCGTTCTAACTTTTACTATAAATGCACTGGACACATCTCCAACACCCAGTGAGTGTCCATTAAATACTATCACTGTCAACTACATATAAGGAACAGCAAAAGCAGTACTACATCGGCAACAGTAGTGAGAGCAGATGTAAGGAAATATACATACATATACAATATTGGCTTTGAGCAACTTTTCGCAAGTGAAGCGAGCAGACAAGTATAGTTGGGCGTAGAGGTGCAGGTGATAGATAAGAGTGTGCAGAAGTGTAAAACTTTGGCAAAGTAAAATAATTCTAAACGCAAACGGGTTCCACGATCGCTAGCCGAGGTGATGCGACCGAAGAGCATCTAAAAAGTGTGTAGCTGACTTGTTGTGAGCACAATCCGCACTTTGTCGGGAACCGTCAAACAAAGCGGTCGCGAAAGTGAGAGATTTCGTTAAACCCACATTCATGTAGAACGTGTGATACTGGCGATATTCGGTTTTTATTTTTATAAACGTTTGTGTTATTTACGTAGTTGTTGGTAGAGGAACAACTCGAAGTTAGCACCAAGCGGTCGACGTGCCAAGTAAAAATCCGATTTCATATTCTTTTAGTTTCGCAAAATAGCGAAAAGTCGAGTAACGGTAAGAGACTTGATTAATTTCCACTTCCAATTTTGATACAGTGTTAAATAGAGAAATTGCGCTTTATTTATTAAGTGAAAATTCATGTGCAACACAAATGTCTCATACATACTTATGTACATATGTACATACGAAGATTATACAGACACATGTACTTGACACACACATACGTACCGTACTACAATATAGACATGTGCGAATTATTACTGCGACCATTTGCCTTTCAATTGCGCCAACAATTGGGCATATCGATTGAATAACACGCCGCGTCTTCCTGTCTTCTAAGTACAAATGAGCATATAGTATGTATGTGTAACCGCCGAGAGATAGCCCAACTTTCCATACTTTCTCACAGCTGATACATGCATGTGCATTGTATGTATGAAATATTGGACTATTTTCTATTACGTGGCCCAACTTTGTTCGTTGTAAAAGACAACGAAGCGATCTGACAACACAAGTGCCTGAAGGAAGATTAGAAAAGAATCTACATACATACATATATATGTAGGTCTTAAAAACTGACTAACTGATTTCAAAGCATAATGCGAGTCATATACCACGTAATAACTTGGACGTACTTGTGCATATGCCAGTAATGTCGCGAAGTCGGTACACGTTTCAAAGCAG
Organism: Bactrocera zonata; assembly: GCA_037783105.1. Taxonomy (NCBI): domain Eukaryota; kingdom Metazoa; phylum Arthropoda; class Insecta; order Diptera; family Tephritidae; genus Bactrocera; species Bactrocera zonata. The sequence goes on along the minus strand of JBAWJQ010005176.1, from coordinate 563,994 downwards.
TTGGAGCGAGAGCACACGTGAATGACAGTTACATGCATACTGTCACTGTGCCATCAATACCAAATTTAGTGCATGGGTTAACTAATCGGACAGTTGCTCTGAGAATGTACAGTCCAACTTTTTTTGCGAAATATGAGAGCACATTTGCACACACTCAAGCATATGTACATACATATGTATATGTATGTATGCATGTGAAAATTCACCGAAAAGTGTGGTCCGAAAAGTGCATATTGTACATATTAGGGACATTCACACATCTTTCAATTGGATGTACATATGTTATCATACGTGAAATAATTCTGTATGAAAATATTTATAGACGGAAGATTTTATTCAAATCAATTCATCAGAAGTTGTATTTTCTGTAAAAGTGCTCGCATCTGCAAGTTACATTGAGTTGGAAGACACGTTTACTTCGTTTAAGTCATTCCTGAATAAAGCGAAATGCACTCCTAATTATCAGCGCTCAGGGCTCAAATCTCCAATAAGAGTTGACTAATGACGATCGAGATGAAAATTCCATTTCTCTGTGTTTAAATTGAGGAGCATTTCCAATAAAACTGATTCCGACGAGTTCTTATTTTGAACATACATAAATACATGTGTATGTACATACATATGTATGTATTTTACAGAAAACCGCCTATGAAACGATTTAAATGCATGCTGCGTTATTGTAATTATATGAATAATTATAATGAAGACTTATCAGTTATAATACTAATACTTATTAACCACGGCTTTCTGTTGAATGATTCACCATTTCACAGGTTTAGTGACTCCAAGCACGCTTCCACTTAATGATCGATGTGGACTTTAACATGTATGTATGTATATTGTACATATGGGCATAATCATATTCAATATGTATAGTATGTATGCTTTTGTCAGCGGCTAATTACAACCTTTGATCTGAATCTGATTTACTGCCATTTCAGTGGAGTGATTTTGATTTTAATTATTTGCTTTGTCAGAAGCGGTTATAAAAAGTCAAATAAATGTCACTGGACCACACGATCATCACAGTTGCCTAGACTTCACACTCAAATCTGTTTGCCCCTGATAATCTCTTACACAGCCATATAAACATACCTGCACAAAAACGTATGTATGTATGGCACGGCTCTGAGTTCGTACATGCACGAGTGCATGTACATACATATGTATGTATGTAGTCCTCTGCTGGCTAATTAAAATTGTGAGGATCAAAATTTGCACAATATAATTACCGGCGCGTGGATTATATTACTGTACGAACTCTATTTGTAGCAGCATCGAATTTTTTTTGCATGTGCTTTTGACTTGTTAAGATTTCATTTTAGACAAGTTTTATTTACTAAATATTTGCATTTAATTACAGTTACTCGAGAAATTTAAATGTAAAAACATAATTTTTTATACCAGTACATAAACGAAAGTCAACAAATTGAATTAATTTATTTTTTCCTGCGCGATTACCAGACAGTAATACATAGAACAATTTACCGTAATTGCATTTCAATAAATAATTAAATTAATAAATTGACTACAAAATCGCTGGTTCCATTATAATCCACAGTGTTCTATGAATGCTGAAGGCTAATTTCAAATTTTTTTTTATAAATTTGTATTTATATTTCTAGATTCATCATGCCGCCAAATGCAGCAGCAATAAATCACAATTCTCTGGATGCCCTAACGGGACAAAAGAATGATGGAACCAAAACCAATTTAGGAGCGTCCAAAGAAACCGGAGTTCTGTTCGAATACGATGCCGACACGGCTGACGGAGCCTTGAACATTGATGTGCTTCAACGAAAACGTGCAGAAAAACGCAAGCTTAAACTGGTTTGGCGAAATATAATTATCTTTGGATACTTGCACATTGCTGCACTTTACGGTGCTTGGTTATTCTTTACTTCGGCGAAGTGGCCGACTGTGTTTTTCTGTAAGTATTGCTAATTAGCTTCCACAAATCGAAAATACTATCATATTATTCGTTTAAAATCGTATATTTAAATATGTTTGTATTTTTGCTGCTTTTATAATTATTATTATCATCATATTATCACTTTTCAGCCATCTATCTCTATTCCATTGGTGTATTGGGTATCACAGCAGGAGCTCATCGCCTTTGGGCTCACCGCTCTTACAAGGCTAAATGGCCTTTAAGAGCTATATTGATTGCTTTCAATACGTGCGCTTTCCAAGATGCCGCCTTTCATTGGGCACGCGACCACCGTGTCCATCACAAGTTTTCCGAAACTGATGCAGATCCCCATAATGCTACACGAGGCTTCTTTTTCTCCCACATCGGTTGGTTGTTATGCAAGAAACATCCTGACGTTATCGCTAAAGGCAAAAGCTTAGACTTGACCGATTTGCACGCTGATCGTATTCTCATGTGGCAGTTGAAGTAAGTCTAGCGGTATTTCTTAACATTAACTCTATATAGAATTTTCAACACAATTGATTTTATATTATTTCATCAGACACTACAATATACTGATGCCTTTGGCGTGCTTTATACTCCCGACCGTTATACCCATGTACTTCTGGAATGAGACATTCATCAATTCCTGGTTTGTTGCAACCATGTTCCGTTGGTGTTTCCTGTTGAACGTCACTTGGTGTGTGAATAGTGCTGCGCATAAATTTGGAGGTCGTCCATATGACAAGTATGTACAATTATAATTCCCATGCATTACGGCCTCACTTAACTTGGACATTACGTTTTCTATTTTTTGTTTTTACCTATACAGAAACATCAATCCTTCGGAATGCCCATCTGTTTCAGCATTTGCATTTGGTGAGGGTTGGCACAACTATCACCATGTCTTCCCATGGGACTACAAAACAGCGGAATGGGGCAACTATTCTCTGAATTTAACCACTGCTTTCATCGATTTCTTCGCTAAAATTGGCTGGGCTTATGATTTGAAAACCGTATCCGCCGACATCATTGAGAAACGGGTGAAACGTACTGGTGATGGTTCACACGAAATTTGGGGCTATGGCGACAGTGATATTACCAAAGAGGACCAACAAGGCATTATTACAATTAATAAGAAGCAGGAGTAATGTAGCCGTAATTTTAATAAATATTGAACCCAACTTGTCTGATTTTCACAAATGTGTCTTATCATTTACACTAAATTTACAATTTGTGCAAAGCGAATCTAAAAGAAGAAAATTAACTAAGTGGATAAATTAAGATAATTTATAAAACTCATAAATATATGATATAATGTATATAGCTGTATTGTGAAATGTATGTAGATACATACGAATATGTTGCGGTTGACCATTCATTGCTCCTGTAATTATTAATTGAAATCAGTCACTTTGTACATGCATGCATTCATTGATTCATAATCTACATATACATATTTATGCAATAGGATTAAATGTATAACCCCTTGAATAAAATACTACTTATGAAAATAGAAACCAATCTTGTTAACTCTTAAATAGAGAAAAATATTATATATTTTTATACCCTGAACAGGGTATATCAAGTTTGCCACGATGTTTGTAAGAAGGAAGCGTGGGAGACCTTGTAAAATATTTAAGTATGTGACGCTAGAAAACAGTAGTGAAAGTTTAAATAGCGAAATATTTTATGAAGGTTCGAAGTTTTGTCAACTCACATCATCGGTTACCGCTATCACCAAGAAGGATTTAGGAATTTGTGTACGTTTAATCCGTACTTCTCACACACTGGTAGGTGGACTATAAATAAATAACCCAACCAATAGCCTAATTTACTCTTCAGGATTCAGGGGGTTTTCAGGAAACTTATGGATGAAAACAAATCAGAAATGTTTATTTTTTTTTATCAAATTAATCCATATTCTCCTTTTGCTAATAAATCATAATTGTTTAAAGGGTATCGCCATTGTAACTTTGTGTAAAATATTGTGCAGGTTCGTTATTTTCTTCTTTTTTTGTTTTTGTGCTGTATTCATATAAAAAAATTGTGCCTGCCGGGCATTTGAATAAAAAAAAAATTGGTCAATAAACTCGTAATAAACTGGTCATAAAAGATTTGAATAGTCCAATTTTTCCTAAGCAAATTTATTTGTTTCGCCAATTGGAAATAAAAAAATTTTAGAAAAACGAGTTTAAAATTTCATTTATAACTATACCTGAAACCATCTTAAAATAGTGAAAGTGAAGACATGCTTGCATACCCTTAAATTTAAAAGAACTCGTCTCCGAAAAGCTTAACTAATATATTAAAAGAACACTAAATATGGAGTTTCAACTCATTTTATTGTGTAAAACTGTTTCAATATCGTATCATAATTAGTGCATAGAACCCTTATCTTCTGCATAAAGAAAGTATATAGGGACTCGATCACCATTTGGTAAATGAACAAGTTCCGTATGAGATATAAGATGGATTGCAGCAAGCCCATAAAATAACATTGGCAGTCCTACAGTTATATAAATACTTATAAAAAGAATACCTAGAAATAAAATAAATTTGAAATAATTGTATTTACCCAAATTTATTACTTTCAAAAATCGGAAAAACTTATCTTCCATGGAAAGATCTTGAATTGCCCGTTTACTGCAGTGATATTTCATATAAGGGTAGCATCCTGTACGCAGTATATGATAATTTGCTCCAGAATCAAGAGTCCAATTAAAGTGTGATCTACCACGCTGATCGTTCTCAACATCCCTGAACTAAATTCATACAAATACATAGGTGCGTAAGTTAAATTTCTTTTTACTTCTATGCTCCATTTGCCTTCACAAAATATGACGTCCACGGTGGTTCGTTACATTGTTTAAGATAAGCGGTTAAGATTTCTGAAGCTTTTGGTTTCATCAAATTAGCAGAAAGACGCATATTGGAAAGCTTTTCGAATATGTTACTTTTAATCACATTTATTTGGTTAACGATATGATTTATTTACTAAAGACCGGTTTTAGATGCCACATGACATCCCAAACTCGATAACCCGCCTTGGCAAAAAACTTGAATCACATATATGTATATTGTATGTTTGTTTTTATCTCTCAACGTATGATTGATTTTTCGCAAGTTTTATAGAATATAAAAATATGTGACCTTGGAACAGCTGATGACAGTGATGATGAAAGCATATAAAAGATGTAGCAGAAACCCGTTGATGAATGTTATCAACACTTTGCTCATCTCTAGTCAATCATACACTATTAATAATATTGTTTAATTGATTTTAGCAGCACAAATATTTTTTCCTTTATCTACTGCCCACTATCAAATCATTACAAATGTATCAAATTAAATGTATAAATTGCATTTTAGAAATATTATTACACAGCACTGAGTATCAAAACAGCTGTTTAGCGAAGTGTTGCCAACGTCTGACACTTTTTGTTCGTATTTTCATAGTAGGAATTTTCTGGGGATGATTAAGAGAATAGTGCGAATAGTAGATACATATCATTCTTATTTGGCTAGTCATATATTTTTTATGGTGTAGTGATTGCTCCACAGATTACGTGATAATAATCAAGACGAATAATTTCCAGTAAAACTTATTTTTTGATATTATAATATTACAGGCAGCATTTTAAAAATGTGGCCCAGATTATGGGTTTCAGCCAGGCGTTCTGCTGTTCAATTAAATGTTGAAAATGCATTAAAAGTCTCTTTGCGTGCCTCATCAAGCCAGGCCAAGCAGGCGGAAATTTCCGATGCCAAATTAACCAATTCGGTTTTACAAACAGAGAAATTTCAAGATATTCGTATATATAATGAACCAATTCCGCAATATCTGCCCGGGTCTAATGAAATCAAAGACTTGCAGAAAGCCCTTAAACATTATGAAAATAATTGTGAAGATATACCGATTGTTATAAACGGTAAAGAGATAAGAGAGGGACAAGAGACGTTCCAGGTTATGCCACATAACAAGAATCACAAGCTTGCAAAATATTACTATGCTGACAATGCTACTATAGAAGAAGCTATACGTGTCTCAGTGCAGAAACAAAAGGAATGGGATAAAACCCCTCTTAAAAAACGTATTGAAATTTGGGAGCGAGCTGCTGATCTTATGGCCAAAAAGTATCGTGCTGAATTGTTAGCCACTACAATGTTGGGGCAATCAAAAACAGTAATACAGGCTGAAATTGATTCAGGTGCTGAATTGATCGATTTTACCAGGATGAATGCCGGTTACTTGAAAAATTTAGCCATGGAACAACCTCTAAGTCCTCAGCCAGGCATAACCAAAAACCATTTACGCATTCGGGGCTTAGAGGGATTTGTTGCAGCAATAACACCATTTAATTTCACCGCAATCGGTGGTAATTTAGCATTTACACCTGCTTTGATGGGCTGTAGTGTGTTATGGAAGCCTTCAGACACGGCAATGCTCTCCAACTGGACGGTATTCAAAATAATGAGGGAAGCTGGTGTACCCGATGGAGTAGTAAACTTTGTTCCTGCTATTGGTAATTAACCCTTTTAAAACTAATCCATATTAATTTGGCTGCATATGTATGCATACTTGTAAATTCATGTGTATATAATATTTATATTTTAATCGATAGGCAAAAATTTCGGTGATGCGATTACTAATTCCCCCGATTTGGCTGGTATAAATTTTACTGGTTCCACAGCGACCTTCAAAACCCTTTGGAAATTGGTGGGTAATAAAATTGATCAGTATAAGAACTATCCACGTTTAATAGGTGAATGCGGAGGTAAGAATTTCCACTTCATTCATCCATCAGCGAATGTGGAGACCGCAGTTGCGCAAACTATTCGCTCTGCTTTCGAGTATGGCGGACAGAAGTGCTCCGCATGTTCTCGATTATATGTACCAGAATCGCTTTGGGAGTCCCAATTTAAAGAACCACTCATTAAGAAGACTAAGAATCTGAAAGTAGGCGATGTTCGTGAAGTAGACAGTTTCTATTCGGCGGTTATTGATGAAAACTCATTTCAACGTATTCTTGGGTTTATTAATGAAGCCAAAGAGGATCCCGATTGCACTATTTTGACAGGTGGAAATTTGTCCAATTTGAAAGGCTTCTTCGTGGAGCCAACTATTGTACAGGTGAAAAATCCTAATAAGCGTGTAATAACAGATGAAATATTTGGACCAGTATTATCGGTGTATGTTTATAAAGACAGCGATTTAGCTAAGGCCATAGATTTGGTTAGAAATACAACTCAGTATGCGCTAACTGGCAGCGTTTTTGCTACAGATGAACCGTTTTTAAAACAAGCTTTAAATGAGTTTAAAGATGCTGCTGGCAATTTTTACATTAATGATAAATCAACGGGAGCTGTCGTTGGGCAGCAGCCTTTCGGTGGAGCGCGCCAGTCCGGCACTAACGATAAAGCAGGTTGCCCATTTTATTTGATGCGTTTCGCTTCATTGCAAGCTGTAAAAGAGACCTTCGTACCAATACCAGATATATACTATCCTTATATGAACAAAACGACTAATTAAATAACTGATGATATTTCTCTTTAAATGAAACTAAGCGAATCTCGAATGGCAGTTAAAAACTAAAAATATATAAATATTTTGTGGTTATAAATCATTTATTTTATTCCATGAATCCTGGAATATTACAAATATATTGAATGTATTAAGCAATTATAAATTACAATTTACTCAATGTATATTAGAATCTCTTTAACGAACAATTAACGTACATACATACATATATGCTTAGCTAATTACTTCAGCGAGTTGAATGTAGAATGCCATCGAACATGGGTCACGTTCACCAGTAGCCAAGCCCCCTATTTGTTATCAATATTTTTTATATTCTGGTGCGTTTGTGGGACTTTATTACATACCCATACTTGTGTACTGTACAATAAAAACAACACAGACCAGCGATAATCATTTGCTTGTGGTTTTATTTATATTTCTATTTGCATTAAATGTTTAGGGGTCAATACTAGTCATAAGCGCGTCTAAGGAGTGGAGCCGCAGAATGCAAATGCTGATAAATATATTATTTTGACATGTTTCTATATAAAGCGAACTTCTAATTGGACAATATTGAAATATTTTTAATAAAAAAGATATGTGTACATTTAAATTTCCCACATGTGTTATCATTGGAAAGTTTTTAAGAGTCAATATGGAAATTTATCGGCGTTCTTGCTACGAAAAATTATACAATATGTATATAATCTCAGTTTCTTGAACATTAAAAATCATACATACGTATGTATGTATGTTCATTTATGTAGACTTCAATGAATAATAAAAAAAACCTTGGTCAATTGAACATCGGATTTTCTTGTCTGATTGCCACTTAGGTAGTGCATGTGTATGTATGTATACGTATAGAAGGATGTGTGAAAACAGGAATAAAACGTTTATTCCAATTGTGCAAGATAAAGATGCAATTATTTGGTATTGATTAATAACAATAAAAACATAATTTCGTAAACATTTGACAGTTTTGTTGTAATATATATATATATATATATATATATGTGTATATATATATATATATATGTATCAATATAAAGATTTATTACATATGTATATGGAAATTTATATAAAGGTATATGTACTAAATTGTACAGCGATTGCCTAGGTCGGATTTAAGATTAAATAAAGCTTCGCCGTCGACATCATCTTACGGCAGACCCTATGTTGTTTCGACGGGGTCGGTTTTCGTATAGATGGTTGTTCATGGAGGTCTCTTTGCAAGGAGATGAATAGGAAGTTATCTCGTGCTTATATCCCAGGATATTATTAGCGCAGGAAATGCATCAATTTACACTAGGAATTCTGGGCAAGTTATGTAAATATTATTTATTTAGTTTTACGGTTTGCTAAATTCAAATTTTACATGTGTTTTTATATGAAATATACCCACTACAGAGGGAAGCAAAATAGAGCTCCTAGATTAAGACTACTGCACTAGGCAGCTAAATCCTAATGTTTAGCAGAAAAAATGCCGAAAATGAGATACCCATATGAATCCATAGGTACATATGTACATATGTACATATTACCTACTTAGAAATTGTCTAACATGTAGGTTGTTGCATGTATACCCTGCAGGAAATCGAGTCAGTTCAAAGCTAACGCAGAACTGTATCTTTAGTACCCTCTTTGTACGGTCTTAACTACACTATGTTAGAAAGTAAATTTTACAGATCTGCTTTGCAACAGGTGTGCACCATGTCTGGGACAGTCGCCGCCGTTGCTATTTGGTCAAAGTCGAACAAAATACCACATCATACTTTGTGAGTCTCGTCCCGAATAACCCTTTCCATTCACTTTTGGATCATTTTAAAGCTGTGAAGATTATATTCTACGTATTTTACGAAGGTAAGGTTTGAGTACAATACAGTCTCAGTTTGAAGAACAACTTATTCATATATAAAGCTATACTCACATCTACCTGGTCGTATGGAATTCAAATTTGGGGAAGTTTAGCTGATTCAAATTTTAAGGATATTCAAGCCTTTCGTAATAAAGTTCTTCGCATAATAATGGGTATACCTTTTTTTAGTAGAAGTGACGACTCCCATCGAGACTTAAAAATCCTCACTGCATAAGCATCGTTTCCTATAAAAAAAAATAGTAAATAAGTAGGTACATTTTCCGCAATCGCAGTCACAGTCACTCGTGAGGTCATTTACATCATGATGAACTATTATACCTCTTGCATGTACTCTCGGTGAAATACCGCTCTAAAAAAAGCAGATCCCGAAAATGTAGTAATTGAAAATTTAATACGCATTTGGAGGGAATTCACCAAAAGCGAATAACATAAAATGTCGCAAAACTTAAATCTTACTATGCGAAAGAATCTGAAACTACGCCTCACTATACTATATTTTGAAATATATTGTAAATATTGTATTTATTTTTAGAGATCCCAATAATGTAACTGATTTGTATCTGAAGGATTTAAAACGTCCTCTTTATACTAAGGATAAAAAGTTGTCGTAGTAATTGGGAGACTTGGAAGTTGAGGGTGGAATTTTCAAACAGCGATTTCAAATTTTTAACGAATTATTTCCGGTACTTAAGCTCGCCTTAGGTACGCTATCGGTGATTATGTACGTTATGTATTTAAGTTGAAATTGAATATAAATAAAATTAGATTTTCTGAGCCAATTCGGAGTGTATGTACGTATATACGCATGTTTATTTGAAGAGGGAAATATGAAAACTTGGTGTGAACAAATCAATATTGAAACGGGAAAATAGAGTTGCAATGAATTTTATTAAAATTTTTTGCTTAATTTTCATTTTGATGCATTTTCACATTCTGGTTACCGGTAAATGTAAGAAGACGGAACAAGTGACGAAAAAGGACGAGGACAAAGGAAAACAAATTCATCGAACTAGTCAAGATAATGAGACCACCAACCATCTAGCTCAACATAAACCAATTGGCAAGATTTGTTTGATAAACAAATCTAAATCAAAGGAGGAAAAAGTGCTGGATGATAAAGCTAGTCAGAATGCCAAGACGAAAGAAATCAATAAGGCACAAGACAAAAACGAGATGGAGACCAATGACCTAAGCTTGCCAATCAAACTCGCTCATTCCAACAAGTTTAGGTTACCGACTGTATCAACGTCACCCAGTCAATCCGACCGGTCAAGTGAGGAATCAGAGTTGGGTTACAACGGTGATTTGTACGATGTGTTTAAAAAGCGGTTAAATCAAGTTTTTCGAGAATTGTACAACAATGTTAACACGCCGGCGGTAACTCAGCCTCCACCGCAGGTCGAAATTGAAAATGACAAACCTAAGAAGAGGTCTGCAGTTAGTAATTGTCTTTACGAGGAATTCAAACGGCGTCTGGACAAATTCAATAATGAATTTATGGAGCCAACTAAAGCAATTAAGCGTACAAGTGGGGACGCAGTTTCCACCGATCATGACGATGGCAGAACACGTGCACCAGTGACAGAAAACTTATATGACGAATACAAAAAACGTCTCCATAACCTCGGTGATGAACTTCGGCTGGATGGCGAAAAAGTCCTTAAGCGTGGTCAATATGTTTCTTCCGGTTTGCCAGCTGTTACAACGCCCAAACGAGAGACGACACAAAAAAAAATTGATTCTGACAAGGCAGTCGAACGGAGTTTTTATGACGAATATAAGAAAAAGTTAGATGAGCTGACTCGGGAGTTGTACAAGAAAAGCAATGAGCGGATCTGTCGCACATATGGGGAACTTAGTGAATACGATCTTACGTCCCCAACGTTGCAGAGATTAGTGGCGGCGGCGGTGCAGTCGGTAGACGCGAAAGTAATGCCTGGAAGTTTCGAAGGGTCAACTATTCTATTGAAGATTGACAAAGCCATAGACAACATAGACAAGGAGGAGAACAAACGCAGTCTGGGTGCTACCGAATTAGGTGCTACGATCTTCGGTGCTGACTCATTAAACTTCATGACAGGCACGACAAGTGGTGTCGGCACAGCAGGCGGTGCTTCTTATCCAGCTGTGCTAACTAAATCTGTAGACGCAAATTTGGGACTTCTGAGTAATACAGCGCCCAAAAATCTGCTGGCGACGGTCGCTTCAAAAATGAATATGACGACACTAGATTTGGCTAAAAAGTTGGCGGCCATGTCTAATCCATTGGATTACGTGGCGAAGAAGGACCCGCAATTGGGGGAAGAAGTGCAAAAATTCATAGACTTGAGCGGTAAGTGTATATGCTTTTTATGTGTATACAAATGTGGCACGAACATATATCAGATCGGATTTAATAACTACTATTCGTTTTAGTTAATAAGTTAAACCAAAACCCGATAGGAAAGAAAGCTCCACTAAACGAGGTTTCTGTGGTCTCCGGCTTACCTCTAGTGGGACTCGATCGATCCGGGGTGCCAGCACCATTAATGACTCAGGATAATCCATTCGGTGGAATCCCTGCACTTGCACCCAGTATAGCTCCCGCTTCCGGTCCAGCTACCGCACCTTCAGCGTCTCCCTCTGCAATTACACCTACAGTGGCACCCACGCAAGCTGAAGATCAGTTGCCCGTCAAGGCTATTGCGAAATCTTCAACTTCATACCAATCCAGTGACGTCGAGGCCGCCCGCATAGCTGGTGTACTTGACAAGGTTCTAAGCAAACTGGAATATATCCAATCTTGTAAAGCACCACCCCCAGAACCAATAGATGATAGCTGCGAACCAGATGGTAAAAAAGTGTCATTCAAATTATATTTATAAGACTTAATATTTCCATATCAAGGTATGCCATGTGATGTTGTTGGCTCTTGGAACTCCTACCAAATGGGATTACGTTTCGATATTACTTTGACGCGTGCGGCAGACCGGCGATTAGGCACAGCTGAGAAGAACAATAAACTTTTAACCGTGGATGTAGGCGAACGCATCCCACCGCATGCTCATCATATTATTGAAACTAGTTGGAAGTTTATGGGCAGCGCACTAAACCAACAAGGTGGTCCCTTCTATCTTTACTCGCAAAACCGCGAACTGAATACAGTGGCCACCTTCATAGGTATGCATTTTATTGCTGACCACTGAATAATGCGGCTTTCATAGCTAAGGCATTTGGGTTACAGGTTATTGTCGTGTCTGTGGCGGAATTGATACAATTTTTGGGTCCTGGACAATTATGGGCCCCTCAAAAGACTGTGAAGATATTACAACAGCACTGGAGAATAGGCGAGATATTTTTAGACGTTATAATATGGAAAACAAACGAAATCAGCATTTTAAAGACATGCTTTTCGAGAAGAGCAAATATTCCAAAGCAGACTGCGATAGCCCCAAAAAAGGATGAACTTCCTTTCCAACCATCTTTTATTTCATTTTCCCCTTTCTAAGTTCCCGTTATTCATTAACAAATTATTCAACTAAAACGTTATATTTTGCAAGCATTTTACATTACCGGTAGTTTCAATTACGAACACATGTATGTGCATCAAGACATTTCGAAAATACATTAGATAAAAAAAGAGACACAATTATTCATAGTCAATTCTTTATTTTTTAATAGTTTTTCATTTTATAATCATAAATTGTAATAATATATATTTTACGTATTATTTAGTACATTATATAGTATATTTAACTGAGTGTGTGTGGGTGTGTATGTGTTTATGGACAATATTCAATGTTTGTATGAGTTTAAAACATAGCTAAAAACTAAAATCAAACGAAAATAAATAATCGAATAGAATTCAATATGGATGTTTGTACTTGGTCACATCCATCCAAATTCCACAACGTAATCATTTAATCATTAAATTACTGCCATTACCACATAACAGTATGTGTAGTTATTTTAGATTTTGGACTTGAACGGTTGCACAGTTTCGTTTGGTCGATGTAGCAATTGTTTATGACTTAATTACATTTTAAACAGTAGAAATTACAAACAAACAAACTAACTAAACTAGAAACGACCAGTGTTTATGTGTAAGTGTGGTTATTTGCGCTTTCCTTTGGCTGAATGATGCACGGTTCATGATTTGCTCCACTTTTTTTTGTTTTTGCTATTTACAAAACTGTATATATGTAAGCAAAAGACACTTTATGTACATATAGTGACATTTTTACCGCGTTCAAAAGATTTCTTGGATTGGAATTCGCATATACAAGTCCTTATTGTTTCGACAAAGTTGTATTTAATTTCTAGAAAAATTCAATCAAATCAACTTTTTTAATATGATTTATATTATTCTTTGCGGTTCTATTCTTTAGTTTATTTACATGTCATATGATAACATTTGACTCGATAAGATCCCTTTGAAATACAAGCGCTTTATAATTAATTGCAATCTAGTTACTTAAATATTCATTCATTTTTCAATTATTTTAACACTTTTTACTTTCTTAGCATTATACTTCACTAGATTACTCTGTACGCTCAGTTCTGATAGTTTGTTTAACATAAAAGTAGATTTATTTATATATATTTTATATAAAAATCCAATATTGAACACTCGCTCTGTTTTGAACTTAAGTTTAAGTGGATTATTTCCATAAAAAAAGAAGAAAACATGAGCACGATCTAATTTAAGCCTGACTCAATACAATTATCTCAATTTGAGGCTCTGCAGGGGAAAGCAATCCTAATAATTGCCCACGCAGTCAGCTGAAAAACTAAGGACGTTTACTTACGTCAAAGCAAAAAAAAATTATTAATGATCAATAAATTTACATGCGTTTATATGTATGTATACATATAAAATCGCACATCATAGATGTGTGCGCGTCTGATCCAATAATTGTCACCTCTCTTATTTCTAGACTTTTGCACACATACGCAACTAGCCGCAGCGTTTTCACATACCAACAGGTTAGAGAGAGAAGCAAAGTGTTAATGAAAACAATGAAAGCAAATTTGATTAACTCATTAGTATGCTCAAATAAAGCTCACTCTTGCGTATGTGTACAACCGTTTCTCTTCGTATTTTGTTTAATTTAATCGGAAGCTTTTATCATATATTTATATGTACATTTACATTACAATACATATAAGGGAACAAAAATTAAATGGGATTATTTTTTCTTTCTTCGACGACGAACGACTCTGGATTTGGTTATTCTTAATTATAATTACAACATGGAACCACGTAAACGGGATGAGACACTGTACGACAAGCAATGTTTTGCGCTATATATTTATATCTAATAATCTTGGCTTCGTTTATACAAAATCACATGCTTCGTGTCTTGACCGTAATTTGCGCTGAGACGCACATCAAACATGTCCAACCAACTTTGTTGCAAGTTTAGCTCATTTGCAAAATTATCCTGAATTTCTTAAAAAAAAAAAACAAGAAATGTTCACTTCTTCGAACAAATAACATACAACACTTTACTTTGATTGAGGAATCGAGCTGGCTGTCGCAAAGCAAATAAGCTCACAGAGGCATGATTATTTTAGATTTATTAGAAACGAAAATAAAAGCTATAAAAAACGTTCTAATTAATATTGGCTATAGTTACTAATTAGCTTTTTAACGTTAATTTTTTGTGAGTGATCGCTTTGTGCACACACACATATCTTGCACACCTTGCCCAAAAAACACTAATACATTTCATTGAAACTCTCACAGAAATATGAATTAGTGGAAAATACAAAATATATATGTATGTATGTAAGAATATAAAATCAATCATATACGCATGATGAATGCATCTATGGCGATACAAAGTACATGGGTAATTAATTACAAGTTAGAAGAATTAATTGTCGCAAAGGTTTCAATAAGACATTTTCGCAGAATGTGCGTATATGTTTGTGTGTGTGTGTGTGTGGAAACCACTTTTCTGCGCCTTTACCACAAATTCCAAGATTCTTTTATAAAAAGTAGCTTTACTAGTATTTAGTATTGTGTGTATTGTATCTTAAACTATTTATGCTTTTCTCCTCTTACGTTCTGCTGCCTGTTCTTGTGTTACTATAAAATTGCTGTATGCTGATGATTGGACTTCGACCAATCGGGTTAAGGTGTTCTTCTAAGTGTGGTGATGATTTTCTTTTCCTATGCTATGTTTTCTATGGCATCGTTGTCGTTGCGCTGCACCGTTGTCGTCATCACCTGTTATGTGCTGGGCGCGCGCCTAATTCCAATGCTTGCTTTTCGTTTATTTCATTGTATTACATCTGGTTGTTGTCGGTTGTCCATATGTTTTCCTCCTACTTCTATGTCGTTCACTGTTGCAGTTCTAATTTTAATTAACAATAACCAAATCGCGCCAAATCTCATCTTGACAAACTATGCGAACGTTCGCGGCTGCTGCTGCTGCCCGAAGAAATCGCCTGTTTTATATTGCCGATTTCACCAACGCGTTGGTGCGGTGGGAGCTTATCGAAGAACGGATGGCGAAGCGCATCACCTAGATAGGAAGAAAGCAAACGAAGTCTATTAGCGCTTGTGTCGACAGAGAACTATAAATAAAATTACTTATCTGCCCCTATACCCTAACAGTTGCAATAAATCAATTTAAACCGAGCTTTTAGTTCTAGTTTACAGATTTTAATTTCGCAACTCAATCTATCTACGCTGTAGTCCACAGCTTATTCGTTTTTATAAAGATAAGTATTGGTTAACATTACTTGAATATATCGGAGTATTATAATTCATTTATAATTGCATGGATTTACGTATTGCAATAATTTATATATACTACTCAGTTTTATCGGTTTACATTCCCATTAGCAAAAATATCCTTACAAATTAAAAATAGCCTGTGGCTCATGGGAACATTTTCTCTTGTTGAGCCACACGAAGTGATACAAATTTAATACCCATTGATCATAATTCCAAATGTAAGAAATTACCACCATGAGTAACATTGAAACACTCCGAAAGAGTGAAAGCTTTAAAACTATTTTATACAGATGTCAAGAGGAATTATTTAAACAAGTAAGATTGCATTAATTTTACTTTTCATTCATTAGTTTTCAAAAATTTCGTCATCCCATACCCAGTTTTATTTTGTAGATTACATACTCGAAACCTAAATTTTCTTCGGTTCATTTTATAACAATAAGCTGTCTGATTTTTGACCTTTCTAAAAGTAGGTCTAATATTCTATAAAAGGATCTCTATCGATTCCAAATTTTTTTGATTTATTTCAATGCAAAACACTGCAAACACCTTTTCAACGCAATTTAAATACCAACTTCTGTAACAATAACAACAAATATGCACATATATCTTCATTGGAGCAGGCTTGACGCATCTGAACTTGGTGCTTCTACTTACCTAACGTCACCCGCTGAGATGGTTCGTATTCCAACATCTTCTTGATCAGATCAAAAAGTTCGCAGTGATCTTCCGTGTCACTCATTTGATATCTGAATAGTGGCTTGCAATGATCGCGCACATAACGCCCAGCCGAAGACTTCTCATCCCAGTCTAACTTACCGTGATAAAAGTATTTCGTTTTTGTTTTGCTGTAATGGCAATGATTTCTATACATTAATCGAATTTCATGAAGTGGACCGTTCGAATAAATATGTAAACATGTTTAGCTTTGCATTACCGTGCCATACGATATGGTATTTGACCAAGGATGCGCTCCATCATCGCTAGATGCTCACGATTGTCGTGCGTTTGGAAGAGTGTTATGCCTAGGTACAACTCGAAGAGAATACAGCTATAAAAGAGGAAAGTAATTTCATATTAAAAACAAAAAAAAACAAATCTAAGCAAATATATCCACATATTTTCTTAAAATATTGAGATATAAGCTTCTTCTTGCACATACCCAATAGACCAAACGTCACAGGGCTGCGACCAGCCTAACTCAAGAATGACCTCGGGTGCACGATAGTGACGTGTAGAAACAATTGTGCTATGATGCTCATGATCAAATGTTGCCGAACCGAAATCAATGAGGCGAACATCGGTATTTTTAACACGACGCACTTCGCGATTCTAAAAATAAATAAAAATATACAATATATATACATATATATATATATATTTAAACAAACGACTTTTGCGTTGTACACAATATTACTTTATTAAAATTAAACAAAGAAAGTCTCGATAATGTTGAATAACAAAAGTTGTTATTTCGTAAAATTTAGACTGCGAGAGATAACAGAACTAAGCCAGCAAACCAAGCCGATTCGCCTAATGGCCATCGTTCCTCCGCAGTTAATGTCAAACGAAGACATGAAAAAGATTCACACAATTCTTCGGAGGAGTTAACAAATGTACAGCCCATCCAAAAAAGTAGAAACTTTTGTTCAATACTCGAAAATATAAAATTAAACACACATGTATATTACGTATATGAGGTATGTTTAAAAAATAATGGGCATTGTTAAATTCCGCGAGTTTGGAGAATCTAATTGTCAAATTGGCTGGGCTCAATCGTCTCCTTTGTGCCCATTTCTTTTAACAAACGAAAATCGCCGAGCTCATAAAAACACGTCTAACCCTAGCAGCTGCTAGACAAAATATGCAATAAATACAACGGAAAATTTTGTCGTACTTCAGTGGCAAGTAGAATATCAACACAGTCAAAAAGAAAATTTGACAATTGGACTCTCCAAAACCCGCGAAATTACTTTCTGAACACACCTCATTATAAGGTGTCAAATACACCAAACCTTATAACTTACAATTTTGTGATTATAATGCGTCGTATACTCCGAATCGACGAAGAGGATATTTTCAGGTTTGAGATCAGTGTGCGTTAAGCGATTGTCGTGTAGAAATTTTACTGAATAGCATAATTGATAGGCCATGTGCCGTACTTGTTCTAATGGATATGGCTCATAGTTGTTCTCGCGCTATAAATAAATTTTAAATGTTATTGTAAAATTAATTGAAAGAAAGGTTAATGAGAAGGAATCTTACCAAAAAATCGAACACACTTAAACCCAACATCTCAAAAACGATGCACATGTGGCCATGGTAATCGAACCAATCAATCATTTTCACACACAAACTGTAAAAAAGTGAAAAGGAGAATGTCGCATTTTAATATATAGCCACATGAAAATAAGTTGTCCTTACTGTTCGCAATGTGGATCTTTTTGAGCGATCTTTTCCAAAGCGTTTATTTCCAGCTTCGCAGCTTCACGATATTTCTCCACGTTTTTGATGATCTTTAAGGCCATACAAAAGTCCCTAATATTTTGTTGTGAAATACGTTGTTAAAATACATTCTTAGCTACCCATAAAATATTCAAAACTGTTCAACATACCTCTCCATATCCTTGACCTTCACGACTCGTCCGAACGTACCCTCGCCCAGTGTAGCCATAATCTTATCTGAAAGTTCGCAAAAAGGACAACATTGTAAATCTAGTAGAACTTCGAATGCCCAAAATGCGATGCAGAAATTGTTTAAGTTTTAGTTTCTTCTTTATATTTTGCTCGCTACCTAAACTACTGTGGTTAAGACATAGTCGCCTGACTTTTCTCATTGCGAAATAATTTTTAAATTGAACTTGATTTGAGCTCCAGCTTATTTACGTATTTACAAAAAAGAAAACATTTGAAGAATCTAATCGCGTTTAACAGTTGAAATGTTACAAAAGGGCTACTTTAACCAAGGAAATTAGAAACTTCGAAATGCAAATAAAACATTGCGCTTATTATTTTGAGACGAGCCCAAATCAAAAGTAATAAATGAAAAGAAACTTAGCGGTGGTCTCTATAAACAATAGAAAGTTATTAGAAAAAGAACTAAAATAAAAAAAAACTGAAATGAAGGTTGGATAACAGTTCAGAGACCGCGTTTGAACATCTGAGAAATCGTTTCATCAAATACACACATATTTATACATCTTTGCATGGACAAAAATAAAAACAACATTTTAAAGTATTACTATGGATGTTGGTATACTCATGCGTACACATGTACGTTCGTATTTCAACTATTTCATTAAAATAATGTTTTTATTTTTGGCGATCCTATCATCTCTAAACTGCAATTGCATCGTGTTAAATATAAATCTAGCTGGAATACTTTTGTAGGGTTCTCTTTTGTAATTATGTATTTTCATGTATTAGTTATAAAAAGAAAAGAAAACAAAAAGTTGCCACGAACATCTGTGAAGAAGTATATCGCCGTTGTGATATATCAAGTGGCCATCAGCATCATCTTGTATGACGGGCTTTGCTGTCTGTGTGTGAGTGAGTTAAGTAAGCGGATCGCAATAGAATGCACCAAGTTCGAGATTCGGTTGGAGCAGATTATTGGTAACGTCAGCAAGTGTTTGGGCAGTGGTTTGTTTGTTAGTCGTGGTGGTGGTGGTGGTGGTGGTGGCGATAGATGGTCAGGTTGTTGTGGCGGCGCGGTTGATTGGTTGATACAAGTTGAGTTCGTTCGTTGGTGGTGTATGGTAGAGTAAACGAAGTCCGCAGGAGTTGCACGGGAGGTCGTTTGTTTGAATTGTTGGTTGATGGTTGATTGGTTGGCCGGTTCGCAAAACGATACAGGGTTCAGTCGTGGATAAACATACATGTGAGAAAGAGAGAAAAAGAAAAAAGAAACAGAGAAAAAAGAAAAAAAAATCCACCGTCCCGTAGAAAGACAGAGGTACACATGCATAAGAGCATACGCCGCCAGAATTCCGTTGCCACCATTGAGAGCAATACAGTTGACATGAAGCAGCAGTGAAGAAATCATTCGTCCATCATCATAGCACAGAGTTCATTGCATAGTGATCATCATCCCACGTGGACACCACATATCCAAACGCCGTTTAAGCATTATCACCACCATTATCATCATTGATGCCATTAGCAATGTGTAAATAGTACAGCCGTTTCCGCAAGAATGTCAACACCACCAATTCGTTATTTCATCATCATTATTATCAATAAGTCATCATCATTATCATCACCAACATCAAGTCGTTCATCATACCCACATCAAGTGATTTTCATCATCATCATCATCATAATCAGAAAAAAACACGAGAAAAATACGTATCGTTTTTTCGGTAAGAAAATAGTTCGGACAAATTTTTGATTTGGTGTTTTTAATTTAATTTTTTTTTTTTTGTTTAATTACAAAAAACATATTTTTTCATTCTATGTGTTTAGTATAAATATTAATGTATATTACAAACGTAAAGAAACGTATTTAGTTAGTTTTAATGCAAACACAACAATAAATGAAAATTAACTCAAACTTATCACGAAAGAGATCTTGCTTTAGTTAAAACAAAATAGAAAACGTATACATTTTTATAGAGTCTTTGAAAAAGTAGTAAATCTTTGCAAAGTGGGGAGTTAATTTGTATCAATGCGAAGAAAATGGAATAAATATCCATTACTAGCATACTCGTATATCTGGTACAGGATTAACACATGTAAATATAGTCGATATAATATATATATATATATATGTATATGTATATGAATAAGAAAAATTTTCTCTTTCAACGCAACCTATAGCTCTCCTATAGAAATTAAGTAATTTTTTATAAAAATTCTATAGTTTTAATAAAATTAAAGGATAAACATAAATAACTAAAGAGTTCTTAATGGTTCAAGCTCGTGGATTTCGTTCTTGAGGTACCAAATATAAACTGCATATGCGCACATACATATAAGCATACTCATGAAGGGGTCGGGTCCGTCCATATAATTGCAATATGCCGAATTAAAAATGTTTAAGATTGTAAAATTTCAAATATGTACACATACATATGTATGTACATACAAACGTACACTCCTCTCTAGGCAGTGTGCCACAATACATGTATGATCTCTGCGACTACACACACAAAAAATATAAATAGCAAGCGAAATAAATAGTGTAATATGAAAAACTGAATGTGTAATTTAGTATGAATTAGTTAATTAACTTATTTGTATCATTTTTGACTTATTTCCAAAAGTTAAATACATGCTAGCCAATAGCAGGAGGCAGGAAGTGTTGTATGTATATAAAAACTGCACCTCCAATATAAGATTAGCTTAATCTTTGCGATGGTTGAATATAATTTTGCGCTGCGTACACATCAAATTTAGAGGACAGTCAGATTGACTGATCAATTTTGCTCCCTTCAATGTACATATTTACCAACTATAGAAGGATAAACATTAATTACTTTTGATAATTGCAGAAAACAGCTTTGACAAGTCGGCAACAACTAAATGGTCACCTCCAGTATTCCGCTTTTTAGGTTTAGGTTGCTTCGATTGGAATATTCCCTCCCATTGTACACATACGGTGACACAATCGGGGTGCAAAGCAGACGCCAGGATCAAGCAATAAATAAAATACGCGTGTAATTACAGCACTATGCAATGCAGTAGTCTGCAGCAGCCAAGCAAGCAAGCACAGAAACAAGCAACAGCGGGCGCCATGGCAGAACAACAAAGTGGAATTCTTGGAATGCTACCGAACTAATGAATATCAATTCACACACATTACAATCAACAATTAGCTTACAAAGGCTGAGAGGGTTTTTGGAATGCGCGATCTCTGGAAGAGTGCCGCGCTTGTGGCGCTCTTCGACAACATGTGTTGGTGTTGTTGATATTGATGTAGTTGTTGCTGCTGGTGCTGCTGGTAAGCATGCATCTGCTGGCGTTGATAAGCCGATGAGGACGATGAGAGGCCAGCGGCTGCTCCTGTGCGGCGGCTGCCGGCAGCGCTGGATCCCCCAGCACCGCCATATGAATAGTATGGATCGAAAAGATACGACGATTTGTATGAATCGCTTAAAACATTCTTGTGTTGCTGATAACGACTACTGCTGCTGTCTGCAGTCGGGCGTATGGTGTCTAAATCAGCCAATAGCGCAGCCGTACGTGAAGACGTAATCGGTTTGTAACGTTGTGAGCGTCCCGCAGCTAGACGTTCACTAATGCCACCAAACGCCAAAGCCCCAGAGCTCGATGAGTGCGTGAGTCCGTTCGATTTGAAGCTGGTATCGACGGTTGGTCTATACTTAGAGAGGTCATTATTATTACGATCTGCATGTAGTGCGGTAACACTGGAGCCAGAAGCTGACGTCGAGTTTGGTATACTGGCATTTGTGGCTGCAGCGACTGTGGCGTCGTCTTGAGAGTCTTTAACAGCAGTTGTTGCAGGTGTAGTACTTGTATTAGCAGTAGATGTGGTTATAGCTTTATCTTCCTGACTACTACTATCGGATTCTTCAGAGCTACTTTCCGACGAACTGTCACTATCGGTAATTGGATTAGCTACTTTATTGTGATTGTTTGTTGTCTTCTGTGTTGTTTTAGCATTCGATGTTTCCTGTTCATTGTTGACATTGTCTTCTTCCTTTGAGTTTTTCGCCTCAATCATTTCAGTTTCGGCTACCTTCTCACTCTGTTTAGTTAACTTTATTTTCTCAGCTGCCGCAGCAGCAGCATCTTCTTGCGCATAACGTAGCACACGCTGCTGTAGCTCCTTGCGTCTACGCATACGTTCTTCGAATTTTCGCGCTTCTAGATATTGATTATCTTCTTTGAGAAGCAGTAGGATCGCGGCATTATCAGCAGACGATCGCTCATCGTTAAGTATCTCACGATCTTCATCGGTGAGTTCTTCCCTCCGTGTTGGCAAACGTTGCGTCATATTATCTCTGCGTCGATGTGCAAACCGATTCCGTGAATTCGGCACACCATAATCTTCACAATCTGGACGGAAAGAAGCATGTGCGCTAGACACTGTTTCAATAGCGGATGGTAATAGATTTTCCGAGGTCTTATTTCGACCGTAGGCATGAGGTCTGCTGCGGGAACTGACGCCACCACCTCCACCACCATAATCATCGTACACATCACGGCTTCTGTAGCTGCGTGCATTGTAACCGGCGGCATATTCTGCACCACGACCGCTACGGCTAGACCCTGGCGAGTATCCCATCGCCCCACCCGCCTTTAGCGCTTCGTAGTTCTCTAAATGGTGTCGCGGCATTTCATAATTTCGCCGGTATCTACTTCCACCATAATCTAGTGGATAATTTTCGTCAAGGAGCGTCGTATGTTCGCCCCGCGTACTGCCGTTGGTACTCGTTACATAACCGCTGTCGTTCGAATCCCCTAAATACCGATTAGTCTTATTTCGGCCAAGGCGGTAAGGTGTGCGCTCCTTCCGATCGACCGCATTAAACGAACCTGACGACAACTTTGGCCGTCCAACGCCCAACAGCTGATGCGAAGTCGCTGATTTGGACAGAGGATTTCGGTTCTCATCGGGCTCGAGAGTTTTGTCACGATCGTCTTCGTGATGCCTATGACGATCAAGGATATCCGAATATTTGTTTTCGAGACGGGAGATGGCTGAAAGCTTACTGGTACCACTCGCAGTGGGAGTTTTGTCTTTGTCGGTGTCTTTTCTCTATGTACGCGAAGAGGAAGTAATAATAATTATTTCTTTTTCAATAATTTTGATTTTGTGCTATACCGTTACGTTTGTATTTTGAAAATAGCAAAATGAGTATACATTGTCCTCAAAATTTGGAAGGATAATAGGCTTCATGTAAAACAATAATAACAAAAATATGTTTATGAATATTTAAATATTCAGTAAGACCAATTAAGCTCACACTAGATTAGCCGGTGCGTACATACATATATAATGTCTAATTTTTCCGTATTGCCAAACACATCAAGAGAAAAGAGAAAATATGCCAACACATGTATGCATGTATATACGTATGTAATTAAAAATAACATCATTTCTCATCTGAACAGGTACCCATGAACAAATGTCGTGTATTATGTAGTTAAGAACAGCCGCGGCCAATATAATGTTCCCCAATCGACCTTCAAAATATATATGTATATTCATGAAATACGTATATACATATAATGAATACAAGCGAATTAACAGAAATAAGATTGCGATCAATTTGTGTGGGTAAAATACCCGAACACAGATGCGCCACACCAACTCAGACCTCATTGAGGGAGTATACATACATACCTTACCAAAGTATTTGTCTAAGTTGTTGCGCACACCTCATATGTATCCTTCCTCAGGCAAGTGTGTAGCAGGGAGGGGGGCAGCGATGTGTGAGAACAAAAACAAGCAGATATCGAAGAATTCTACTACATCGATTAGAAATTGCAAAACATACCAACAGGTTACTTTAGTCGCCCTTTCATTCTGATAAATACAAATTTAGTCATTTTTAAGACACATATTGTTAGAAGGTTCAATAATTGGTTACCCCCCTGTCCAACCAGCTGACACATCTGTACAAATTACTATTTTTTAGAACAAAATAGTGGAAAGACTTTTGTATCATTTGTATAAACAGGTAAGTGTTACCCCCCGGTGAAGAAATGAATATTATGGCATGAGACCTCTCGGCATTTTTCACAAAATGCACGAGGAAAAAACAAAATCTCTTTAAAATCCAAACAAAAATATTAAAAAGAAATACATATTCGCTTGAATATAAACTGCGAATAAGCATTTATTTCAAAAATAGTATTTATATTTAGACCAAACAGAAAAGCAAGACGACAGAATTCGTTGAAACTACACGTACAGTGTGTTCAAAAAATAACGTTTTTCCTTTGCGCGATCAATTTGCAGAAAACTGTTTTTTTTTTTTTTGTTTTTTGTCATGTCGTAGCGTGAGAAAACTAAAAAGTGTCTTTGAAACGGATTATTTTTCCTAACTATAATACGGGTAGACTTCAGAGATCTGACATCGTACGCATAAGTACTGTAATCAAATCTATTTTCAAAGAAGCACGTTTACGTTTAAAAAGGTTGCATTGGGCGCAGGAAATCATCAACCATTATTGGAGCTATGAATGTAATATTAAAAGATGAGTCAGCTTTAGTATTGTTCAACGCCTTGACACATGATTGGCTAAGAAAGAACAAAAATTTATTAAAGGGAGTGTTTAACAACCCCAAATGCGAAAAGATTCGGATGCTTCTCTGCTCATGGATTTAGGATTTTGAGAAGCCTCACAGAAAGGCTTTACTGAAGTCAGCTGAAATGTTTACGGTAAAAACAACTATACTTCGATACTGCAAGACTAGAACTGGAAACAAGAAAACCATATTGTTGGCGGTCAGTCAGCAGACACCAAACCGAAAGAGAATGCTTGGGATTCAGTGAAAGGAAATATATAAGAAAATATTTAACGTCCACAAAAGATTTATTTCGGCTATTCAAATACACCTGGAGGAACATAAGGAAAACTTGGTTGCAAGTTTCCATCGCGGATGACAGGTTATGATAGACAACACCGGATGTTGAGGAAGTATTTAATAACGACAGAATAACAAAGCAATGATTTTCTATATTTACAAATTTTTTTCAAATAAACGCTGCCCACACTTTGGAAAACAAAACGTCATTTTTTAAACGCACTGTATTACATATTTTTCAAAAAATACCTCTGTCTTTCGTTTATATGTAAAGCTGCAAGTAGAAACAGCTTCGGGCTCTATACGACTCATATGTGTGCTTGGTCGGATATCGACCGTATTGCCGGAACAAGTTCAATATTTCAGTCAATCTAAGAACAGAGATGAAACTTAACTTAATTAAGACCCTTTAATTACGTTTCGATCAGTCGGTACACTTGAGTCGCATAGATGGGCATTTATATATCGATGCACTATACAAATTTTGGCACATACATGTATCTCCTGAAGGTAAAAAAATACGTATTTTTGAATATGAAATATATTCATCCATTAATTGGCCTGCAGACGTTGGAAATATTTATTTGCGTTTTCGCATGTGGGAATATGGTAAATGAATCATTCGATTAAATTTGAATGCTGATCAACACTAGACGCCATCCAATACAGATTGTCAACGAACTATTTATATCGAATTAAGTATTTTATAAAAGGGATGACAAATTCGAAAACTTGCTATTTCCAAAATACAACACTGCACATTTTAGATACTAACATCATCGTCACCACGTCTTCCAAAGCTACGCATCAGCGGCTTATAATATGACGTAACGGGACTTAAGTTCGAGCGTAAACGATCCAGTGCGGACACTGCAGTCGCACTTTTCTGATAGCGGCCCGTACTGGTGCCTCCGCCACCGGCATAATAGCCACTTCCTGCTCCTCCTCCACCGCCATAATAACGTCTACGATCGCACATCGAATTACGGTGGCTGCTGTTGTCGGTAGCAGCTTCACAATTCTCTATGAGCTTTTCGCGACTCTTTACCGACTTTGAATTGTTATTATCGAAGTTTGTTGGCGTCTTACTGGTATCCCGATATTCGTCGTTCGCAGTACTCTTAATATCACTGTGGTATACAACACAAAATTGTGGGGATAAATTTGTTGTAGGCTTATTATTTACTTATATATGAATTAAAAATTTCTAAGTCTTTCATTTAAACATCACAGAAAACGACACCGCTGCCGCAAGTCTTCCGAGCGCACTCAACACGATCACTTAACACATATGTGTCTTGGCGTACAGATCGCAAGGCATCGCGTATGTATAGTATACATACATACGTATATTATATATGAGCATTTCCTAAAATCTATGCAGTCTATAGATTTAGGTGAAGGTAATAAAATTCATTCCAAAAGTACATATATATACACACACACATATATATTTAAGTGTGATTATACGTCTTCGATCTGAAAGCAGTTGTTTATTATTCATATACATCACTTAATAATTGGCACATATGTCCAATATAATTTATATAATATAATCGATTTGAACTTCGAAAATTCTTTGCCTTTAAACGCACTGCTTTCCGAATTTTTCTCTTGCTTGCGAACGTCAAATGATCACACAATTTTGGGAGGCTAGACTACGGATACGTCGCACCGTAAACGCAAAAATTAACTGAACCAAATGGCACAGAAAGAAAATTCTCAAGCACCTTTTTCACGATCCAACATACAGTCCGCCCGCCCATACATGCAAATGTGTGTATACATATATGTACATATATACTGTCTATGTAAGTGTGTTGAGAAAATAATAAAAATATTGTGTGAAAATCGTGTGTGCCCGCTACGAATACAGCTGTTTTGGGGAGCACACATGAAGAACCAAAGCTAAAGGAACGACAATATCACGACACCTTAACTGGGGGCGTTTCGCAGTTTTCCACGAGCCATTGGCTATTTATTTTGCAATTTCTCAATTGTTTTTTTTTAATCTTGCAGTGTTTAAGTTAAGGCTGTGCATTCTCCAATCTTTTGGGAAAAAAGCCCCGCATTGTTAAAAAGTGCGGAATAATGTTCTGCGCTCGGCAACAAGTTGATTTTTTGGACGAATGCACAAAGGCACACTTTTAAGAAATATTTACCAATTAGGACAGAGGTCTTAAGTAAATTTAAGTAAGTGTCATTTAATAATAAATTATTATTATTTACCATCGAAATTTTGAGCTGACTATTCTCGGCAATTAAACCAAACAACTCATAAAAACATGTTTATGATTCTGATGTCGGAGTACTCTTCTTCTCAATCAAGATTTATACAAAAGTACGCACATTTGAAGTATGTGGGAGTATTAGAAAGTGCTTTATCTTTTTTCTGGATGTCTCTTAAGAACATTAAGCAATATTAATATGTTGTAGAGAAATAGTATGGAACTAACAGAATAAAATTCTAGTAACGTTGTTCTTAGTTCTTCCTGGAACAATGACGGAAAGAAATTATTGCGGAATGCGTTTTAACTAAGAGAAGTGTCAGGTATGCGCATGTTTATAAAATATAATTTCCGCATGGCATTTATTACACAATTAAATAAAAAATGCTCTGGCCAGGAAATGCAGACGCTTCGAAGCTTAATTAATTCCGCATACGTCAGAGCATCCTCGGTGCACGCGCTATGATCAAAGTCAGGACAAAGAAATACTTAATTATATGCGTGTGTATTTATTTGAAACATACCATATGTACGTATATGCATATAAATGGCAACATCACACGCTATTTTCCTCATTGGCGCTTGGCAAATTAAGAAATACACTTTATGATTTATAAAAAGAAATGCACCTTGAACTAAAACGCCACAAAACGCACATTTCTATTTGGTTTGAAATTCATGCTGTAAACCATAACTTTGTCTGGGTTAAGACTCATCAAGAACAACAAACGCACCGTCAGATACATAATTTCCGACTAGCAGCAACAAAAGAAATTTTAGTTAAATCGGAGACAGAAATAATACAAAGAGGCGACTACGACGGATGGGATTGCTTCTGAAAGCTTTCAATACTATTCGTTCTAACAATGAAGAGAAAGAGAAAGAGAGGTGTAGAGAGAGGGATGGTAAAAGTGTGTTCGTGGTGTGCAAGTGAAAAGTGCTATTTTTAAAGGATCACTTCAGCGCGCAAAGTTGAAAGTCTCTAAATATTTATCACGCAATAATTTTGCAATTTTATCAATTGGCGGCCAGATGATCAAATTAACAATTGCAGTTATTATATATGAACGTTGAAATGCATTGTAATACTACGACCTTCCCAGATATCAGCCTTATTTGGCTTATTTTAATCGTTTCAATGAAAAGTCCGCACATCATCACTACTTAAAAGTAGTTACAACAACAGAACATTGGTTGAGTTTTCCCAAATTACAAGTGATTAGAATTTACATAACGCGTTTTCCGTGTTAACTTCTCAAATAAGGTCGGCATCGCGCGGCGGTACACGGTTACACATACATACTTCTGCACGTAAACGCTGACCGCACGAGGCAGATACACTCGCTCCACGCCAATAACGCACTAACGGCGCAGACACCAGTGATGGCGATCAGACGACCGAACGTACGAACGTGATCGTTAGCGAGCGGCGAGTCGTTTTCTGTCATGATTTATTTATTTATTTTAATTGCATTGCACTCTTCGCTGCATTTTCGTGCAGAACATTACCGATTTCGTTTTTGGTGCTGGTGCTGCTGCTGCTGATTTTGACTTTTATCGGGTCGCTCGCTCGGATGACGACGGAACCGCTGCAACAGACTGCTATAGCTTTCCGACAAGAGCTGCGTTACGCTCGCCGCTGTGGCGCTGCGTATGTAGCGGCGTTGCTGACGCGCCGGCTGCTGTTGTGAAGTTTTTGTTGCTGTTGCGTCCGATTTTTCTGTCACTGAGTTCGTCATGTCCGTTGACGCGGCGAAAGCAGCAGCCGAATGTGTGGGCGCCGCCGACATGATCCCAACGTCATTTGTGCCATCAGCAGCTTTTCCGCCACTGTTGCCTTTTTCTTTGTCTTTTTTCTTCGATTTAGTGTTGACGTTACTATCTGCCGCCACCAAACCCTGGCGTTCACTTTTTTCACGATGAAAACGATTCAAGAATGTTGTGGCCATTCTTTATTTCTGTTTATATTTCTTTGTATTGCAGCCACTGCCGTTTTTCTAAACGCGACGGTCCCGATCAATTCTAAGTTCTTATGATTGCTGCTGTTTTAAGTCCTTTATTTCTATTTTGTTCATCTGTTTTTGCCTTCGCTTATTCTAAATCAGTAAACTCAAATTTACTCAACTTTCGAAGAAACATTTATGCTTCAGCTTTCGGTAAAAGGAAACATTATTTAATTGTTATTTTATAATTACAGAGATATTATTGCTATTACTATAGCTATTCCCTGCGAACAGTATTTCGACAAGGATGCGCTTTTAGAACACGGAATGTTCATTGCAATTTCTCATGGGTCAAAGCCTCATCATTGAATGGATGAATCCACAGTTAGTTTTTATCAAATAATTGCTGGACTAATTACTATCGAATGCACCCTCCAGCAAAAATACAAGAGCCACTCAATTGAATTTGCTTATTTTGAAATGTTACTTTGCACTTCGACACACGCACGCCTATACGATCCGTTTGTTTACATTCTACTTTCGGGTGTTTATTGCTTTTTCATATCGCAGCACTCCCCTCGTGAGACATGCAGAAGCACAATTTGACCTTATGGAAAATGAGGAAGTTCTATTTTTAGTTCAACGCAAGTGAAGAAATAGCAAGAAAACAAAGTTCTTTCTTAAAGTATTTGCATAATAATAAGGGTATACTTTAAGAATTGATTAATTAAAAAATGTCTAATGATACTCAAATAAATATTACATAAATATTGAGAAAACCAACAAGAAATTGCCAAGAGCTGTATCGAAATAGATGAAGGGGATCGCAGGGGTTCGTTTCATTTCCCTATTTTCACTGAGCGGTCGGGTTTGGTAAATAATAATAAATATTTGTTGTTATGCTGTAGAAAAATTTAGCTTCACCAAAAATAGCTGCATTTCTAAGAATAATTCCTATTGCCAATGTTCGTTTAGTCGTTGGGTCACTTGTTGGTGTTTGCTCCTGGCAAAAATTGCTCTTCTTTTGTACTTAAGTACGTAAGTATGTACGTGTATCGCGACGGTGATAGACAAAATTTTCTTATTTTTGCAAACGGTTCTTGTCTTATACTATGTCGTTGCTGTTGTTGTAGCTGTGGCTATTCTTGAAGTTAGTGGTTCCGTTTTTGTAGGGCTTTTGCGTCAATACTGTTCGCATTGAATTTATCATGTTTTTAAATCATACGTTTCAAAGTCTTTTTATTTTTTCATCGTTTTTCAAACAATATCGCTATATTGTTAATATAACAAATTTGAATCTTTTAATACCGTAATTAATTCATTTGATTTTGATATGTTTCTGATCGCACGAAATTTTCAAACACTAGCGATTATTTATTCGCCATTTGTATTCTTTTCATTTGCACATATTATTAAATTTTTCCATTATTTTCATTTTCAGGATTGGCATGTTCTTTTACAGAAGTGCGAAGTTATTGCAATCGCTCGCAACAAGAATTCTAATTCGTCCAAGTTGCTGTTTTTCTTTTATTTGATTTTTAAAATTTTTAACGATTACAATCCAGTCGACACTACGCAAATAATAAAATTTCACCCGTCACAACCGACACTCTATTACCACTAACAATAAGAATTTTCAAAACACATCATTCGAAAATGGCCACGAACACAAAGTTCGGCAATTTGCTACAAAGCGAAGCTCGTCTACATCGACCTATAATGCACGAGGGTATTGCCGCACTGCTTTTTTGTGGATGAAACGCCAAAGTTGACGTAGTCGTTGTAGATGCCGCCAAATGCTTCAGCGTAGTTGCTGTTTTCTTATTGTTGAAATGTTTTCGAAAATGCCAAGATGCCATTTTCGAAAGAAAAGTGTTCTCTTAAGAGATGTTAAGTGCCTGCTCGAAAGAACTCTCTCTCAGTCGGCAGCAAGTTTTCGAAAATTAGTGAGTGTCTGAGAGCAAGAACTCCACATCCGAGAGCGATTGGCAATTATTGGCGGCCCGAGTTTGCATTTAAAATATTATTCGTATAGTAAAGAGGGGCGCAACATAAAGTTAAGAACCACTAACCGACTCTTGCCGTTAGATAGATAGTTTGTATCGATAAATCGCTAAAGCCATTTTGAAACATCGACAAAGCAAAGCCATTGTATTTTTTTGGAACAAGTTAGATCGTCTCTATCGATTTTACCGACGAATAATCGGGCAAGAAGTCATGCTGATAATATGACAATTCTACAGCTTTCCTTAGTTTTTTTAGTTTACCAGCTGATGCCTCACTCTCCTTTCTTTACACTAATTTATATATTTAATTTACCTAAGCAAATTGTAGCATTATTTCATTCATCTTTGGTCTGCATACGGATTTTCTTAGGCGTCCGAAAATTGTTTAATCTTTTTAATCTTCAAACGTACGTACATATGTACATAAACGTGTATTTAAATAAATATTACCATTTTGCTGTATATGTGGACATCAGCACATGTATTTCGCAAGTAGTAGGGAAGACTTTGACCTTTAACAAAGAAACACAGGGCGTATGAGCAACTTAGTATATCGAACCCTTAGGACCCATCGCCGATTCAACTATGTGGAATAAAGCGAATTTGTAGGGACAGTGCAAAGGTAAATGGAAAGTCACACACCTTTTGACGGCTTGCAAATTTATGATGGCAGCAGGTGGGCAGCAGAAAACATATTAATCGGTAAAGTAATATTTTACAGGATAAGTGACCAGCCAGCCATATAGATATTACTAGATGTATGTGCCTATGCACGTTTACATATTTAATCCAATGCTTTGATAGTAGAGCCACCACACACAAATTAATATTATATACATATGTACATACATTCCTCACTGTAAAATGCGGTTCGCAAATTGACATTGAAAGAGCATGAATTTTTGTTTACTTCTATGGTGTGTGAAGCATCTGTTTGAGTGTCTAACTGCTAAATTATTTAGAATTCGATGCCTGTGCGGGGCCAACACCATTGGCTGCTGAACTAAGCGATATTTTCGTTCTTCTCTCCATCGCCGATCAACAGCAAATGCAAAGTAGAGAGTGATGGAAAAACGAAAACTGAGCAAAGGAGGCTTCCTCAATAGCGCAATTTTTATAAAGCAATAGTTTGATGATTGTTTCCCTACCACAATTCACATGTTTGTCTAAGGAAAACAACAGTTCGAAAATCGTGCTGTAGTATTAGTGTATGGGCAGCACCAGCTGAGTTGGAGCAAATCGCCTGAATGGGCACATACTCATAGCCGTCTTTTATTATTATTTTTTTTTTATAAACATTTCTGTCGGTTAACCAAAGACGATGAGTAATAGCACTATTTTTGTTTATTGCCAAATACTTAGTACCCATGTACCTAAGTGTGAATACAAATATTACATATATTTGAAAATTTCCGAGCCTGTTAAAAACGGTTTTCGAAAATAAAGAATATTCCCGGTTTGCAACAAATTTTAATAATGCGGGACTAAAAATGCATCTTGATCCTAAAAGCATAAAATATCGAATTTGAATGTGTAAATCAAATATATGTTTTGATCCCGCCATACTTCTTTAACCCCCTACGCTCACGCAATTATCTTTACCGTAGCGTGGTAGCAAACACACAGTTTACTCCCTCAGAACTCTCTAAGAAATATATTGTCCCGCAGACGATCCGACAATTGTGAAAAGTGAGAAGTAATAGACAAAGGAATTGTGTGGACATAGAAATTCATCGATTAGTATTTTCAGTTTGCATTCCAGACAGTAACTAAAAAATTAAAACGACTGTAGAAATGATGCACAAAACATTTGTGCGCTTTGCGATCGCTGTCAAAGCGGCTTAAAATTAATGGCAGCGGAAGGGTTAAAGTCACATGCTCTTTTTTATCCATCTCCGTTCAGGGTCGAGCATACAAAGTGCCAAGCGTACGTAACTATGTGTGCCCACCCATGCATTTAGGCAATCAACACACCATTTATAAGCTAAAATATTTTAACTTTGAACAAATTGGAATGACATAAGCAAGCGATCCCTGCGAGGACATAAGTGTGTATATGTGTGATAAAGCCAAAAAACGGATGCAATGCAGCGGAATGGGACGGGTTAGTAATAATTAGGAGAACAGCAGATGGCAATGCAGCTTACACATAGATTTGTACATAAATTAGTATGACACACAATTAACGTTGGCAATAAAGACCACAACAAACCGCAACAGAAGAACAAAAAACGAAAAACAAAAAACGAAACAGAAACAGAAACGAAAATTAAAAATTCAGAGAAACTACCTCGATATAGTGTAGTGCTAGTGCGGATTTGGACATTTGATTGTGTGATTGATTTAAAATAACTG
This sequence comes from Bactrocera zonata, assembly GCA_037783105.1. Taxonomy (NCBI): domain Eukaryota; kingdom Metazoa; phylum Arthropoda; class Insecta; order Diptera; family Tephritidae; genus Bactrocera; species Bactrocera zonata. The sequence continues at coordinate 529,921 of JBAWJQ010005176.1, read as the reverse complement.
AATTACTTTGTTGCTGCTGCAACAGCAGTTGTTGCTGATGCTGGTGGCCAGCACCAGATGCATGAATCGGGGCCAGAGGACGGTGAGTGTCGCAGCACATGGCCGAAGTGGAGGCTGATTGGGTGAGGGGATTAACTTGAATTGGGGCTGCAATTGCGTTGGCAGAGCCAAAACCGTGATACGAAGCACCGCCTGTTGGCTGTCGCTGCAGTTGTTGTTGCGCTTGAGTATTGAGCTGTGTTGAAAAACCACCGCCGCCACCGTTCTGTAGCTGCTGTTGCTGTTGCTGTTGGTGATGACGGAAGAGTTTGTGCTGTATATTTCCGAGAGAGTAGTTACTGTGTTTCGGATATAAATACGGATCGAAGTTCTGCAAGATTTGGCAGTCCGCTTGTGCCGGCTGGGATTGTTGTTGTTGCTGCATCTTTGGTCCATTGAAGTATTGTCCGGGCGGCGGCTGCTGCTTACCACCTAATAACTGGAATCCGCTTGGTCTCTGTACAGCGCTAAAAGAGGCCGAATGCGTCAAGACATTGCCATCAAGTTGTGGTTGTTGCGCGTTCATGAAATTATATTTTGTTTGCTGTTTCTGCGTTTGCAGCTGCTGCTGCGACTGTTGTGCTGGTAAGAAGCCAGTCGTAAACTGTGTATGTTGTTGTTGCTGCAAGTTGTTATATTTATTATCTTTGTTGGTATTGTTCTTTATCAAAGGCGTCGCTAAACCTGTTGCAGCTTTAGGCTGAGCAATCTGCTGATAGTGTTGGTGCTGCTGCAGATGCTGTTGAGAGGTCACTGGTTGTAACTTCTTGCCTACATTCGAAGCCGAAGCGGTGTGCTGCAACTTATGCGTTTGCTGGTGTTGCCAGAAAGGCTCTGTTGATACACTCATAGCCGAGCACGCAAAGGAGTTCCAATTCAAAAAAGGGCGCTTCTGTTGCGGGTAGGCGTGTTGTTGTGTGGGCGCAACTGTTTGTTGCTCCTGTTGCTGCTGTTGCAATGTCTGTGGTTTCCTCGGACGTAGAATATCGTGTTGCTGAATAAGTTGTTGATCATTCTTTTGTTGCGACGGCACTTGTGACTGCAAAATTGTGCGCTGGTAGCTACAGCCACCTAACGGTATTTGCGATGTGGAGCTCGACTTGCCAAGGGGAAAATTTTTCTTCGATAACTGTGGTAGTTGCTGTTGCATCCTCACGATTTTGCCTTGCTCTTCAGAAAATTGATTATTTGTGACGGCTGGAACTGCAATTTTGTTTGATTGCGTGGATGTTTGCACTAGTTCCGCTGTTAAACTGCTGGATTCATTTTTGCTATTGCTATTATTGCCAATTTTCAACAAATCGTTCAAGCACTTCTCAACCTTATTGTCTGTGTCCTTTTGACGTTTGGTCAATTCCAAGTTGGCACTGCTTTGCGCCTTGGTGATTTTGTAAGTTTGCTCATCGCTTGACACCGTTGCACTGGTACCAGTGGTACCACCATTGCGAGGGGTTTGCTTTGTTGCAGGCGTCAGACGGCTGCCCTTGGCCTCTGCGGATGGTATGTGAAACGACGATGTAAATTTCGACAGTTGTGGCAAATGTGTACTGCAGCAGTTTGTTGTTGTTATACTACTCGTACTGATCGTGCTGTTGCTCTTTTCAGATTTGCGATCAGATGAGGATGGTCCAACAACAACACCACTATCAGCTGTCTTCGTGGCGCTTATTAGAGGCGATCCGGATGCTTTAGCCGTCTCACCAGAAAAAGCCGAAGAATCGATATTACTCGTCACAATTTGCTTTTGTGGTCGCGTGGGTTGCCGTTGTTGTTTAGCCTCAGTCTGCGGCTGCTCTTTTCTCTCCTGCTGCTGCTTTTGTAGTTGCGGCAATGCTTGCGATTGCTTTTGACGTATCATCAGCTCGTCACTAAGGGCAGATTTTGGTTTCTCACTTGGAGCCACCAAAGAAGTTGCCATTGCAGGCGCACGCGACACAGCGGTGGCTGGTAACTGTGGCAGCGTATTCCCCGTAGCTACTAAAGTACTTTGAGCTGAGTCATCAACGATAGATCGCTGCATATAGAACGGACTATATTTAGCTGTCGCACCAACGCCGAAAACACTTGAGCTCGACGCACTCTTGAGTAAACCACCCATGGGATTCACAGTTCCTGTTGTCGGTATAGCTGACGTCGTTGTCATGTTGGTCATTAACGCGGACGGCTGCTTCATTTGGTCTGCTGTAGTCGTGGGCATTAATATAGCAGTGTTGGAATTGCTGCGACTCAAAGCGGGCAAGTGTTTCATATAGGACGGTATGTGTGTGCGGCTTGTTGAGCGCACCAGATTTTTCGCTGGAGTTTTAACAGCTTGTGTGTGTGGCATGGCATTGTCGAAATTTGTTGATGTTGAGATCAGCCCGGAGGGCACATGGGACAGTGAAACGCTTTTATTCAAGGGCACCAACTTTGAATATTGTTGTTGATCAGGCTGTAGCTGTTCCTGGGGATGATGTACCTGTGTTGTTATTGGTTGGGCATTTATCTTTACAGGTAGCTTGCTGATGAAATTTGTAGGCGCCAGCGGGACGGTGAGTGAATTTTCGTTGCACATAAGCTTATATAGTTCTTCTTTAGTTACGGCCTGCCGCACTTTCATATCCAAATGCGATAAAGATGCATTTTTTTGGAGTTTATTTGGCTTATGGAGTTCCTTTTGTGCCGCTTCGGCCACGGTCGGGTCGAATATGGCGAGCTTCTTAGCTGTCTGGGCATCTACTTTAAGTGGTGCCCCTGCAGCGCCTACTGTGTTTACAGTAGGTGCGCAAATTTTCTCGTAGTTCCATATTGACCGTTTCGGTGTTTGACGTTTCTGTGAAGACATTAGATTTTCCGTCCAAAAATCGTTCATCAATTGCTTGTTGAGTGAAAGATTAGATCCGTTAGTAGTTGAGTCTTTCTGATCCGTTGACAATTGGGTGCACTGCGGTGTTATAATTCCTGGAACGCAACCATATTGCGACGAGTTCGAATATGGCATACTGTTACTGGAAATGCTACGTTGCAATTTCGGAGCAAGTTGTTGCTGTTGTCCGACTGAGGAAAATATGGAAGGGTATGCCAAGCGAGAGCGGTTCGTGTTGGTAGTTGATTGTGGATGCTCCACTGAAGTAAGAGGATTACCGAAATTTGTGGATGATGACTTCGCCAAATTATGAACAGATACATTTGGACGGCTTGTCGTCTGTGAATTAATTGCCGCGGGCAATATAACACTTTTGCGGGAATTCGAATTTGAAACTGGCGCCTGCCGACGCTTCAACCGGTCATACAAGTCCTCACACTCCTGAAACTCCTTATGCAGCTTTTTGTCCAATTCAGTGTAGTCAGGTAGGCTTTTCAAATATTGATTCATCATTTCGATTTCTGCATCATAAATATTTGCATCCAATTTAACAGCCGCTGTTTGCTTTTCCAGCTCCTTCTGCTGCGCAACTAATTTATCCAAGTCAATTTCCATTCCAGGCTTGGCAGAGATGGATGTAAGTTCGGGTAAACGGTGTATGGCATTACCAATTCTGGTTTCCTGATGTTTTGGTAGTGCCAAGTCCATTTGACTCCGCGGCGAACCACTTAAAGGTTTGTAACCGCGCCCATGAGGTGAACCTTTGGTGTAGGCGTTAGTACCATCTTTTTGACACGTTTTTAAAGATCTTTGTACGATCCCACTGGAACTGCATTTGGGTGCTCGTACAGGCACAGGCGGAGGCGGCGATGACGAAGGTGATGATGTCGACGAAGATAGCGATAATGATGATGCCGGACTCGATCCCATAGCCGACATCATGTGTGGCGGCACCGCAGGTATTGGGATTGGCGATGATATAGTACCAGTGGCAGTATTGTACGACAAATGATAATTTTTACGTGCTACTGGCGGGGTTGATTTAGGACTCGAAGTCACCAGCTGCCGGCACTTTCGACCACTTAGAGGAGAAGAAACTGGCGAACACAAAGCGGTCCTTGTTTCGGTCTTACTTGAAGATAAGACCGCCGCAATTTGGGGGGATACCAAATGATAAGGTTGCTGTGACCCCGATTGACTATTCGAAATGTTTGACGGCGATTCGCCAAACGTGGCGACGGTAATGGGCACCATTGGATCGGAGGTCTCCCTTTTAAAAGAGGTATTCGATTCTATTGCTTTGGTCACGCCTTTCAGATTATAACCATTAGCTTTGGCCCCCTCAGTTTCAGGCAGAGACGTAGTAATCACAGATCTCACGGTTGCTGTTCTAGGAAGGGATAGCGTCGGTGCTGATTCATCGCAGCCGTTTGAGTGTTCTGTTTTGTTTGATGTTATTGTTTTCGTTTCAGAATTAGTTTCCGCAGTTGAATGCTTAACATTTTCACTCATTTGTTTGGGAAAATAAACTAAGTGAATTGATTTAAAAAAAAAACCTTCACAAATTTGTAATACTTAGTATATATTCTGTAATTATAGGGATATGTTATGCTTACGCTAGTTAGCTTCGAATTTATTAGCGTCTAACAATTGTTGACTATTCAAGAATGCTATGTATAAATTCCCCCCCGACTACATTCGGTGTACCAATAAATTAATTAAAATGTTTTATTGTAAATTGGATGTTCTGAAGACGCTTTTGTATGCTTTGCAACATTGAACACTGTGACATCACAGAAAACAGCTTAACATTGACCTTGAAACGATCATGAACGTGTACAGATACACTGCATGAACGACACAACTCAAAATGCCAACACATAAACCAAAATCAAATGCAACACGAATGACCAACCAACCTTGAGATACTGCTCCGGAATTTTACCATTCTTTGGGATAACAAATTTCTTAATAATAATAATTTTATCGCCTTCGATCTTCTGAATAGTAATCGGCACACCAAGTTGCGGACGTTGAGTCTGGGGTGGACGCTGCACCGGATTTGTAGGGCGTGCGCCAACTCCCGTCTTCCCTTGTGGACCTGTTAGAATGCCACCCGGATTCGGTTTTGGCGGCACTGCAACCGTGGTCGCTGACTTTTGTAAACCAATTGCAGGTTTCGGCTTTGGCTTAGGAACTGCTGTTATCGGTTTTTGATCCTTCTTTTCACTACGTACTATGGAGAAGTGATAGAGTGGCTTGTCGTCATCAAGAATGCTTTTTTGTTGTATAGGTTTCTTTTCGACACGTCGCAATACTACTCCCAACATTGGTGCCTCATTCTTTTTGATTCCTATTTGAGTCCTCGGCGGCGAAACTTTTTTCAAATTGACACCTAATTTAACACCGACTGGTGGTGGCGTTTTAGTGCGATGTACCATTTTGCCGGCAGGGATATCTCGCTTGGAAGTATCTTCTTCTATATGGTGTGTCTCTTCTTCCTCAGCGGATACATTGTTTTTCGGCAATAAAGGATTAGTGTGCAAGACAGGCTCAGGTGCCACCAGTGGCGAAGGTCCTGGAAAGAGTGCAGACAAGCTACTCCGGCGACGCTCCATATTCGGTGTTGAAGTAGTTTTTGATAAAGGAAAATTGGAGATCGGTGGTAATGCCACTGGTAAAGTGATTGTCATTTCTTCAGCTGTGCTAACGGCACTGCCTCGCCTGCTTGTATTTTTGCTAGCATTTACTGATACAGACACACTGCCCGAAGCTGAAAGTGCCGAGCCAATGCTGCTCAAACTCGAACTGTGCAGACGATCTGGCGCCGGACTGCGTTCGTGATGTGAACGCGACGATGTAATAGAGAGCAAAGAGGGCCCGCCAGAAATGACTGGAGACAATGAACGCTCTGGTTCTACTTCGTGTGCTGCAGTGTCTAAGCCACGCTGACGGCGATGCATACGCAGTAATTCGATCGAATCAGATATCTTATGATGATTTTGTGGGGTTTCATACTCATCTGTGGACGATTTGGAAGTGGAACGTTTGCTTGACTCGTTCTCCTCATAAACCGCACCACGACCTTTCGATAAATTATCGTCTAAATTAAGCTCCAATTGTGGTTTTGGTGAATTCACTCTCATTTTAGAGCCACGCAATGTATCTGCCGCATCACCGCTACCAAGAGGTAAAAACTGCTTTTCTATGTCTTTGTCGAACACATTCGGCAAGGAGGTTACTCGTTCTAGAGGAGCGGCCGAGAGTGACACAAGATGTTCGCCTCTTGGAGGCAACATACTGTGATCATAGGGGCTGGGCAAATTAGATGGTGCTACTATGATTTCATCACTCGATGGCGATCGTGGCTTTGGTATATCTCCTACCGAATTATTCGCGCTCACCACCTCGGGAGGTGTTGCACTGTCACTTGAACGTTTGCTACCAGTGTTGACTGCCAATAAGCACGGTTTGTTGATATCAACTGGCGTAGCAGGCGCCGATACCGACTGCGTGGCAGCTTTGATTTCATCGGAGGCTGCAGCGCGTATGGCAGCGAATTCTGTCGCCGTCATTTGTTTTACACTCAAACGGCGTTGGGAATCAATAATATGAACTTGGCCACCACCCCCTCCACTACTGGCATTGTTCGAGTGTAGATCAGGGCAATTAAGGGCGATCAATTCGCTAAATTCGTTGGACATTACTGCGACGTTGCAATTGATTTTTTTCTGTGTTGTAGCAATACGATTTTGTTGTTTTGTTGGCACTTAAATTATCTTGCAATTGAGGTCGTGCTGTGTGGTTTTTACGTACGTCGTTCAATGTTACACTTCTTGTGGTTAATATTTTCGAAAATCGAAATTGATTTACTCTTATTTCAACACACAATACAAATTCAATTGAAAATATAAAATTTTTTTTTATAATATTACACTTGAAATACTAAAAAACACAAAAAAATTAGTGATTACTCAACACGAAATAGCGAGGACTGGTTGCGCCTCCGCTCGAATTCTTAACGTGCTTGAACCTAACGACGAATATCACAAATGGTCTGACCGAGCGAAAAAAGCTTTTCAATTACTGCGAAATGCGTTGCAGCTGCAATGTGAAAGTGATCAACCGATACGAGGGATGTAAATTACATCGAAACGGTTACTTGTGTATTTCGGTTTTCACGCACCTTTAAACAGGACCGAGGTAAATGCAATAATCTCTTGACATTTTTGGCAGACATTTGCATACTTGTATGTAGCAAATCCCGTAAATTTCTTGGCGTGTCTTTTCTTACTCTCTCGGGGTCAAATGAACCGAGCAATACTATAGATGAAGGTTTATTTTGCCATCAATCAATGTGCATACTTGGATAGGTACATATGACGTCATTGGGAGCAAGTTTAATCAAATGAGACTACAATTACTGAACAAAGAATCGCCTGGCGACCTTGCTCTTGCGAACAGATCAATCCCCCATTATTTAGAAGGAAGTTAATCAAAGTAATACTGAAATGATAAGATAACCCAAGGAATAGATATCTAAAAGTGAATAGTGAAGCACACGTAAGGAAACCCTCTAATGTTCTATTCAACGCATGTCTCCTAAAGTTTTTGCGAAGCTTCATTAGTATTTTAAAAGTTCATGGGCAATTTTGAGGGTGTAAAGATTAACATGTTAACTTAGCTTCGGGGCAAGAATCTATACAAGCATATACGGTATCAACGTGTCTTCAGCACGTATTCTTTAAACAGTATATATATATATTTTTTTATTTTTTTTGCATCAAATATTATGTTTATCAATTTTCACTGTTATTCGGTTACTTTACTTCACTTGTATTGTCGTTTTATTACCGGTTAACTAGTAACTAACGAATGTAATCGGCACATATCGGAACTGGAATTGTTCTTTTTTAGTTTATGGGCGGAAATAACAGACTTCGGTTAATGTTAAATGTCACTTTCATTTCACAATTTTAATAACCAATATTTTTGTTACGCTTCGAACTTTAAAATTTTCTGCACGGGAAGCTGCTTCCTGTTATTGTCCATTCACCTCGTCCAACGACACAAAGCGGGAAGCAAAATGCAAACCATAAATGACTATTGCGGCTTATGCTTGCTTGAGTGTATGTGTATACCTGCAGTGAAGCGTCGCATTGTACAGAAAAATTACCAGTTCACAAGTTGAAGTTCCTTTCGGAAATCCAACTACAGAGAAAAATTTATTTGAACTGGCATGAGACTGTAATGTTTAGATCCGAAAAGTGGCAATGTACTAGTAGTAAAGTAGTTTTTAACTAGTTGCGTTGACTACAGGATATGTATGTATATATGTACGTATAAATGTGAATATAAAGACGAAATGGTATTGGAAAATGGGTATATTTCCTTTTTTTAATTTTTCTGGCGTATTTACTTAAAATAGAAAGATCTAAAAATAATCACAACAACAGCAATTGTAACCAATGGCAAACAAGGCAATAAACACTCAATTGAGTTGCGGTCGATACAAAAGCTGAAGATGACGTTTGCACAGTGTTGCCACAGAGACGGTTGATCAACGCTACTCTGTGCTGATCTGTGTGGCACAACAGCAACCGCACACGTGTCTAAACTGGTGCAGTGCGTGAATCAATGCAGAGTGGTGGCGGTGGGGCAAAGTCGCACACATCATCCATGTGTTGAAATAGGTAAATACGCATAAAAGGCGGAATGGTGTGCTTGAAAGGGACCAAAGTACCAACAACGATTTTCAGAAAAGTTGAAATGTCGTCAAGAAGCTATGTGACGAAGGTGGGTGTGCGCCACAGTGCGAAATAAATGCGGAATAAATAAAAATGGCATATACATACATAAGTATACACATACATACATACATGTTGTCTACATACAACTAATGTTCGAATTGGGAGACCTAAGAAATGATGCGAAATTTTTGCGTTTTGTCTTTTTAAATTAGTTAGACTTGTCGAAATCTTTTTTGCTATTGTTGTTATTATTCAAGAAAGCTCTATTTAACAGATCAAAAGTCCGACACAAAATTATAATCAAGTATCGAGTAGAAACGAAAAAATTAAAGGAAAGAGAACACGAAATCTAATGGATCTGTCGGAACTCTTTGGCAGACAAACCCATTTAATTTGATTTGAAAATATACACAGAAGCCTTCAGTATTTTCTATTCATGTTTAGCTCCTTCGTTTCACTCACAAATATAACCCGCTGTTTTGTCAAGTTCTGCTATTTTATTTTTTGTATATTTCTTTTTTCTAGCCCCGTTTTTTGTCATTGTATTTTTATCTTAAAAATGTATAATTCACTTTTTTCGTCACTTTTTATTTTTTCTGAACCATTTTAAACGTTATGTCACTCTTTTTAGGGGATAACCGCGACAAACAATATATGTTTTCATATCAATTTCAATGTTGAATTTTTCAAAGAGTGAAGAAATGGAAAAAAACTGTTTACAACACTAAAGTTATATTAACATGTTTGTATTTTGCCTAACTTAGCTAAACGAACACCGAACCAAATATCACGCACGGCTCGTATGGTTATATTCTTGAATTGTATATACTTTTAATTATACTTGCACTCTCGCAGGCGCCGTACCGTCGACACAATTTTACATAAAGCCGTAATGTACCAAGAAAAAAATAAATTTAAATTTTGAAAAGACTTGCTTTTTGTTGCGCGCACACAACCGTCTAATGGGGGTTTGGATTTTCTTCTGAATTAGTTTTTCGAACTTAAAACGAGTATAAGCAGTACCAACAGCAGCCTTCCGAAAGACAATATTTGCCAACAATTCGAAATAGCCGATCATTATATGTATATACATATATCTCACCTACAAATATCTTTGAGTGCAAGTATATAATTTAAGTTACATATACAAACAAACATATGTACATGTAGTATGCCTGTAAGAACTTTGGAAAAGTCAAATCTACGTTTTCGAAAATCTTTCACGTAAGAGTGTTGGTGTTGAAGAAAAATAATGATGCGCGCGCATTGTTTTGAAAACAGGCTAACACGTCGGAATAAACAACACATTCAAATAATGTTACAATTCTCCCTGAATTTCGATTTGATGCGCTCTTAAGGGACTTTCTCTTAAAGAAACGAAGCGAAGCGAAGAAGTAAAATATCCCAGAGCAAAGAGCGATGACGCAACTGCTCTTCCAACAAACTTTTCATTTGTTTGTCTCGTAATGCTCAATTATTTCATGACATATGTTTACATACATACTATATATATGTGAGGTGTACCCATGTAATAATATTTTTTTGATCAACTGATGTCCGAAATATAAAAAAATGAACAGTGCCTCACATAATCGCCACGGCAAATGTACATTTATTAAGCGTTCTAAGAAAAAGGCTAAATTTGCGAGAAATCAAAAAAGAAACGGAAGTTATCATAATTAAACTGTTTAAATTTAATAAAGAGATTATTACAAAATATATTTCCAGGACTAGGAGATATATTGGGGAATTATTAGGAGTGGACTGGTATTCTCTTCACTTGATACTATTCTTTTCATTTTGAACGTAATGAATGGAACATATTTCTAAGAATAAGAAGATCCATAGTGAAAAGAACGTTTTTAAAGGTACATCCACCCAATTTCAAAAATTCATCGTACGGATCCACACACAAATTCTCGTATAACATAAAAATAATGGAAATTATTGACTTTTAAAAGCTATAAATACCACAGACTTTACTACTGTAAGTACAAATGTCCTCAGAGAAATATCGTTTTTTTAATTTGACCAAGTTTATCACTGATAATACTAATAATGATATGCATAGAATGTAAGATAATTGATACGTTGCAACAATAGACGTGTAAGGCTTATATTAGTCCTAACAGGACAAAGCATGCAAAATCATGCAATAGTTTACATATCATTAAAATTATTATAAAATATATAACGTTATTTGTAACCGAGCGATTTCATTTCAACACACTTACAAGATAGTCATTATCATGTTCAAGAAAATACTCATCCGTTATCCAATCGCCCAAAAACTTATCAAATAAAAAATCACATTCTACAACCAAATCGAAATTATTGCGGCAACGATTGATCGTTTTGCGTAACGGGAGCGTGCCGTAAATGGCGGTCTTTTCCGACGAAGACCGCGATGAGTTGAAAACATTTTGCTGTCGTTTAACAGCTACTTTTTCTAATTGCCGAAAGAAATCAATCTTGAGAGACCGGTGATAACAGATTTGTAACGAAATGGGGAGAACACCAAAGCGGTGACACGCTATCGAAGACGTCAATAACACGACTAGTTTACGATTCGTATCATCCGCCGTTGCCAAATTGCAAACTAAACAATAAATGCAAGCACAAATACTTATAGACCCCCACGACACTTTCAACAAACACTCACTCAGAGGAGTGCATTTTATTTCATTTAAATGCCGCTATTCAAGGGTCACTGTGAATAACTAAACTAATTGAATTGACATGAACGCTTTTAATCAGAAATATGTCCGAAGTGTTTGTATGTGCCATAAGTATGGACGAGCATGTAGGTGCACAAACTGGCAAAACTGGACGAAAAACAAAAAACATTTCATAGAGAATAGTTTAAGGCTTTCAAAATTCATCTACTGATATTAAAACACTAAGTCCATCACGGTAATACTTAGGATGGGGATCAACAAAGCACGAATGGCCCGATACAATGGGAGCGCATTCGATATTTCTGTAATTTGTTAGAAATGATTCATGCACATGCGGTTGTGTCAGGCAAGCAATTTGAGTGCTACACATTTTCTGTGTCTAACTAACATTCGACACATCAATCAGAAAGCTCAGTACATTAAACATTGAGAGCTTACAAGATAATCGCTGTCGTGATCCGCGAAATACTCATCCGCAATCCAGTCGCAGGTGTACACAGTGAAAAGCATTGCACACTGCGCCACCAGGTCGTGCACACGTTCGATCTTCCTGGGAGCTGTCATCTCACGCATTTTCATATAACAGGGTACACTTTTATTGGCCTTAATGAAATTCTGAGCAATCAGCTGAGACTTCTCCAGGTGTCGCTTGAACAATAGCACACTCATTTTGTATTATAAATTTATGGATTTAGGGACGGGTTCACACGCAGTAACAGACGCGCACAAGATCTCTAAATGCAAAAACTACACTGACTAGCATGGATGCCATTGACAAGAGTAATGTGGGGATAAAAGCAGAATAGTTAAAACGCGTTAACGTCTGACAAAAAATGGATTTGGCAAGAAATTGTTTCAATTGCTATTTATTTATATTTGCATCGATTGCAATTGATCTTGTAGCTCAAACCAATTACTCATTTGCTTCCGTATGCTACGTACATATAGTATATGTATGAATATGTATACATCTGTATGTACATGAGCAATCGGATTTTAGGTGCAAAGTGTGAGACAATCGTTCTTGAAAGCGATCAAAAAATAAAAGTAAAAAAGAAACAAACGTAACGAAGAGAATGACCACGCCGTCCTGGCTTCCTACCAAGTATGTCCCCGCTACACATAAAGGCGAAAATAAACGGAAAATGCGGAGATGGAAAGTGGGGATGATCTTATACCATGACTGATCTTGAAGGCATACAAAAGCATAAAATTTAGCTGATTTCATAAAATAATTATAAATTATGTGAATAATTGCCGGGCTTTCCAATAGGGATGATATGTTTTCTAAGGGTCGTTCCGGCCATTTTAATGGCATGATCTGTACTTTTCTTTCATTGAATTCAGTAATGTTTAATATTTCATCTAATTATTCAAATATATTATTAAAATAATCGTTCTCCAATTGGAACTTTTCGTGCGCGGATTCTGAGTATAAAAATGTTCTCACCCAAGAACCGAAGTCATTACACCATCATCAACGTTAAATTGATGGCTGATATGCCATGGAACAAGTAGAAAACGAGAACGATTTTTTAAGAAAATCATCTTCTTCGATGAAGCTCACTTCTCATCTGAGTGATGCGGTAAATAAACAAAGCTCCCGATTCTAATGCGAAAAAAATAACAAATTATTCATGAAAAACCATTACACTCACCTAAATTGAGAGTTAGGTGCGGTTTTTGTTTTGGTCCGTACTTATTTCGAAATGAAGCTGGTGACACCGCTACTGTCAATAGAAATTTGTCTTTTACAACAAATCAGACTCTTTTCAAGATTTAAAGGTTAATATTTAACAGGTTATTCATGACAACCCGCTTGATTTAGTGGAAATAGTAGTACTAGAAAATTCTGTTCATCGAATTCGTTTCTTCAAAGTTGTGAAGGCCATTTGAATTGTATCGATTATAATTCACGGTAAATAAAAAACATTTGGATTTCCTTAACCATTTGTGTGTGTTTTTTAATAAATCATATCACTCTTATTGGAAAACCCTGTATAAGGTTTTATTAGTAAACACATGAGATAATCATATGGATTCAAACCGAAATAGCAGAGCATACATATACATATATACATATAAATAAGTAAAATACCTTAATGATACCTTTTTAGGTCATAATGGGCATAAAAAATGGGAAATTGGAGAATTTACTACTTTTCTTTGTTAAAAACTCTATAAACACTCAGTCTGGTTTTCAAGTTGCTACCGACACATTTGAAGAATGTGCAAATTAACTTTGTAGCTAAATTGTATGTTATTTGAAAATTTACGTTTCTTATAGTATAAGCCGTGTTTAATTAATTAAATTAGTAATAAGTTTTGCATTTCTTTCGATAATCAGTTTCTGTTTTTTGTTTGATATTTCCCTGCATATAAAATGAAAAGTTTTTACCTTAGACGGTGAACGGCGATTACTACGTCCGGTTTCTCGGTCGTCAACCACCTTGGCACGGTCCCGATGCCGTCTCCGTGAACTTGAATTGGATGTTTCATCCCTGTAACGATATTTATGAACACGTCTACCCGATGTGGGCGACTTACGGTGTGAACGTTTCGAGCGCTCCTTGCGACGGCGTGATGAACGATCAAAGCTGAAGAAGATTTGAATAAAAAGCGTTGTTATTAATAAAACTTGACTGCAGTTGTGAAAAAACAACAAACGATGCACAATATGACCTAAAATCATCAAAACTTATTATGCTAAAAAGCTTTTGCATGTGAGATATTTCGGCGGCAAAAGAACAAATCCGGCGGCGGCACAGCTTTTGGCAAACGAGATGAACAAAATACTTTTATTTATTCTAAATTGCAAAGCAACAACTGCTTTTATATGTTTTTGCTGTTTTTATTATAGATTTGTTGGTGGGAAAGTTCCTGTAAATGAGCGCAATAAGTGCTGAATTGCTGAACGTGCTCTTCTCTTTTGGCTTTGCTTTGCTTTGCTTCCTTTCCTTCAATTTTGTTTCCTGCCCGCCAGCATGTGCGCTGCTCTCAACTCTGTGCTGCTATTTGTTTTGATTTCATTTATTTGTTTAAAAGTCAAAATGAAAAATTTTCATTTGAATGAAGCAGAAAGCTTGTGCTGCGCGCCAAATAATTAAAAACAATAATAATAATTGAATCGATTCGAATACATGAATGTATGTTCTAGCACTTCCCAAATGTTTAAAGCGTAATAAAAGTTTCTTCAAAAATAATAACAGAATTCATTCAAACACTAATTTGCAATGTGTTGACATGTTTCACGTTTGCAATTCTTTGAATCAAATAAACATAAAATCCAAATATATAGTACGTCCCTCGCACCAACGCATGATTAAAAAAGAAGAAAACGCCAATAAGAAAATCCCTTAACCTTTATGTGAAATAAAGTTAATTCTTTTAGAATTCGCAATTTAAAATTAAGGCCTCAGCCGCATTACTTTTTTGTTGTTTTCTGTCAAACAAATTATAAAGCACAAAAATAGAAAAAAAAAATCAAAATTTCACAGATTAAGTTAGGTAACACTGGGGATTTATTTATACGAGCTGAAATTTACGTCGTACAGAATGTCAACGTTTCTGCGAAGTTTAATGGAGACTTCATATCTTATTCTGATGCTTCATCCGCATCTAAGCCGTCTTCTAGATAAGGCCGGACAAAAGCAGAGGAGGAATTTTCAGCCGTTCGGCTCACAAACGATGCCAGTAAGTTGTGACCTGTGAACTGGTTCGGTAGTCAAGAGGATAGTACCTTTAGCAATTCATCAGCCATTTCGTTTCTCCGAAAGCTTTTGTGGCCTGGAACCCAGTATATTTGCAGCTTCTTTTTGGCAGCCACTATAACTACCCGATATGAATAAATGGGTATTTAGACTAATTTGATTATAGTACAGCGGGTGGTCTCTGAATATGGGTTTCTTGCATATCACAATGATCGACTAGATTTTGGATACGATTCGCCAATGGCGTACTCACACAATTAGTAGATTTGCGACGTATGATTTTAAGTTCATCACACCATTTGATCGAAGCCCAAACGAGTAGGAATATTGCCAGCACATATTGCCTTCAGCCCAGGCGCATAAAAATGTATTAATATGTACCACATAAAATGTCTAACTGTAAAAATTTATAATTATTTCTTGTGAATTAATCGTGATATTTTTAGCATTTTTGCACTTGCACTACACTTGTCGGCAATGTGTGACAGTCCCTCTTGGAGGCTCAAATCGTACTGATTACTGAGATATAAGACTGCCAATGAGCGCATGAAGGCTAATTTGGCTTTAGAGCACAATAATTGAAAAAGTTTATCATTAGGCGGACACTGCAACGTGCTGACGACGTGAGACACTCTAAAACGAAAGCGCCGGTCCACCTACATATGTATATTGATAGCATGGCCAGCCCAGCTGAAATATCGAAAAGTGCATATACTTTTGATACACAGCCTTTTGGCCGAAGAACGGACATACATACATACATACACGGAAGCAAGTACAGTAAGACCCCGCTTAACATGTCAAAAACTATTTCCGATAATTTCGGTTATAGTAGTCAAACTACTTTTTGCAAATGCAATCGAACATTCTTTCCGCTCTTCTTCGAAATTACTTCTATCAATAATTTTGTTTAAGAGCTCATCATTCGAAAGACTAGCTGGTGTTTCTTGAACCATTTCTTCTTTTTTTAACTAATTTAACTATTTCATCCACATCGACAGAGTGTCCAATGTATTCGCTCTTTCTTATATCTGAACAAATATTTTACCATAATCCCTTCAAAGATCTTTCCGTTACCTCATTCTAAGGAATGTTTATGTTTCCTATGGCATTTACGATATTGAATCTCTCTTTTTCGACTAATTTTTTCACAACATTAAATATTAGCCGCAAGTAAGCTTCAAAATTGGATTGGATAAATGTATGTTTTTGGGTATTCGAATGCACAACTTCGGGAAATCCCCGGATTGAAACAAAAGCACTGAACTTTCACTGCGCTAAACGAAGCAGTGTTGAACGGGGTCTCACTGTAAGTATTTGCGGTTTTCGATTGCACATTCGTTTTCACACTAGTTGTAAAGTACATTACAGTCTAAGATGCTCCACAAGCGTATTTGTTGCAAATAATTCATCTTAAAAGCACACTAAACGGAAACTTTGCTCTGTGATATTGCCGAACCTAATTACTCTAAATGGGTTGATTTTTACTGACAAACATTTCGCGGGCATGTCAACTAGAAAATTATGATTCCATTAATTGACAACATAACAGATCGCCGCCAAAGTAATAAAAATTGAGAAACCAATATATACTATATATTTGAATATAAAAAATACGAGAAAACACCTAGGAAACAATAACTAAAATTTAAAGAAGCTGATCCCTAGATGATGAACACTTTTTTTAATGAGTTGAATTCAGACTTCAAACTGTTTGAATATCTCCCTCAACCAATGTTACTGACGGTCTAAACCAAAGGAAAGGGATATAACTCAGTACATACTGTGGTAACTACTTTTTGAAATCCAACAAGCGGGATAAACTCACAATGAATAGGTTACACAAATAATGTATTTTACTATTATATATATTCTGAATTGCACTAAAAACATCTACAAAAGCGGACCTCAGTTGACCAAACGGTACAGATACACAATTACAGCATTCCATATTCAATTAATGCAAGAAAGAGGGGACAACTTAAAAACACCGACGTATTTGTTGACCTTAATACAGAGAAGATTAAAAGAAGCCAGAAAACTGCCGCGGAAAATAAATGCGTAAATAAACAGATTTCTTGTTTCATCTCCATTCGCAAACGACTGCAAATCGTAAACAGATTGCCGTCTCAGACGACTTCCGAATGGCATTCGTTGTAACCTGTCTCATTTGGTAAGGTTCAGTTTATGTTAAAAATACATGCATTTATCTAACTTGAAGGCACATTCAGTCTTAAGGGTATTAAAATGAAAATAAAGCGACTAATATGCATATCATATCTTGATATTCTCAGTACTCGAGGTCCAGATGGGAATTTTATAGGCGAATGCAAGAACGAGTTGATCCTGAACAAATTCTCACTATTATGCAGATTTCAAATATTCCCAGTAAGAAAATAAGTATGCGTGCGACATCATTTCTCTGCCCTCAATACGATATATAAAGTTTGTAACATTCAGAAGGAAACGTCGGAGACCCTTTCAAGTATTTATATAAATGATCACGCTAGAGCTGCGTCGATTTAAGCAAGTTCGTGTGTGAATTAAATGGATAGGATCACTATAGCATGCTCATGCCTCAGTTTTTCGGATTACTATAGAATATAGTTGCCATAAAAACTGGCCGATCAAAATCAAGTTCTTGTAAGGAATATTTTGTGCTTGTGAAAGGTATAAAAGTTAAAGTTTTTTTGCTATCATTAACATTTAACACTTGATCTTAGGGTGGCTAACAAAAATTTACTAATTACAATTTAGATTTCAAAATTTTCCTTAACATTTACAAATCGGAGAGCATATGTGCACTGCAAACAGCAAGCAAACATTAATATATGCACATATGTATGTATGTATGCATGCATGCAAATATACGTACAGGTGTCGTTGCGTAAATGCAAATCCACACAACACAAATATTCCATGCGTCGGCATTAAAATGACGCCCCAACAGGGTTGCACTGTATCTGCAGTGGGCTGCTGATGATTGTGTCACGTTAAACAGGTTGAACTACATACATATGTTCCAGTGAATAAAAGTGAACCAATAAAAAAAAGTAACAAGTAACAAATGATTGGAATATTTTTACTAACAAATATAAAATGAAATTCAGACTTGCTTGAAGGTGAAAATCAGAGTAATTATTGGTGTGAAAATTGTATATTTTCTGCCATAAACGTTGCTCTGTTAGCACCTCTAGAGACGAAGGTGACCAAGAGGAAGCAGCAAACTTTCACCTTCCCAACTGAAATCGATCAGTCACAGCCCTCCCATTGCGAGAGTAATTTACTTATCGCGACACGTGCTCGTTTGCGGCACATTGCTTGAATAGCAGCATAAAGCGAAAGGTAACACGAATGTCTTAAGCATTATCAACCGATCTCTAGAAGCACATAGCACGGATTGCATAATAGTGATTTAACAGGTCAAATGAAAAGTCCCCGGCCTAACACATAGATGGCGCTACATTTACGAATATTTGGGTATGAGAAAGCTCTGTGAAAAGTGAGTGCCGCGCGGAGCAGTGTTTGGTGATGTTAAACCGCAATGAAACCGAATTTTTGCGTTGATGTGTAACAACGGATGAAACATTTGGGGGTACAGGATATTTAAATGCATCACTGGCATTGCGCACTATAAATTTTATTAGATCAAATTGAAACGCACGCTAGCTGAATTCCAAACGGCAGCACATAACCCTATACAGGGTGAGTTTAGTTGAGTAAGCTATGGAAGGCGCAGCTCAGCGTTTCATGAACACAGAAAAACTTTCTGTTCTCTGAAATTGCTTACTTCATTGCAAATTCTTTTCAGTGATCTTCTGGCATTCACAATATTAAACCATATTGCAGAAAAGAAATTTGGTCATAAAAAGATTATCTGCGACGCTGAGCCCTATTTCGACACAATGAACAAATCGTACTAAACAAATGGTATTGGAAAGTTGGGAAACCCCTTGATGGCAATTGTGCTTAATAATAAAATTGAATTTTCCTAAATAAAGGAACTTTTCAGACCACCTCGTACATAAGTGAAAAAGTACAAAGATAGGCAATCAACATTTGTAATGGGCGATGAATTTATATTTTAAACAAAAACATATTACATTATTGGATTTTAAGTACTGCGGGTTTTAACCGAGAAACCCGTTCATGTCAATCTTCTGACGTCATGACATTGCAAATTACAGTTACAGCTACAGTTATTAGCGCGTCTAGCGGACCATACTTGGTTAAAATCGGAAAACTGGTGTACAAATTCGCCTTTTGAATAATTGTTAAACTAGTAATATACATACATATGAAAGTACATTAGAGCGGGTCGATTTTTTTAATGCACTTTTGACTTTTGCATTATTTTTCTTTACTGTTTTCTTCTTTTTGCTATGTGGCGCCAATTAAAGATTCCAAGCGAAACCAGCTTCCTTCTCCACCTAGTCTTTCTGCGAGAATTCATCAAAAATCAGCCGAAATCACCATTGAAATTCATGGATATGGTATTGAACATCTCCAAAGGTGTGTGCACGGTTTGTTCCGTACAAATTGACTGACGACCAAAAATTACTCAGAATCCAACATTCGATCGAAGCTTGTGACCGATTATTTGACCAAAAATCACATTTTAACCATTAACCACTCCCTGTATTCACCTGATGTGGCACCATGAAAGGAAAGCGTTATGCAGACGTAGAGGCCATTCAAAAGGCTTGCACCGGCATTCTGGCGGTCATACCGGCCAACGAGCTAAAACACTCGTTAGACATGCTTTTGGACCGTGCAAAAAGCTGCATTGAAACAGAAGGAGACTATTTTCAATAAAATAAATTGATTTTGCCAAAAAACCCATTTGTTCTGTTTTTTTTTATTTAGTCCTGTTTACTTTGGAAGGCACCTTCTAAAAAGGATGAAGTTTATCATATCACATCGGGGTGCTTACTTTAAAATATATGGTTGTTTCAACTTCAGAAGCCCCATGAAATATAGCCCATGCCGCAGGGAAAATACGACTACGAGTAGTTTTAAATATTATGTAGTATACAATAACACATAACCACAACAAAAATTATTACTTCTATTAATTGTCAGACAGAATACTGTATACAAACAGCTGCTAAAAAGCTCCCACCATATATGGGCAAATATACGTGTACACATAAACGTCATTTCTATCGCGTGTGGTGCAAAATACTTCCGAAAAAAGAAGATATTCAACTAAACAAGCAATTTAAGCGATTTTGTGTGTCGCACACGCATTTGCCATAATTAATGAAATAGACGCCACTAACATTTCCGTCAGTTGCGTGACAGCAATGGGAGAGCCTACGCTCTCTGTAGTGTAAGATCACAATTGAGTTAGTCAACAACAAAAGCATGCATGAAGTGCACTGACAAACAGCAGAGGTGGGCAAACAACCGAACCCCTGACAGCTAAACAAACGAATGCAAAACATGTGTTGACTACGCCGACTGACTCCCATACTCTTGCTGCCGTACATCGAAGTGATGGGCGCCAAGCAGGTTAGGCTATCAATCCAATATCGAATGGAATATCCTCTTTTAGCTCGAGCGAAGAAACCTCTCGGCAACAAACACACTCTTACGCATTGTAATTAAATATGAGAGTTATTTAATTGTGTTATTAACTGTTGGGGCTAATTTATGATTTATGTAATATTTATATGTATTGTCTCCGCTATACGAGTGGCCGCCGGCTCCAATGTCATCGATCACCGCTACGAGAAGTTTTGCATACCCAGACCAAATATAGTAATTGGCAACTGTGTTGGGTAATTTGTCGCTTGGAAGACATTTACACATTTACAAACACATGCACGCACAAATACTAAAAGTATGAATGTGTGTGTTTGTATTCTTTAGTTTTCTGCTATGCATGCTAAATTTATGCAATGCTAATTTGTTATAACACACTGGTATTCGCACATACAAGCTTGTACGTACATATGTACATATGTATGCTTTGTGGTGTTACGCTATTTTATTCCATACGTTCATTAGTACTGATCTGCACTGCAACTACTGAAAGCAAACTAGTTCTACGGAGACATGACTTGTACCAATTATCCACGATTTGACTAACCTATTTAATTAAAAAAGAAAAATCGTAACAATTTTGCCGTTACATAAATTCCGAAATTATAGAAATGTAACTTGAAATTCGATACATATTTGTGATTTCAGCTTTAGTCCATAGCAGGCTTGCAAATAATGCATTAACATTTAAATTAAATTATTTTATTTTTATCATTTTGTAACGGCAACTTTTGAATTAAAAAAATACTTGTTTAATCCCAAGCATATAATGAAGAATTGAAGCAAATTGTGTAGAATTAAGATTTTTTCGCGTTTTTATAGTCCGTTTCCTACTATTTTAAACTAGAGCTCTCTGGCTCTGTGCAAGAGCCACCATCTGCACTGCTCGGCAAACTTGCACACTGAAATTAAGTTATATAATTTTAAATTTTTAATCCAAACGAATCTAACTTATAGTCCAAACATCGAAATAAAAAAACGGAAATGTAATTAAAAATTGAAAACCTAAATCTAATCCACTTTTAATTTTTTCATTCCGACGTTAGGATTAAAAACTTCAGTTTTAAAAGAATTTGAATGCATATTTCGAATGTTGCCTCCGACTTTAAAAAAAAAAAAAACAAATTGGACAAAAGTCACCGGGCTTACCAGTTGCTCATGTGATCATACTAGTTATAAAGTGGCTTGTAACTAATTGCCTGCACTACTCAATATTTATGTTTGTGAGTATATTTCTATGTATGTATGTATGGACATACGTAACAACTAAGAGCCAGTTTACAACGCACGTGGGCTCGAACGAAATGTCAAAAAAGTTATTTAATAAAACAAAACAAGAAAATAGAGAAATCAACGACAAAACATACAATAATTGTGTGAAGTGGAAGTGCAATAGAATATATTGAAGCAATAAGCTATAAAAATCAGTACCATTGAAGTCAGAATAAGAAGTATAAAATAACTGAATATTAATATTCATATGCCCGTGTACTGCATAACATAAAAAAGCGAATAAAATAGAAGCAATGAAAAGCAATGCTTGTAAGTATGTACAGAATTGGACAAAACTAAAGCACTCCACTGTATTTTTTTATCTCTAAATTTTTTTAAAATATAACAGGACTAGTTGGACAATAAATCTAGGTTACAATTATCAATCAGTTAATTTTTGAACCATAAATGTTTTTGTTGTTTCAACTTATTTAATTTTGAAAACTGAAAATGAAATCTGTATTTTAATAAAAATTAATAAGCAACCCATTGAAAAACGCCAAAATTTTACATTTATTTATTTTTATTGTCTGAAACATCTAAGTTCGAACTGAACCATAGTAGGGGGTGCTTTAGTTTTGTCCAATACTGTATGTACATACATATGTACATGCACAAATAAATAAAATAATAACAACCAATTTTGGGTTTCAAATGTCATTATCTGAAGGCTCGGGAAACAAGTTTGTGTAAGCCACAGAGTTAAGAGTTTAACTGAAATAAAATGAAAACAACGCATACATATAACACATTTATGTATGTACACACATATGTATGTGTTATTTAAAAAAAATCGAAATAAAATATTTCTGTGGCTTATATTTACACTTACTACAATAATTTTTAAAAAATATGAAGTCATTTTGATAAAATCACGCTGTGGTGGCACAATGAAGAAACGAAATCAAGCTCAATGTCAGCCCCACTTGAGTGCCTTAGCACGCCGTCTGCGGTCTGGTCGCAAGGCGTATTGCTCGTGTTATATTTTTGATGCCGCGATGAAAATCTGACAATAATCCGGTACACAAATCCCAACGTTCTTTGCCGTTAGAAATGTATAAATATAAAATGTACACACATATATGTACATATGACCACATGTAAGCGTGGTTTGGGTGAACAATTATTATTTCTTTTCGTTGGCTATTAGGTAATCCTATAAAATTGATTGAAATCGAGTTGGTGTGCTTTTGTACATGTGTGTGGGACTTAACATTGCTTCCCACCGCTGCTAGCATATGGTTGTATGCATTCAAAATATTTCGGAGTCTTGCCGACCTTGCCGAAACACCCAAAGCAATTCCGCCTTTAACGCTTAACGCTTCAATTTGCTTTAACCAAAGTTGGCGATTGCAGTTTGAACGGGCCACTGTATGGCAAACTCTTTGTTTGCGTCTCATTTTTATTCGACTCTGACTTTGAGTCAATGGCGTATAATTCTTTACTGAGACGGTGAGCTGTGGAACTCAGTCTTTTTTAAATGTACTTTGTTGCTCACACTAATTACACAACAGCACACACAAAGGCCAACGCAAACAAAACACACAAAATACAGCAATTCTGCCTGAACGCTTGGACCACGAGCACTTAGCTGCAATTCGTTCGCGGCGAACAAGTTGAGGTCCGTTTGGTTATTACTCATTTCATCTGATTTTAAATCTGCTTCTGGCATTGGCATTGCCTTTATATTATTTTATGTACATACATACATACATCCCACATGATTCGGTAGATATGCTGAATGGAATGAAAATATAACACAACAGATTGATCAAACAGCTTCAAAATGCCGCAATAAAATTGATTTAAAACAAACAGGGCTTACAAAGTACACTGTTTGGGAAAGTCACGAGAGTGAGGATTAAAATCTAAGTGAGATTAAAGGATTTTGTTATTACATGTAGAAAACAATTGTTCCTTGCTAAGCGGTACCCATCCATTGATGTTTAATTTTTCAGGCTTACATTAGAATAACTGTCGAAAGGGAAAAGGCAGAACGCACTTCTACCGCTGCAATAATACAGTGGTGTGGCCTTCTGTATAAAAATACTACAAAATAAACCCGACATTTTTATACACTTATAATTCTCAGAAGACGCTTAAAAAAGTAAGTAAAAATATTTCGATTGGAATTATATAATTCGGTATTAATAATGTATGTATATTGACGGTTTCTTCGAATAACGAAAATTTAATTTAATTTATTAGATATTTTTTAGTATCCTTGCTAATGTATGAAGTGTTCGCTTTCACCCTTAGCTACGTACACCTTACATGTTTTAATCAGTGTGCAACGGTTTTGGTCAATATCTCATAAACTGAGAGACCAAAGCGTATACATATTTACATATGTATATAGACGGACAGACTGACGGAAATGGCTACACGAACTGATCAGCGTCGTGTCGGTAAACTTCACAAATTTCAATGGTGGCTTTTTTATACAAAAATTTCAAAATTGAACAGCTTTAACTTATTTTCAACTTATTCGAATTTATTTATTTTTTTTTTTTTGTGAAATGAAGCTTATATGGTATGACACAATGTGATTGGTAGCACTGGAGATATACGACTGCAATGACATCTATTGACACATCATAGGATCTCCGACTTTTACTTCGGGGTGTTGGAAACTTCGTGCCGGACTTAATACAAGATGTCAGGTTATAAAAATAAATGTGGTAAAACAATGTCAAAATCTATTGTAGGCTGAACCACTGCTACTGACATTATTTGATCACATTTTGGTAAACTAGTAATATATGCAAAAAATTATTAATCTAATTATTAAATGTTTTTTGGATTAGATGGATGCATGATAGAGTTAACATACGGTTCCAACGACTTTATTTGGTTTTTACCAGCGAAATTATAAGAAAAATCATTATATTGTTAAATTCATGAACACCAGTAGGGTCAAAATCATTTTAAAAAAGTTATTCAACTAAAAATAAGCCACTCAGGTTTAATATATTTGAAATGAACTGTTTTTCCATAGCAAACGAAAAGAAGTGACTAGTGAATCTGCCATTAGCACACTGTTTATACACATAACCTCCAAGTATCAGCTTGTCGCTCTCAATGTTTGGTACCGACTGCAATTCCTTATTTCAGCTTTAATTTAAAATTTTCAGATTAACATAAAAAATAAGGTGACATTTGAATTTAATCTGCGCGCGTCGAAGGATTTGGATTTTTTTTTTTAGGTTGGTAGTACTGTCACATTTATGTCAAATTTCATGTCAGAATATTTATTAGTGTTTGAGATACTACGTGTCGTTTTGTGAGCTGCTAAAGGTGAGTTTTTCGCTTTTTGCGATGTCGAAATTTGTTGAGCAAAGAATTTCCATTAAATTTTGTTTACGGAATCAATTTTCTGCTGCGGATACGTTGAGGATGGTGCAGAAAACCTTTGGTGATGAGGCTATGTCTAAAAAAAATGTTTACAAGTGGTATAGTGAGTTCCAAGCCGGCCGTGAACGTGTCGAAGACAAAGAGCGTCCAGGGCGACCATCAACCTCAACCGACGAAGCTCACGTTCAACAAATCAAAGATTTGGTTTTGAAAAACCGCCGATTAACAATTAGAGACCTTGCTGATGAAGTTGGCATATCGAAAGGCTCAGCCAATACCATTTTGAAGGATGTTTTGGGCCTCAAGCGCGTCAAATCTCGACTGGTACCGAAAACATTGAATTGTTTGGAAAAAAGGCGTCGCGTTGAAGTGTGTGAAACGATGCTTTCCGACTACCAGGGTGTCATGAAATGCATTATAACTGGCGATGAGACTTGGATCTATGCTTACGACCCCGAAACAACCGATCAATCGAGCGAATATCGTGCCAAAAGAGAGCCGAGACCAAAAAAATCGCGCCAAAGTCGCTCAAAAATCAAAGTCATGTTGACTGTTTTCTTCGATTATCGTGGTGTTGTGCATTATGAATTCCTTCCAACCGGTCAAACAGTCAACAAGGAATATTATTTAAACGTTATGCGTCGTTTGCGTAACGCTATCCGCCTAAAAAGGCCGGAATTGTGGAAAGACAATTTTTGGTTTTTACACCACGATAATGCACCATCCCATACTGCCCTCGTAATTCGTGATCATTTCGCCAAAAACTCAACCCATATCGTTCCGCAACCACCGTATTCACCTGGTCTGGCGCCGTGCGACTTCTGGCTGTTCACCAAGCTCAAAAGACCGCTCCGGATTCACCGTTTTTATACGATAGATGAGATTCAAGCCGCAGCGAAGACGGAACTGAAGGCCATCCCGGAAAATGTCTACAACCAATGTTTCGAAGATTGGAAAATCCGTTGGCATAAGTGCATTGCATCGGGATGGGATTACTTTGAAGGGGATGAAATTAATTTGGAAGAATAAATAAAGAATTTTCAAAATAAATACAATGTCACCTTATTTTTTAGGCACAGTAGTATACAAGTACATGGACATAGGCTCAAAGAATATTAAGAATTCTATAAGTCGTTAACTTACAGTTAAATTGTGCATCGATAATCAATAGCATTATTCGGTTATTTCAAACTTACCTAAAAAGAAATAAGAAAGGTATTAATTAGTAAAGTGGTCAAAAGTGAAGTAAAATCTAACTAAAATACATATGAACTTAACACCTCCTAAACATGTACTTTATTAGGTCGTAATACATAAAAATTCATATATAGTAAATAATGTGAATGTATAAAAGAAAGTAGACAAATGCATCTGCGCATGCGCGTAAGTGGATTGCGTTTTGAAGCACTAATTACCGATTTGCTTGGCAGAGAATGGTACCAGTACTAGGTTTACCGCTATAGCCACAGAGCAATAGCAGCTGGCGCATGCATACACGCACATATCTTTACATACACATATGTACGTATATGTATGCAAATGTATATAAGACTGCGCATGGAGCGACGTGCGCATACTGAGCTTTTGCATACAAAATGCGACTGGCATTGGCTGTCACTGAAATATTGCGGATAATTTGCATGCAAACTCCAAACTCATAACGCATAAATATGTATGTATGTATATTGGTTTGTTGGTATTTATTAGCAGAAAACTCGTTGCAACGATTGCCAAGCAAATATGAGCAAGTAAATAATGAAGTTGGTAGCCCGAAACAAAAACACTAAAAGCGAAATAAGAAAACGTGCAATTGCATTGAAGCAAAACATGATTGCAGACAAGTCAATGCCTTCCACTTTAAAGTGAAATGAATTTATGAACAAAGAGCAAAATGAAACTGAAAAACACTCGTAAATTGTGTTTAAAACGTAGTAATACGGCTAGCAATAACAACAATGAGCAGTGCACCATATCGCTAAATTGCAATTAACCGTGCGGTCAGGCCGCCATCGAATCAGTGCAGCGGTGCAATGGAGCAGCTGCAACGGCAAAGAGATCAGCGAGAAAACATTTCTCTCGCAGCAGCCCACTAGCTATGGCAAATCGCTGCGTAACTACGATGATCTCTGGAAAAAAATAGTTTGTTTCGCTTTCTCGATTTTACAAACCGCGAATGAAGAAGCGACTCCAAAAGTGCTAATACACAATATGTAGCTTTATGGTATTACAAATATTATATATGTATGTATATCTTATGCATTACAATATAGGGCACTACACTGGTAACGGTAACGGTAACGATGGTTAATTTGCATGATCACTCGATGTTAATTTGTGCGAAATATAGAAAATATTCCCTGTTGCAATGTCACAGCCATCTGTCAGTTAAGTTCTGGTCAACTTGAAGAAGACTCCTTCTTTCGGTAAAGAAACTACAGGTGGTCGCCAACCAGACATTGAGAAACCGTCCCCTAAGTGCTCGGATGCAAATTTTTACAAATGTTAATATCATTACTTTTATATATGTATATAATTACCTAGATTTAATTAAATTAACCAACTTCTTTTATTTAAAAAGCTAGCACAATAAGCAAGTAGTCGAAAAAAGATTTGAAATGAGATGACTTAAAGGAGCGAAAAATTGTGCAAGCTCCAAAAAATGAAATCTAATTTAATTTTAGCGATCATTTTGAGAAGCCGTTTTACAGGATGATGAAAATACATCAAAACATCGATGACAAACGGATGTGTACCGTGAAGACCGTACTCAAAAGCCTGTGAGAAGCTGAACAAAAGAGCCTAACAGCGCGGAACGTCGCTCAGCCTGGTATGCGATGACCCCAGACAGGTTTGGAAAGTAGCTTAAAATTAATATTAATAAAATAATCGAAATTATTAGACGATGTTATGCATTCGCAAAAACCACTAAAAAGCGGAAATGGCACGATTGGAGGGCTATCTACCGACTTTAAATACCCATACTCTCATTCTCGATAATATAATATAATTATTAATATGCAAATGCTTATCATTAAATTTCCATAAAAATTAAACGTAAATGCTACCAATCATGAATCATCCGAATTGCTTATATAGTAAAATTCCGCAAATGACGTCTGATAGCAGAGACTCGATTAGGAATGAAGGCTAAATAAATGGCTTGTTTATCTTTATTTGTATTCTATATTTGTGGACCTTTTACTTATGGCAACTACAATACAATTACATCTTGAATCTTGTTCCTATCATTTTAAAGAAATGCCTTTGAGCTGCTTTCTCATTGTCACAATGAACTTTGCGTATTTGTTAACTTTGTTTTTGAAGCCGTTAGCATCAACCTACTAATTGCTACCACAAATTGCCAACTAGTCTACAATTACACACATAGTTGTCATACAAATTGGAGCGAAAACTTAGACGATTTTCCTTTCAGCGTAATTTCTGGCCAAGTTTTTTTTAGTTCTGGCGCCATTTGAGAAAGAAACAATAACGTCAATGTTGATTAACGAAGGTTCATAATGGGAAACACCACATCAGCAACAGTCAAATATGCGATCTGAGCAAATTTCATTTTTATTTTAAGTACGGGGCAAATTTCTAAACTACTGGACCGATTTTAGTAGGATATATCTCAACTATGTTAAAAGTAAAAACAATTCATAAATAAAAAAGTAATGAAGGGCTAAGTTGGGGTAGAAACGAACATTTTTTAATCTCGCAATTCGAAAAGATCATTTCATATTACAAAATGTTGCGAAACAATTTAAAGTAATCAACTCAAAAGAAGTACATATGTAAATATATGTGTTGAGAGTCAACACCCGAAGGGCTAAGTCCAGACAGAATCCTGAAAAATTACCCTATCTTTTGAATAAATTTTTTCCATTTTCACGAATTCCTTGTCAGCATTATCAATTAAATTTTTTGTTTCCTAAAAAATCCGAAAAACACATAATTTCGTTAAGTCAACGTTCAAAACGACAAAACCATTGCTACGGTCTACTGGGTTGACAGAGCGGTCATAATCAGATTTTAGTGACGAAAACGAGCGTACAATTTTATAGAAATTACAAATTTTTACCAAACCATTTTAGTTGTTTAATTGAATTTTTCGATAACTGTAACAAACTGGTTTTAAAAACCTGTTTTACCCACGTAGACAATGGTCTGTAATTATTCTATGCAATTCGATAATTATGCCATCTAGCTGGTATCGTATTTTCCACACATAGTAAATTTATATGCATATGTACATTTTTACATATGTATGTACATATATACACATGTTTTGCATATTATTTAATTTAAGATTTTTACATGTCGTTTTCTATTGCATTTGGTTCGATAGTTTCGTGTAATACAAATAAGGAGTATTATAGATTATATTAACACTAGAACTACCGATGTCAAATATATACCTAGTTTTACCGCACCCGTCAAATTGACGGATTTTTGATTATGGCTTTCATAGTAACTTTTGGGTTAGTTTAAGTAAATAAAAGAGTACAATTTAGCAATAACAACATTTAATATAATAATTCATTAATTATTTATAAAAAAAAAAAAGAAAAACAGTTTCTTTTTGAATGAGGCACATATTTTACATGTACATGTTATATTAGTTGAACACTTGCCTTGTTGTTACTTGTTTTCTGGTTATGTTGTCATTACAAGTCTCTTTATACAAAATCCACGAAATGATTGCAGCCAAGTCCAAAATATTATAAAATACCTGCAAAGGCCATCTACGTGAGCCTATACATATATATATATATATGTGTGTGTATGTATATATATGTATTGATGTCCAACATTGAATAGATGACATATAAATTATTATTATAACCGTCATTTTGACGGGTCTTTGTATAAATAGGTATAGGTCATACTGATTATGGAAATTAAAGTCGGTGAGGGAAAATTGAATAGAAATAATTAACTGTTCTTATATTTTATTAAAAGTCGTAATAAAACTCTGGAACAATTATATAAATAATAATCAAATTTTTAAGCATGTAATTTGAAAACCGTCAAAACGACGGTCTTGGTAGTTCTAGTGTTAAGTATAAATAAGTATGTACCGGGTTTTCCAATAGGGATGATATGTTCTCTAAGTGTCGTTTCGGATATTTTTAATATATCATGATCGTTGTATTCAGTAATATTTACAATTTCATCTTGGAAAGATATGCGCAAGAACAACGTTTACAAATTATTCAATTATATTATCAAAACAATCGTTCTCCAATCGCAAATTTCCGTGAGCTTTTGCCATTTTATGGTCGTAATAATAACCTGTGCTGGCTATTCAGGGAATTGTGGAAATTTTCGGTCGTACAAGTGCCAATATGATAAGGCAAAGAACCGCTCGAAGTAATGAAAATGTTGCTGATGTTGCGGTTGCGGAAAATCTTCTCTAATGGGGCCTACTTTCTGAGTGGTGCGATTAATAAACTGTCGATTCTGGAGCGAAGAAAATCCACAAATTGTTCATGAACAACCATTACATTGACAGTTAGCTGTGGTCTTTGGTCTGGTAGAATCATCGGTCCGTACTTATTTTGGAATGAAGATGGTGCCAATGTTACTGTCTATTGAGAGTGGTACAAATCGAAGATAACTAACTTTTTATGGCCGTAATTGGAAGAAGTTGGTCCCAACAAGACGCGCAACAACCGAATTATTGCTAGAAAAGTTTGGAGCTTCGATTTTTCAAGAAATTGTGACGTTAGGCACCATTGGACTACTTCTTGTGGGGTTATTTGAAGCAATTGGTCTTTATCAATAAAACAGGCTACTTTCAAGCTTTAGAAGTCAATGTTTAATGAAAAAAGTACTCGAAGACGTGATAGTCATTTGAATGATGTTGTAAAAATGTTAGAATTTCCTTAAGAGTTAGTGTTCATATCAAAGATTACGTATGAGTCGTGATAAACGGTCGTTATTTTTGTTCAGTATTTTTTGTCATTTCAATGGACTACGTCCAGCGTGAAGATTATATAGCAGCCGTAGCTGAGAGTGGAGAGTCGATTCGGCACCGTTCACAGCAACTCGGACTGACGTATGGAACGACTTGGCGCATTTTACGTCGAGATCTTAAATTGAAAGCGTACAAACTACAGCAAGAATTGAGGCCGCTCGACCTTCCCAAGCGACATCATTTCGCACTATGCGCTCTTGAAAAGTTCCAAGGATCCAACGAGCTAAATTTTGGGTACGTAAACAAGCAAAATTGCCGCATTTGGAACGAAGAACAACCTGAATAGATTCAAGATCTGCCATTATATCCAGAAAAACAACGGTTTGATGTGGTTTTTGGGCCGGTGGAATCGGTTCATATTTCTTCAAATATGATGCTGGCGAAAACGTAACCGTCAATGGCGACCATTAACGCGCCATGATAACCGACTATTTAATGGCTAGAATTGAAGCTCGTGATCTCGGCGACATTTGGTTGACGCCACTTCCTACACCACATCGCATCAATCAATGGATTTATTGAGAGAACACTTCGACGAGCAGATAATTCCACATTTTGGGCCGATTGTTTGGCCATCAAGGTTGTGTGATATCACACCGTTGGAGTTTTTCCTGTGGGGATACGTGAAGTATAAAGTCTATGCGAGCAATGCCGCTTCGATTCAGGTCTTGGAGCAAAACATCTCGCGTGTCATTCGCCAGTTACCAGTCGAAATGCTCGAGCTGGTCATCGAAAATTGGACTCAACGGATGGACCATCTGAGACGTAGCAGCGGCCAACATTTGAAATAGATAATCTTCAAAAAGTAAATACCAAAATATGATAACAAACATGCCCCATTAAATTTGAAGTTGCTGAGATTTTTCTTTAAAAAGTATAGAACCTAGAAATGGACCACCCTTTAGTTGATAAAGTTATGTTTGATAGATTTTAATAGAAACATGTAACAGAACTCAAAAATATACTTGGAGTATATCAGAAATGAATTCTTTCAATTATGATTAATTGAAAAAGAGATAAATAAAAACCGTTTCATTATTGTATATTTTTTTATGGGTTACTAAAGATGTGGGGAAGTATACAACTTATACTACAATAATATTAAAAAATATACTCTACATGAAATTTGAAATTTTTTTAATCGATGGGCATTGACCTTGAGAAATTCACAATTGTACACATGGAAATAATCCAAACGTACACAGGAAGTTATCAGCACACCCAATTGTACCAGCGTGTAAATGTGCGGCAATTCACAAAACTTCATCCTTACATATTGATCGGTTCACTTTAAGACAATAAAATATAAATACGTAAATATGTATGAATATATGTATGTACATACTGTACTTAACCGGGGGTCAATGTCACCCTAAACGGCTGACAGGCAATTGCTCACCGAAAGATGCGGTTCAATATCAAAGACCAACGTTAAATTAGTGTGACTAAGAAAATAAATTAAGATATTTAATATAAAAAATAACATTCAGAATACAATAAACAATGGCCTGTAAACGGCAAGGTCATTTACACTTTCCGAACGACTATTTGCCTTATTTGGAGAATACTGGGAAAGGAAAATATCCAAAAACAAATTTGTATATTTTGCGCATGTATCTAGGTTTACATACATACATTTACCGACGGTATAAAGTTAAGCGCGAAAATTATCTAACCGAGAGGTTCATTGAACGAGGCTGAACTATCAGCGAAACAAAAACTAAAACAACGAGAGGACAAACCAATCCAGCAAAATAAAGCAAACACAGTTGCTAAAAAATAAAGTGAGTAATCAGTTTAGTTATTACAGTTATACGCTGAGCAAAACCACACGTTGACAAACACAACAACTATGCACATACACACATATGTACATATATATTCGCAGCTACCGACGGAACGTGCTCTCCATAATTTGTTGATCAAAAATACAGGATAGGGGAAAAGATGGCGTGAGTAATTGGGCTTGCCAATGAGTACTGCCGTAAATGGCTGGAATTACAGAATTATTTGTAAAATAAACAGCTCCCTCTGTTTTGCGCAAAAGAAATGTGAAATATGTGTGAAAAAGATTTTGCAAAAATGTCGCTAAATTATCAACTCTCCAAAGGGGGACTGTTAAGTATTAATATGACATACATACATACATTTACACTCATTAAGTTACACAAAACATGGAACAAAAAATTGCATTATCAATAAAAATAAAATCCCTTAAGAGCGATTTTGCATTTTAAACTTAGAAATAACACTAATTAAACACATGTTTCCTCAATTCCTGAAAACTGACAATTTTATTTGTTTTCCTCGACATACGAAAAAGTTTGGTCTTAACTAAGCAGTCGAAAATGAAAATCTTCAACAAGCCCAACTGATAATATAAAAGGAGCGTACGAAAGGTTTGCTAACTGCGCCTCAAATCTCAGGAACACCTACGCAGTCTTCGTAGCTGTCACTGATTAAGAGCCGCAGTGAATTTTTATATTGGTTATAACTTCTAACCCACACACACTCATATGTCGAATCACAATACCAGTACACTTAAATTGCAAAGGCTCACAATAAGGTGTTCAAATATTACTTGAAAAATGGAACTTATTTATTTGATTGTAAAGACCACAGCACCAACGCGTTCGCATATTATCCTAAGGGAGCAAGTTCTAAGGGATACGTATAATTGCCCAATCTCCTTAATCCAACTGATTTGTTTTCGGTTTAACAGATGGTAACTCCTATCTTTCCAGCTTTAATTTGACGGTCTTATTTAATACCATATTCATTTAATTCTTGGGTATATTTCCATATATTTTTTATGGGAAGACAAATTCACTTTACTTCATAAAATTTTAAAATTTCATTATTGTTTGAAATTTTTCAGTTGTTCAAAAGCGTGAATGAGTAAGCGGCTTATAGCAATCACTACACTTCGCGTTTGAACCGGTTGGGAGATCCAAATATGGGACTGCGCTCTTCCTCTCCCCCTACGATTTGCTTACTCTTGATTATCGAAACGTAGACCTGTAGAAGTGAAAAACGACTGTAATGTAAGCGGCACGCACCTTTTCTGTTACTTCCTGAAATCTGAGACCGATCCGTCTGTGCATATATGTACCACCAAATTCAATATAAATTTATGTTAATCTGCTAATCGCCAAATTTTCTAATTATTTTAGTTTTAAATTGGTTCTTAAAGCAAAAACCGCTCACAGTTGGTTGAGAACAACTAACCAAATCGGGCTATTGAGACAATAAACCGCTTTTGGAGGTCGTGAACACAAACACACAAATGATGGTAATTAATCTCATGAGAACTAGAGTTGAAAATAGG
The DNA here is from genome assembly GCA_037783105.1 of Bactrocera zonata. Taxonomy (NCBI): domain Eukaryota; kingdom Metazoa; phylum Arthropoda; class Insecta; order Diptera; family Tephritidae; genus Bactrocera; species Bactrocera zonata. Next base: position 495,418 of record JBAWJQ010005176.1, on the reverse strand, counting down.
GAAGTCAAATTACGAAATGGAATCAAAAAGCAAATTAAGCACACAAACAAAAAGTAGATAAAATAAACAGAAATAGTTCGCATATATTTTTGAATTCCGATATTCATATAGGTGTCTGCAACAAAAACAATTGGCGCTTAGATGCGACTCTTGCTTGCTCTCACAGTTTGCTCATTGACTATTGAAAGTGGTCGATAACAGAGCCCAACAGCAAGCGCACAGTGTTCACGTTAACGACTGCTCAGCAGAGCAGACAAGAATAAAGATTATGTCAGCGAATTGGCTGCTACCCGAAAGTTGGCAGCAATCAGTATGCGGCAATGCCAAGTGTGCCTACGACTACCGGAATAAGCCATCTATCCGCAACCACGCACGCGCGGTCGTCGTAAGCACTCACTCCCGCCGACCGACTGTGCTAACAACAGCACAACAAACATTGGCATGCGTAGTCGCTAGCAAACAGCTATAAAAACAGATCTTAAACTAAGCCAGACGAATAGCCATTCAATCAGTTGGCTCGTTGGCAAGCTACACACTTAAGCTTATTTGGAAAATCAATCAGTCGGCAACACGTAGCCGCCAGGAAGCCGCGTGATGACAAATTGATAAATCGATGATTTACATATACATTTATACAACCTCGCAGGGAAGTTAAAAGCATTATTACGCCAAATATAGGTCCTCTTATGGTAATCTTTCCGAAGCCTTTCGCCTTTTTAAATATTACAAGGAGAATTTTCGACATCCACATTGAGCTTTCTAAACTGACTTCAAAAATCAACTTAATTGCAATTCTTGTAATTAAACACCCACACACGATTATGATACACAATTCAGTTAATTACTTCTTCGTTTGCGGGTTGCATAAACTTTCCGATTTTGTGTAATTTATAGCTTCCGCAACATACAGAAAACTCGAAAATATTACAACTATTTTATCGTGTTTGCAGACAACTGCAACACATTGTTTATTCAACTCACTCAGAACAATAACAGAAACGAAAATAGTCAATACTTACTTGCATTCGTTTGTCGTGGGCTCCAAAGTGTTTTCAGTCGTCGATGGCTTACCAGAAAAATGCCGATGATCGTATCCGTTCATCATTGCGTACCCTGGCATTGGATTATTATTATTATCGTTAATGCTGGAGGAAGTCGCAGGTATATGAACTTTGGTGGGCTGTGAACACTTTGGCGCCCACGACGCTACCGCCACAAAAGTATCCGTTTTATTAGTGGGCTCGGGTGTGGTGTGTGCATAGTAATCGTCTTCGAGATCGGTTGAGGACAATAGTTTTCCATTTTCTTTTTTTGCCGTTTTAGTTGCAGCACCAGAACTAGTGTAAAGATAGTCGTTGATTGAATGTGAAATTTTCGATTTCGTTGTACGTCGTGAGTGAGGCGAACCATGATCGGCACTCGAAGATGCAGCTGCAGCAGCCGCGGCATAGGCATGTAATCGCCCCGTTTCGCTTTCGAGTGTAGTGGCAAGGCTTGGGGGCGGCAGCAGAGAATGTGAAATTTCTGTTTTGCCAATGCAAGTAGTTGTCGGTAAAATGGTTGTTGTTGTTGCTGCGGACGAAGAGATACTACTGTAGCAGTCTGCATTAACAATACTATTATGGTAATGATGGGTGCAGTCATTGTTGCATTGAGTTTGTGGTGGCATCACTTTCGAAAAGTCCACATATAATGGCTCATCACTTGCGGGTTTTCGTTGGAATTCGTCGTCCTCATCTAGAGCGCTTCCGTTGTGAGCGTGCTTCGAGTGACGCTCGATATCATCAAAATCACAAGCATGAGGGGTTGTTGGCGCACCAACGGAACTATAGAAACTGTAGTTGCTTGACGACTGAGAATAAGAACGGCGATATTTATGGCGATAGAACTCATCCTCAAAAGGTAGTCCTTGGGGGTATTTGTTGGAGAAAACCTTTTTAGTTTTGGGTGAACCATGTGAACCACTCGAGCCTGAGCCAGAACCGGATCCAGTCGAACCGTTGCTACCAGTGCTGCCATTTTTTGAGGCAGTAGCCGCACTATTCGACTCTCCATTGAAGGGAACGTAATTCTTACGACGCTGACTTGCAGAAAGACCTTTGTTGACTTCACAATTCGTCACACCTCCAAAGCGGCGATTATTCAACTTAGGTGAGGCCGAAACAGATGCGAGCTTCAGATCCTCTCTATATTTTTTCTTTGTCACAGCTTTTGGTGTGTTCGGAGGTAGTGGAGCTGGATAGTTTTTCACAGATCGGGCGGGAACATTTTCCTTGTGCAATTTCTGCGCCGTACAATAGGCTCGCTTCTGAGACCCCGATCCTGATCCTGACCCGGTACCTGTCCCTGTCCCTGTCCCACCCGATGACCGTGTGCTGCTGTTATAAAATGTAGCACCTGTGTGTTTGGATTGCAATGTGTGATCGTGTAGACCAGTGCAACACTGCATCGAGGGTTTAGCTGTAGTTACGCTTGCAGCTGCGCCTGTACAATTAGTAGAGTTTTTCTGTCGAAAGCTCATATTGCTATTGTGAAACCTTTCGAAGTTCGATGAGTTGCGCATGGGAGGAGGCGGCGGTACAGGCTGATTGCGAGTACGCAGGCACTGTTTGTTAGAAAAAGACGGAGTGGTGCTAATGCTAAGGTTGGCATTATTGGCCAAAGGAGGAAGAGGGGCGCGCCCCTTGGTGTGTGTGTTGCCATTCGAGCAAGTCGTCTCGATACGTCGCACCAACTTAGGTGTGAGCGGTTTGATAGTACTAGTAGTAACGACACTGGTAAAACGTTTGTCTGTAGCATTATTATTGTTGCCGTTAGCAGTGTAAGTGTCATTAATAATGTTATTGTTGTTATTGTTATGATAGCGCGTGCCGTAGAAACTGTTGCGAAAGGGTTGTTGGCGCCCCAAATTATTACTCTGATAATTATTGTTGCTCGTCAACAAGTGATTATCATTAATGTTGTTGTTGTTGTGGTTACTATTATTAGTATTAACGAAACTATTAGCTTGACTTGAATACATCGGCGTAGAACTATTGTGACCATATAACGGGCCATGGTTAGCATTACCATTACTATTGGTATTATGAGCGTGACCGCTGCTACTGTTATTGGTGTTGCCTTGGAAAGTGTGCAAATTGCAGCTGGCGCGAGTCGCTCGAAACGAACTATACGGCCTAGACGTAAATTGATGTCCTACCGGCATTTTCCTAGTTATTTTTGCGCCGAGGGTTTAATATCCGCCAATTAGATCTTCTTAATTTCTTAGTTTACACTTATGAAATGGGTGCACCAGGTCGACAAAAGGTCCTTGCTGGTAGTCTGGTTTATCACATTTCAATTTGCCACTAATCAATAATTTTTAGAGTATTTATATTTAAAACGTACATTATATTAAAACCGCAGAATATGAGTATTCACAAAAAACGCACATCACAAAATTGAACAAAACTACTTTTGCTAAGTGCTCATCACTCACTTTCCATTTACTTTGTATTCTCCTTCAAACAGCTCAAATCACAGATGTTCACTTTTATTTATTTGGAAATTGGTTTTCATCGGTAGTTGCATTTGTGCACCGCTCGAGTACCTTTAAGTATTTAAGGTGTTCGCCTGTTTTGCTTTATTTGAAACGCTTGTTACTCGTGTAGTTAGACGCTTGTAATACGTTTCCATCTGTATGAGTTGTTGTCGTTTGCTTTTTGGTTTAGTTATTAAATTGATGTGTTGCAACTTGCCTTCGAGTTAAACTTTATTTGTTATTTTAACTGAAACAAGCCAATATATCGCAGATACATTTATTAACGAAATAGAACAAATATGGCTTCTTCCAATATAGTATATTCATTTTTGCTGCATCCGAAATCTAAATTATCAATGAAAGCTGAAACTATGTCAGAGCGCAAACACGCAATCTGGTCTCAAATGCCGCAATTTTGCAATTGAAATGTTCTCTGTGCCTCGAAAGACACGCAGCGTGAGCCGAATCGTGCCCTGCTATGCCGCGTGTTTGCTGCACATGTTTTCTTAATCCGCCAGAGCCAGTTCGGGGCACCAGCAGTCACATTTGTTGGACTTCATAGTGACCGCATTTTCGCATTTTAGCGAAAAGGTCAGTGAGGAATAGTCGCACAATGAAAATAATAAATCGACATAATCCATTTGTTTGGGGGCAACCTCCGTCAACTTGTGAATGGAACTAACTTCGCACATTGTCATTTGTAAAAATCAATCGTAAACACATGAGCTATGTGACTTGGACTTGTCGCAAAGAAAGGCGGATGAGGAGAGTTGAAAGCAGAAAAAACAAGGCTTAGCAGTACAAAAATTACTGCAAAGCATATGCATATACAGTGCCTAACAAAAGTATTCGGAAAATTAAATTCACAAAGATAATGCCCGCCAATTCCTTCAAAGGGCGTTTCAAAAGAACAGAGGAAAAAATTTATGTAACGGCCTGAATGTTCGAATTTATCCGCGCTCACATTCAAATAACCTTTTAATATTTTAGTAAATTGCAAAATGTAATTCCCGAATACTTTCGTGAGGCCCCGCATGTAAGTAAGAATTTAGAAAAATTCTGTATCTACCAAATGCGCATTGGCGCAAAAAGACCTTACGAATCAATTATCACAGCATAAAACCTTCTAAGCGATCAAAATATGGTATATATGTATGTAGGTCTGGGGAAGGAATAAGACAACAATTGGAGCAAATTTGCGATCACAAAATATTACTACAGCATTAGACGAAGACCAATTATATTAAAAATGTTAATTCGCTAACATTTATCTAATATGAAGCCCCGCCACGAGTCGAACATATTGCTGCAGTGAAAATAGCAAGCACACATGAATATGTGCATAACTTGTACATATGAGTAAGTTTTGTCAAAAGCAAATAAGCCGGCAATTTATAAGTAGAATATACGCGTTAATTTAAAATAATAAAACTGAATTATTCACACAATTAACGGACATATTTTCATAGGTCATGCTGCTCACTCATCATGAGTAAATGAATTCAAAGCAACAAGCTACCAGAAACAAGACCAATCTATAAGCAGCTTTGAACACTTCCACACTATGCCGTCAAAGAAAAGGTTATGCGGCGCGCAATGGGTGATTCGGCACTGAGTTCATTGTAATCATAAATCGGTAACCATTTAAACTGTATAACCCTCACTCAAACAATCCTGTTTGCGAAAGACCGCCAGCCCGCTCGGAATGATGACGGCAAAAATTGTGTGGGAACACGTTTGGAGTGGCAGAAGAAAGTATTGGAGTGGCAAAAGAAAGTAAAGTGGCGGACGCTGACGTGCCAACGAGTGGGTTCAGCAGTCCTACGTAATAGCACAGACAACAGAAAACAATCTACAAGACAACACATATCATTGAGACAATTGCACCACTTCGACAAGGATGTACTGCTCACAAAGTCCAGTTATGCGGCATGCTGTGGCATGGTGCAGTCAATCACCCGTCGACACTTGTTGAGCTAGTTTTCACTGCTGGCATCTTGCTTATGCCTGCTCTTGCCTGAATGAGTTTTTGGATAAGGAAAACAAAGCATTCCTACGTGGCTCAGCTACATTGCAAGACAAGCAGGTTGCAAAAAAAATATATAAAGTTGCATTGTCTTGTGCGCCTCCGCTAAACTGAATGGTCGCGTTCATGAAGATAACCACTTTAAAAAGAAAATCCAACAAATTCTGGTTTTAGGAACACTTTAGACAATTGGTTGGCTATACAGAGTTCGAATTGCAGTAATTACTTCTTCGGCAGCAACAAAAGATACGTGTATCTAGTGAATACTTATTTCAAGTTGGCAGTCGTCTATCTTGCCGCTTAGCCCTAGTAATTAAGCCTGACGAAAAGTTCTTAAACAGTTCACTTTTAACAAAAAAATTAACCAATTGCAAATACCTCGATTATAATTAGATTATTTTCCATGAAAATAATTTACTTCCTTAAGCTATTATTTTTTCTTGCACGAAATTACTTTCGGAACCACTTTTGATTATTAACTGAAAGTAATTGGAACATTAGAGTGTAGGCGTAGCGCAAAAACTGTCTTTTTTGCATATTTTTGTACATACATATATACATATAACGAAGGCGAAAACTGATGGTTTCTCGCCTTGGCCTGGTGTAGAGACAAAAGTTGATCCCCAATTATAGAGGATCATTTTGCGGAGTATCATGCAAATTGTCCACTTTACTCAATAATCTAGTCAGTGGTAAGAACAAACAAAATGTTACAATTTTTAAGTGAACCAACCAGCTCACAACACTTCCTCATACATGGAGGTGCTGATAAACATGGAAGTGAGGCAATACTCAGACGACAACAAGTGAGAACAAAAACAATGTCTCAAAGCAAATAAACAGAGAATTAAGAAAGACATGTACACATACAGCTGATTCATTTGATATACACATACAAACATTAATATGTGTATGACGAGTTCGAAAATCGTCGTATGGAACTTCACTTCTTATTATAGGTGAAGAATTAAAGCAAATATTAAAAAAATGCTTATATACACAATTATTATTTTTTTCTACAATCATCACTATTCGTTGATAAGGAGAATCGGAGCAAAAGATTTACGCCTGCAGATGATTAATAAATATGGTTATGGCAACATCGAACATAATTTCTATATTGCTGGGCATTGGCATTGAGAAGTAAATAATTCGAAGATTGCATGAATCAATTCTGGAAGTTAAACTTTACTGCGTTTCCACATCTTTTTATTGTTATGGTATTGTTACTTCATTTTAGCTTAATATTTTGCAAATTTTCTTTACAATTCATTTGATTTTTGATCACAGATACACACATAATTTGAGTACAATTTATTACATTTTGTCGAATATTCACAAAAAATATGGATGGGTGGAAATGCAAAAGTTCCAAATCACTGGCAAGTCTGAAATAGATCTAATTTGTTTCCAAATGATGTAAATTTTGCACCATTTTTTTTATAAAATAATTACAAACACAAAGGCACGCACGTTTCTTCCGTTTCACACAAATGAGCACCTCCAACCGCTTTAAAGTAATCGCATCGACTGAACTGTTTACACAATAGGTCGTTTGAAGCAAGAGTCTGATCGTCAACCGCATACGGCGAATAAGTCGACACAACATCAAAAGCAAAGTAAGAGCTCACAGTACGAAAAGCACACACGAATACTATATCAAAAGTGTCAATGGTCTCAGAGAAGCATTTAGGCTTCCTACTTCCAGATTTCAAACCAGATATGAGTACAGCAAACCAACGAAGAAGTTTGTATGAAGTAGTATCAGTCAGAAAGAAGGCGAAAAACCAACGCTGACTCACCAAACGACCTGAGAAACACGTGAGCATAAAGAAAAATTACGGCGAATTGAAAATCTCGCTAAAGAAATGCAATTTACAAAGAACTCATTGCTTGCAAGGCGTTTCAACAAACATTTGAAAGCAAATTCGCACAACACAAATGCAGTTTCTGCCTGATTTCTTAAAGACCCATACAAAAAGTCGTGGAAGAATTATTTACCACGAACAGTTCTCTCATATTTTAGTGTTTAAATGAAACAGCTAAGGAGAGCAATTGCGATCACTCCCGTCACACAGCAGATATGGAACTACGAATGCAATTTTGTTTCCATTTCGAATAACAGTTAATGCAGTAAAACGGAAGATACACAACCTACGCATATGTATGTTCATGCACACCACATATATACATGAACAAAACTGGATGATCAGTGTTCATATAAATGTATATGTTCGTCGATTTGTTGTGTCCACTTTCTATTTATGATAGGGTGGACTACAGCTAATTTATTAAAAAGCTTTTAACCATAATCGAAACAGGCTTTTATGATATATTCAGATGAGATATTATTTCTTTCCGAATTTAGGAAATATCCTTCCTTAAAATGAAACTACCATGCAGTGCCCTAAAAAACTAGTCAGGAAGAATCAATCTTAATCAATTACAGATCGCTCTATTAATGAGTTAATTTATTTAAACAGTCTGTAAGTACGAACTCGTTTTTTTGCCAATTTTGAGAATAATTTAAGTCCAGTTTGTTTCTGACCGAACAATGCAAATTGCGATCTCTCATAACAACAAAAGGATTCATAAATATGTGTATAAGGGCAAGTATAAGGCGATTTTGTAAGTGTTTTAATGTTTACATTCTGTCATAAGTGATGGCGCACTCTATAATTTTCAGATAGAGTATATAGGATTATTGAAGATGTTTATTATCATCCATTGGTTTTTATGCTTACCTACATTTAAAATATTTTGATATCGTTTAAAAGATGAGTACTTACCTAGAAAGAAAAGAAAAATAAATAATTAATCAGATAATCTTTAACCAACTGCTTTATGAAATTTATTTAGATTAGTACTATAAATTAATTAAATACTCCCATACGGTCCTTCCCTCAATTCATTGAATTCAATAGATTATTATACTACAATTGTAATCGCAGTAAACATTCTTCTTCTCTTTTAAACACATATATAGTACACATCGACAAAGTAATTTGGAGGAAACGAGAAAACTAGAGCACTTAAAAAATAATAAAAAAAAAAGAACCTCAAGCTTCCTCATCAACTCCCATGTGAGAATACACCAAATTCCATACAGTTTTTCTTTACTACATTTAAAACCTTATTTAAAAAGCTCATTCCACGCATTTTAAAATGGGTATAATATTTATGTCAATGACAGCAGCAGTCGTTCCATCACTTGCCTCAGGCCATCACCATTCCACAAAGGCGGAGTGGACTTTTTTGGAAATATGCACACACGTGTATATATTTTTTTGGTGCCACAAGATATGAATATGCATGAGTAATGTAAATGCCAGGAAAAGATGCATTCCATTAAAACAATGTATCAGATGGCTATACCACTGTTAGCAGACATAGATTTTAATAGATTCGTGGAGGTTTTGAGGAAATATTCCCCTGTTTAATAATATTACCAAAAAAATCATATGGGTTAGGTTGTGAGATAGTTTTGTGCAAATGTGTAAAAAAAGTGGGAGCTTCATAAAAACTTACACAAAAAAGTTGAAGTGAAGTTTGAGATCTGAACCGAAACGGGTTGAGTTGATATCGATAATATCGTATTACAAAACTTCAACCAAAATCCAGTTGAGTTGAACCCCTAATAGAGACTGGAGACACTCTGTGATTTCATTTGTTTGTTTATTTGCGCCTAGTGAGCAGTGTAAGTTTTTATTGATTACAGTTTAGTTACAAAACGGTTGACAACTTAATGTAGTACAATTGAGTGTTTTTCGTGAATTATATTATGCAGGAACAAGTGTCAGGTTGCACAAAATACCACAAAACCCCTAACAGACAGGAAAGCCTATGACAGCAGGGAAATAAATAAAACACGGAGGTGAATTAGTGACGTTAGCAAAACGGCGGATAAAGCAATTGAATGCAATCTATTTGATTAAGATATGAAAATAATAAAATAATGTCAACCGCACATTTCCAATGTCAAGGGGCTCAGCGTTTAAATGTCAATAATGAAGGGACGCAGCGAAAAGAACTAACAACATTGCGGTTAAAAATGTCATTTTTCAAAACATTAGTGCAAATTTATTGTATTAGTATTGATTTCTTTGGTGCTAGAATTAAGTAATACACAATCGCTCATTAAATACAAACGCTACACAACGCGACAAATTTTAAACGACCAGAAGAGATAGAACACAGTATATGTAAGATTCAATTCACCATTTCTATGCCCGCTATTTTGTCGCAAATATGTATGCAAAAACAACAACAAAGTTATAAAATTGATTCGATATGGCAAGGCATACGAATATCTCATAATGTGATGGATTCATATGACAACTTACTCTCAAGAAAATACAAAAATCACTTTTTTACAAAAGGACTTCAAATAAATGATAGCTTTTTAAAGAAAACGTTAAGCTTGAAATAAAGAAGTTACTAAAATGTTTTTGTCGCGGAAAGAAGAATTTCTCCAAAAATAAGCGCAACGGCATTGCTCAAGAAAGATACTAAAACAGGGTTACAATACATTAATGCTATAGCTAAGTTATACTAGTTATTCTCTTGAGTTTGGCTAATGTTTTCTTTTATTTCCTTAGGGGTAATATTAAAACAAAATATCTCACAGCTTTGACTAAACAAATAATATTCAAACAATAAGTACTTACATATGTATATGCACAAAGAGAAAACTTTGCACATATGTATATGTAGTTATGGAAAAACCAAAATTATTTTAGAGGGAAAGCATCTCAAATCCCCAATAGACTCAAATCAAATGAAATACCAACATACCTCCTGGATAAAGTGAAACCTTTAAAATTAAACAAATTATGGAGATATACAGTTTTATAGCTGCGAAGTACGTGAATGTACTTATGCAGAAAAGGTGTTTGTATATATCGCAAGAAAGAATAACAATAACTACCTAAGTGGTGTCACAGCGTAAGCATGCGGTCAATGCCTCCAGCCAAACCGAATTTATTTCAACTCGCCAAAATGCAAAGAACTCACTGCGAGTCAATTATAACAGCCGAAACTGGAGGATTATATTATTTCAATATTGACAGTTCGTTATAACTTAATGTTGGATACTGGACAAAAAGCATGTAATAAAAAACCAAAAGATTTCGCGAACAAATGTAGAACGAACAACATTCTCCGCTGTGAGAGGGAAAGACGTCAGTAGTCTTTTTGACTGAACCACATTTTACTTTATTCCTACATTGGGACATCAAATATTTTATCATTGTTTCTGGTAATTGGTAGTCAATTGGACAAATTTTGTTTGCAACCACACTTATGTCAAACACAACATACAGTAACAATGGAGTTGAAGGTCTTGTGATTTCATTTTCTTTTTGCAACTGACCTTGGTTTCACTCTATCTTCAAGTCAGAGTGCTACAGAAGCGCCCACACCATCTCTCAGCAATACAATACTCGCAACACTTCATACATAATTTCAAATTCGACTGAGCATTTCGTTAGAAATTATATCAATAAAAAATAATGACAACAATGACATTAACATTTTAAATTGGTAGAAAACAAAAAACAGTTACTCGACACAAAATGTGACAGAGCTCTTGGAATATATGTATACGGAGTAGAAATTAATAAAAGGGCTTTGAAGTGGTGAGTGAAAAGGCCAGGAATTTTATGCATATATTTAAATTTTAGTGTACTAAAACGAGCAATGATCATTTACTATGCATTGGAACAGAGTCTTTTTCGCTGTGACAAACATTCGCCAAACGCTTTTGAAAAGTTAAACTTAATCTGCGTACAACACTGTACGCAAGGTTTCATCGAAGGTGGATCCATTAATAAATTCTCCAATTAAGCACGTAAATTACTCAAATATGATTTGCGACTGCCGGAAACCCACCAGAGCCACGCTTATTAATGATGTCATATATATTTACATACATACGTACATATTTATGCAATTGATCGGTTCTCGCAATTCAGCGACATCCAACGCATGCGAAGAAACGCAGTAAAAAGAAACAATTTCTTTCCTTTGTTTGCAGCGAATTTAATTACACTTTGTTTTTTGCACATTTAAGTCAGTGAAGCGTGGGCATAGCTGTTTTTAGTTGTGATTAATTCCAACAGAAACTTAAACACAGCCAGGATTGCTACTCAAGCCGAAATGGACATTAATTACACTTTTACATTTCCTTCTTATTCCTTAATGCCAACAATATTTGATATTCAATTTGAAATGTTGCTGAAACATGTATGAATATACAGTATTGACCAAAACTAAAGCACCACAGGTACGGTTTCTTAAAACAGAGAAATCAGAAATAAAAACTTTTTTCATATATTATGTATTCACTAACAATTAAGAACATATGTAAATGTTATAATTTTCATTTTAGATTTAAATCATAAATTTATCAGACAAAACTACAAATTGTATACACAGCATTTGTCAAAACTAAGGTCCCCATCTGGTGCGTTTTTACATATTCTTATTTTGTTATGATATAACAACATACATATGTATGTAATTGAAATTACTTCTTCTGATTTTAAAAGATACACATAGAATGGTTCATAGGTGCCAGGTCCATTATACCCCCATATTGATATTATTTATTATTATGGACAACCACAGAATATATTTTTGCCAATATCTTCTTATTCTAAAGCGTTTCCTATTATGTTTCTGTTGATGATGTAAAAAAAGAGTGACATGCCCTTAATTTGCGATCCGATTTTTGATTTCTGGACAGTTCAATCAAACATACATTAGTATTTATTTAATAGGTTGAAAGGTTTTCTCTGATTGATTTGAAATTAAATTAAATAGTGGAGAGCTTCCCGCCAACCTTCTTCTCATTGTAAATTATAAAAAAAATACAATGAGTGATAAAACATTGTGTACCATACAAAATTTAATTTTTTTCTAAATTTCAAAAATATTTGATGTACAGAATTCAGAAAGGTACCTTGATTTGATTTACACTAGTTCACGAAAACGGTATTTAAAAGTAAAATTTGAAATAAAATTGCTTTGAAAAGTAAAGTTTCTATAATAGCCTTCACACGTGCATTTCTTATAGCACACAAAATCTTGAAATTGATCGAGCAGTTTGTGGGACAGCTATGTATAGTATATGATATAGTGGTCCGATTTCGGTTCTGAAAAATTAGCAGTTTCTTGTGCGATTTGAAGATAATGGCTACTTTGACGAATGTAACGGAGCGAAGTGAGTTTCTAAATATAGAGCACCTGCGGAACCCGCTGTTTAATTATTCTTCATTCAGAGCATCTCAAAAAATACTGATGATTGCCGACCGGCTAGATGCGGTGTTTATTTAGACAAGTCCAGAATTACTACTTTCTATTGCTTTAAACACAAATATTTTCAACTGTGAAATGTTACAGGAACTTTTACCATGTAAACATGTTTTATTTCTACTTGGTTATATTATACAAGGGTTAGTTCAACCCACTTGCATAAACACTTTTTCATCACGAGTTAAATGGTCTACTCGGATAGAATATACACATTTTCTTTACATATGTAGACCTGTTAACTCAAGTGCATAAACGAATTTAAACTTCAAGTCGGCATATTTAAGAAACTGATTCAAAGAGGATTCCCTGTTTCGCGTAAACCCTTACGATAATGGTTCTTAAAGAAAATTACAAAATAAATATATACATCTGTGCCGGCATAAAGTACACGAATCAAACCGTTTGTCTGCAAATCAGCGACGAAGAACAAATTTGAATCAGTAGCGATCAGCTTACATGTGATTTGTTTGTGAATATACTGATTTACTTATGTACTTGCTGGCCCTACCTTTTACTCGATCATGATTAGTAAAAAGATTGGTGGTGTTGCTTCAAATTAGTTTGATCAGCTGAGTTGATCTGATTGTGTTTTCGGCACGAGTTGATCTCATAATCGTACCTGTTGCAGCTCTCTGATACTTATGTACATATATAAGGATTAAATTACCAACAAACTTGTAGAAAATTCAAAAATAGGCTTTTTCTTTACAACATTACTTATTTTAATTAGGACTAATAAAAAATCAAATGTGCATAAACCTATTGGTAGCGATTCGTACCCGTACTGCTTGAATAGCTATCTCCAAACCTCCTTGGTAATACTTGCGACCAATATCTCTATTGAATAATGGTTCGGACAGTTAGGGCCCTGTGTTAATAATAAGTATTCAGTCTAATAAAAATAAAATTACTTTCATAAAATTCTCATCAATGAGTTTTCTTAACTGCCCACTTGTTTACTTTTATTATTATATTGACAAGTAAGAAAGAGCTAATTTCGGGCGTAGCCAAAGATTTTATAGATGTGGGAAATATTTTCAGATGTTGGCAAAAGTTTACATTACAAAGTGTTGCGTTCTTATTGCAAATGCATTATTTGACGAAAACGTGAACGGACAATATTATTTTGTATTGGTGCAATAATATTTAATAATTTACTATTTATATTATAGGTCCTATTTTAACTTAGTTTAATTAATATTTTTTACTTTGTATGGACGAATTTATTAAAACCAACTTAATTATTTCAAATAATAGGTATGTGTCCATATATGTATGTGACACAAACAAAACTAAAGGGACTAAATTTAACATGTTGAGCATATGGGAAAAAAGTCAAACAGAGAATTGGAGTTCATTATATTATGGACATATTCTTTTGAATAAGATCTAGCTCCATTAACTTTTAGTGCAAAATCATATTATGTTTATGAAATCATGTCCCCTTAACACAAATTAAAATATCACACATATGGACCGACCGACTTTACACCGGTCTTCTATTTTTGTATATACATTTAATTTTTTCATAGTGGATAAATGACGCCCTCTGAATATCAGAAGTTCGAAAATCTTTCTATTATATGTATAGGAAATAAAAGAAGTATTATTCAGATTCTACTCATTTTTGATACAATTTTTGATATACATACATATATAACTATACATATATTTACCCCTATTATGTTCAGCGTTACAAACAACCGTTGCATGAAAAAACTGCTATACTCTGTTGTAACAAGTTGCGAAAGTATAAAAATCATTAGAGAGCACTCTTTTTGAAGCTTATTCTTAAAAGTTTATATTATTTAGAAATATGGTAAAAACTGAAAATATCGTGGGTCAACCAATTTCTACCTAGGGTATACGAATACAAATGTATAGTTGTGATTTATTGAAACAAAAACTTACGATGAGTCCTTTGAGACACGCGAACTAACGTCCGACTCATGATGACGTTTTTTGGCATCCGAACGTGTATATCTGGCACGTGGTCTATAAAAATAATATTATAAAATATTTAAAAATTAAAGCAACTATATATTTATAAATCAAGAATTACTTACGGTGATGAGGCGTCATTTGGCAGAGGCGACGCCTCTTCAGAGTCCACTCTTCTGCGCTTATCTCTATGACCACCCGAAGAACGATCGTTGGAATGATGACGTCTACGTGTCCTAGGCATCTACAATATATTTGAATACATTCAAAATTCCGAAACACAGATAAATAATAAAAAAAACAACTCAAGAGAAGGCGGGTTCAGCGATTACGTTTATTTAATAAAAAAAAATATATATTTTATGATGATCGTTATTTGATTTTGATTGATGCATATACATATATGGAACGCTAAACATGGAATGTGCTCAGAGATTGCAGAGTTACCTTGGGCAATAATTTATAAAAAATTTCGTGAAGATATTTTTGCAAATAAAAAATTATCTATAAAAGTACTTTATTTTTATAGGAAATGTTTATATGAAAAGTATATGATATAATGATCAGATATCACAGCCAGATCAGGGATGTATCTAGAATTTTTTTCTGAGACTACGTCGGGTGTTTACAGACAGACGGACAAAGAGACAGACATATATGGCCAAATCGACTTAACTCGTCACGCTGACGATTTATATAAAAACTTTATAGAGTCTTGGACGTTTGCTTCAGGGTTGCTAAATTCGAAGCAAACTTATCATATTCTGTTCACCAAATAGTTAAAAATGCACTAAAATAAATAACTTTTAAATAATTAATGGTTTAAGGTTGGTGTGAATCAATTTCCTAGGAGAATTTTGGAAAAAGTACTATTTCTAAACATCAAGTTAACAAAAAGAACATTTTTGCTTTAATAATTTAAAATTTCTGCAAAACACTACCAATGTGAAGAGAAAACGATGGAAATTGTTGATAAGGAAAAAATTGAATGTATAAGAAAGAGTGCATAATTTTATTATATTTACATTAAACCAATTCTTATTCACATTTGAGAAGGCAGAACAACAAACAAACTGCGTTTCCAAATGATTAACAATATATCTTCTAGAGAACGCTAATAAAAACACTTCATTTCTTAAATTTTCAAAAATTGTACAACAATACTCTACTTTTAGAACTTTTAATATTATTTTGACTCGTTTTGCAAAGCCCAAGACTTTCTTGCGGCAGCATTCTCAAATGTTCATAGTAATTTTAAAATTACACCACCTCCTCGTATTGAAATTACCTCTTCGCTTTCAGTTTCTTTTGATTGGTTCTCCTACCCAATTTTTCACAATTTTCTATCTATGCAAAAAAATCTCAAAACTTGTTTTAGCAAGCAGCACTCGAGATTGATTTTTTTATAACTAGTGTATGTCTGTATGCGCGCCGACAATACCAGTGAAAATATGCAAACAATTTTTGTGCAAATCGTGCAAGATTATGGTATTTTATTTAAACATATATAATAAATAATATAAAGAAACACAAACTTCACAACTAGTAAAGTTATCCAACCACGAAATCAAACTTTAGTTTAATATTAAAATCTCACGTATTCTCAATACTAATAAATCCAAACACACTATGCATTGAGATTCAGATTGACATTTCTAATAGTTGTCAAATGTGAACAATGTGACATTCGAAAGTTATGATTTTAACAGCAGAGGGCACTATTGCTAAATATTCACCATATTCACCACCGTAAAAACAACAAGGCAAGCAATTTAAATCATTCATTAGGAAAATTTAATGTTTCCAAATAGTGTAACTAATTCAATTCCTGTGTTATTCTGAAAATATTTAATATGGCTTCGCAGACATAAACAAAAACATTTCGAAAATAGCCTTATCTACAGAGCAAAATTTTCGTGGTGAATAATTTTGTTAATAAACTTTGCGCGCTTTTCGTTAACTAAAGCAATGAGAAACCCAGAATTTGTTAGCAGATACACATTTAAAAAACTATACTACAATGTAATTAGAAATTATTCAAGAGGAATTATGTTTCGCTCACTTCAATACATTAATCCCAACACTTTTAATTAACATGAGGAAAGATATAATACTCACCTCAGATGCTATTACCTGCGAAGATGGATATGTGAGCGCTAAAAACGGCGAAGCAGGTAGATATAATCTATTCCAAAGCGTATTCACCAGATTTGTAATGCGCTTCCAAGTTTTAATGGCCGGCTCCTGTATACGCATAAACATCGACCTAATGTTGTGCAATTTTTCCTTAAACTGCAACGTCAGTCGCCGTAATTTCTCAAAATGGTGTAGCGAGAATGCTTTATTATAATCCCAATTACTTTATTCAAGTTTCAGACGTTTTCAGTCCTTTACTCCTTTCCGTTTTTTATTTATTTTCTTTTTTTTTTTGTCAATGCTAAATTTTGTCTCTTTGCACTTTATCTACTTGTTCGCGTCTAAATACAAACGTCAATCACGTTCAAAGATTGCAATTTTTTCATTCACACAAGCACGGTGAATATGATTGAACACATAATGACGCTACGGTTACAAATTCACCATGAAGAGTATTTTGCAGTTATGCCTTTCAACCACTTTCAATATATAAATTAAAATTATTGTTATATTGCTTCCAACTTATTACTACATTTAAGTAACTGTTTTGAATAATTGGATTAAGAGCATGCATTTTTTATTCTAAGCCAATTACATTGCAACTGTTTTTGTAACCAATGTTTAAAAATGATGGATATTTACAACTTGTTTGTCTCTTTCTCTTATCTGCGAAGAAAATGTATAGAAAGTAAACGACAAAATAAAATTGCAGATGCACCATTTCTTAACATGATGATTAAATATACTGAGGACTAACAAACACAGTTTTAATAGAATGTACAAACATATGCATGTATATATTTTCTTTAATTTTCGATAAACGATTTTCACAATTCTTTTGACTTTTTGTGTTTACAAGGTGAAGTTTGCTACGATTAAAGTTATTGTAACTTCATAATGCTACCATATTAATGCAGATGCATTTAACAGACAGTGGTTTCAAAATTAGTTTATTTAGTCCCAGTGTTAATAAATATGTTTTTCTGATAATAACAAAAATATATATGCATTTATTTTTCAACAAAAAACTGTTGTATATTACTTGAAAGTAATTGATTTTATTAGTTTATATCCGCAGAATGCTAACTAAATCTTACAGTGTACATTGAAATTGGTTAGTTGGATAGGTGTCGAGCAGTTTAACCGGAAGTGATTCTGTACTCTGCACTCTGTGTGAAAATATAACGGAAACATATTAAAAGAATAAATAACAATTATTCAATAGAAATGGAAATAAATAATAAAACAAAATCTTGATAAATAAAATTAAATTTAAAAAAATGGTCAAAATAAAATTTCAAAACGAAGCCTCATAGTGGCTATTTAATGCGCATGTTTAGAAATTTATGCAAAATTTTTTTTCGAAGTAGTAGATGGTAGAAGATGAAAAAGGTAAAATCGTTTGCAGCGAATTCCTCCTATAAGCGCAGTTTGGCTTGTAAATTTGGCAATTTAATTAAATAAAGTGATAATAATTGAATTAATATTTAATGTTCAAATGATTGTATGATAAAGCTGTGAAATTAACATCTTTACTATACGTACAGAATGTGAATATATTTAACAGTGAGCATTTAAACACATAATAATATAACTATCCATGTGCATACAGTGTACGTAAAAATCACGTGATTGCACTTAAACGTAAAGAAAAAATCAATTACAAACCCCCAAAAAATAATGAATCAAAAATATGACTTTTGTAAAGGGTCTTATATTGAAATAGAATAAAGCCAGATTATGAGGTACCCGAGTACAAGGTAATTATGAAACTATAGGTTTTTGTGCATGCCATTATATTTGGAATATGATATATCAACATCTCGATTATGTTCTGGTTTATGTTAACATTAATGACATTCTTCAAATAAACCTTTTTAATAAAACAATTTGTTCAATATTCCAATATACGTACTTTCGGAGATAATCACACTTCCAAACCGTTCATGCAAAATTAGTGTTGTGGCATATTCAAAGCGTTCGCATCAATTTTTATGATCGATAGACGTGTATAAAGCTATGTGTACCATACATACTTACATATATGTATTGTGTTTCCATTCTGAATCACCTTTATCGTCCGCTCATGCTATATACATATGTACATATACACACCCAATGAGGAAAAGACTTAACTGGATATATTAGTAAAATGTCAAAAAATTCTTTAGGTATTTGGTAAATAGAAATTAAATGTTACTTTATAACTATAACAGTGTTTTGTTTGCAATATCTTACTCATTTTTCCTCCAATATAAATAAATCAATGCAAATTTTTTACTGAATATATGTAATTTGTACATAAATACACACATATATTTATATGTATCTACATACATACATATGTGGATATTGGTAAAATAATATTTGAAAAGCAAAATGTTCTATGCTTTTTCAAATGAAATACCCCAGTATTAATAATGCAGCAAGTGTAAATATTTTTTACATATGTACGTACATATATACATACATAAATATGTACGTATGTCCACGGTCGTGGTGTTGTTTATGATTGTGCAACCACCAATTGCCTCACAGGTCTAAGAATAGAACAAAGCAAAAATATAGTTAAACAAATAAATTCTTTTGTAAATATTATTATTATGTAATCTTGTGATTAGAATTACCAAAAAATTAATAGTTAATTTATAATATTGGTGATAAAAATGTGTTGATATTACCGATGAGGTTTCATCTTTTCTAAATGACTTATTGAATATATGTATTTATATATTTCTAGCGTAAATGAATTTGCCACAATAAACGGTGAACTAAAGGCAGTGAAAATATGAATTTTATAATTGAATATAAAAACTATGCAGGGCTTGAACAGGAGCGTATTGATTAGTGAGTTAAAAAATACAATACATTTTATTTTTTTGTATATACTCTTATTTAGTTTCTATATTTTGCACTTGCCAACTCAACACTAAAATGGCAAAAAATTAAAAGTGTAAGAATAACTACAAGATACAAAACAACTTGTAATCAGAAAATACGAATTTCAGTTTTTATTGATTACATATCATTATATCATGTCACATATACATACATACATACATAAGTACATATAAATGTACCAAAGCTTCTGCCATCAGATATAACCAAGTTATAACTAAAATCCAAATTTTGTTTCAATCAGTTTCAATTTTTATACTCCAAGATATTGTTACAGCGTTTAATAGTTTTGTTCATCTAACAGTAACCAGTTTTGCAAATAATGCATTAAAAAATAATTCAATTAACGTTTGAATTAATTTTTTTTTTGTAATACTAATAATAAAACCAAAATCAGCCCCACATACCGGATTAAAAATTTATTTATTATTTTTTAAATTAATTAAATTTTAAAACAAACATCTTGGAGGTAAAAATTAAAACCTAATTTTCAATTCAAATTTTTTAAGTAAGAAACTCGTAACGCCTAATCGTGATGGATATACATACATAAATATGTAATTATGTATGTATAAATTATGAGGACGACAAGGCGAGTTGAATTCTAAGACTATCTGTCCGTCCGTCCGTACAAGCGAAAGTTGGCATGCCCACAAAATGCCATTAGCTAAACCGATTAAAGAGCCCTAACTAAACTCCAAATTGAGATATAAAACTGTAAATTGATACAAGGAATCGTAGTAGTGAGAATGACCTGCGGGATGAAAACTTTTGAGAAGGAGATGACGTCGTCCCCTAATAGGTTTAATGTCCATATTTCACAACCCATTACACTCATTCACCATATAACGGTTATATTAAAAATACGACAGGGGAGATATAACATATTGATAGGGTTATCTTACCGATGCTAAAAATGGGTACAATCGTGTCATTGGTTCTCATAGCCAGCATATACTTAACAGAAGACAATTTAAACTGACGGGAAAACTTTTGCCGACAACGATATGTATTTATGTCAAAAATGTATAAAATCAGTTTAAACTTCCCCTAGCCTCCATAGACCAAATAAACGTAAATAATTTCGATCTTCTGGTTGGCATGATACTACATATAACAGCCAATGTGTGCGTTATTTTTCTGAAATGACAACATATTCCCTTGAAAACTTTAGTTACGATCTTCCCCTAGCCCTAAAATGCGCGCTATAGTGATTTTCATCGATTTTGACTTCCCCTCTGACATTAAAGTGTTTAAAAAAAAGTGTTGTTACATTATTTTGCCTTTCGCTGAGGATATACATACATATGTAGTTATTATGTATGTATGTGCGTAATCAATTCAATATAAGTTGCAGAGGTAACACTCATAAATGTGTATTTTTCTTTTTTTTCTGCAGCTTAATTAGAGTTAATTACCCGACCCGTGAATGTTGACGATAAACACTTATGTACAAAATTCCTAGCACTTATTACTTGGAAGCCTTAAAATGCTGAGTCAATTACGGTTTTATTGAATTCGCTTAATCTTTGAAGTTTCAACTATTGATGAGCCATGCAATCTGCTGCTGATTGCAATGGTACCAAAAGCAACAACAACGGTGCCACGACCACCACAATCATACAAAGCGATATAACGAATGCTGGCAGTTGCGACGAACTTTTATCACATGATGTAACGTCAGCCGGGAGCTTCACGCCAACCGTTTTGCTGACCCCAGTGGCAATGTTGGAGCAAACGAGTGTGCTGCGCCACCGTTTGCAAGTTGGCGTCGGTGTAGGTCATAGCATCGGGACCTCGGTAATGAACTACGGATGCCCGGCCACCGTAGGAGCTACCACAAACAAGGTTGGAAGTTTTACTTCACATCCCATTGATATGGTTGAATATCTTGGTAGCAACACAGAGCGTATGTCTGTTACACCGTCTCCTTCACCACAAGCATCGCCGTCAAAGAGAATAGAGAAAAACTCTGTCGTCATATCAACAAATTCAACGTCGAATACCACGCCGAATACAGAATTTAAGTTGGGGTCTGGGCAATCCAATATTTCTAGCTCAAGTTCCAGCAGTAATTCAAGTTCTAATTCGACTATATCGTCTGTGATCGCAACACCAATTAGTATTAAGCAAGAAATGGCTCGACGACAAACACCGGTTGTGGAAAGCTGTGTCGATGGCTTTAATATTGACGCTGGTGCTACGTTCTCGACATCAGGAGATATATTAGCTTTAAATGGCAAAGAACGTGCCGAATACCGAGATGTACTCCCTATTAGAGGGCTTCCACTACACACTGCAAACGAGGAACATTTAGGATTATACACACCAACAACACCATCGACACCGCGGTCGCCACTGTCATCGCCATCATCGCTGTCATCATCAACAAACTCGTTAGCACCTAGTATGAATTCGGAAAGCACATCGATCGTGCAGTCATCGACAAGTTCATTAAATCTAAAGTCGCTCGCAACAACGAAATCACCCGCATTCAATTCCACCAAGCAGCTACAGAAATGGCAGGATATGCCAAAATATTTGCAGTTCAATCCATATGTGCTGAACGGCTACCGACCCTTGACAACATTCCGTGGCTGTTTGTGGAGCTTGTTCTCCTGGCACAATGAAACCGTTAATATACTCACTCATGGTAAGTGAAATTCATACTGATATTACACATAATGCTGAATAAACTTGAGCAAGAGCTTTGTTGAATTTATTGCGTCACCATGTAAACGAACAACATAAGTATGGTATAGGACTTGAACATACACTAGGTGGAAAATCGCAACCGATCTAAAGTCATTTGTTGTCTACAATAGTTCATCTAGTTTTTGCTGTCTTTGTAACACAATTTCTCTTCTAAAGGCTTAAAGTTTGCAACAAAGTTATCAGGCCCTTAATTTGTATGATAATACCAAATGAACGTACTTTAGCCAAGCATTTCGCCAAATTGTTATTCTTTCTGTTAATATAGTCGCTCCTTCTTCTTCCTTCTTCTTTTTTTGGACACACGTTTCTTTGCAATATTATAGGAAATAACTTTCGACTTCATCACTCCGAATATATGCTTACCAAATGCTATATTTTGTTTCACAGGAAAATTAACTAAATCGCTTGTAAACTGAAGTCAAAAACTCACATGCCTTAGTCAACGCCTAATATATGTATTTAATAAATTTTGATATATTTGCACGTATATAAATAAAATAAAATATGTATGTATACAAGTATATCCGAATTATAAGTATATCGCATTTTGCTGTATATCATCTTAAATTTGTGATTGTATTTTTCATGGAAACAAATTTGTGTGTTAAACTTCTAATGTTATTTTTAAAGCGAAATTACAATATATAAATATATACATACAGATGTATACATATGTATAAGTATGGATTTTTGTTAAATGACTGATAATGAGGCGCACACATAGGTACTATATATGTACATATATATAGGTACAGAAGCCTAGCAATGTTTTTTTATTTAATATATTTCGCACTTATTGAGGGGGTTCATTTTTCTGCCTTCTGTACAGTTAAATTCCTCCGCGAATTTTCCGTAGTTCGAGAGAGGTCCAATTACTCTAAACTCGCCTGGCACATGCTGGTCTGTTGATGTTTGGAGATGCTTGACTTGAGGATGGACATCATTGCACCAAATTTGTGCGAAGCTAATGAAGAACAATTGTTTATAGTTGTAGGGGAATTTGGGCAGGGTTTCCATGTCAACGTTATCCCCAGCACGATCTGCATCTTCATACCAACGCAGATACGCATCATATGCCAATCGCATACCACCATTGTCTGCAATATTTTCTGATTGCGATACGCTCTTCGGTAGTGCGCGTCCACCATACTCGTACTTACTATATTGATTGCTGAAGCACTCGGTGCGATCAAGAAAAATCTCTGTGGATCTCTCGTCCCACCAGTCGCGACTATTGCCATCCTTGTCGAAGCGACGTCCGGTGTCGTCGAACGCATGTATAAGTTCATGCCCTACCAGCGCGCCTAAAGTACCGAATTTCACTGCTGTGGGATAGTAGTCACCCCACATAATATAGGGCTGCAGAATCGACACCGGTACTTTAATGACATTTTCGATTAGGATATTAGCCGGCGTGTAGGATAATATTTCGCCAGCTTCGATGGGTCTTGGCTTTTCATGTAATTTTGCGATAGACCTTTTAGTATCCAACTCTAATAAAGCAAAAACATTTGCTAGATAATCGTGTTTATTAGTAACCAATGATCCGAATTCTTCGGAAAAATCATGATCTGAGTATGAGTTAATTTCCATTCGAAGGGCATCGAGTTTTTCAAGCGCATATTGACGGGTCGGTTCTGATATCCAGGTTAGGTCATCTGAAAGTAACTTGTTTTTGAATGTTTCTTTTAGTTTATTCCACATATATTCGACATCTCGTTCAGTTTTACCAGTACTATATCTACGATAGACCATATTATCGACATTCTTAGCAAAATATGACTTGGTCTTTTCAATGCAGGTTTTCTTCTGCCTCTTTGGCGACTTATCGATATCCAGCATGTAATCATTGAGGAATGTATAGAAAATATAATTAGCTAGTGTTGCTTTTGGTGTCAAGGGAATAATTTTCAACAAGTTCTCCTGATATGATTCAGCATACTCATATACTTTGTCTTTAACTATTTCTCCCAATGTTATATTCATCAGCTTTTTAATGTCTATTACTGTACCGTATTTGGCTTGCAAATTATCAATGGTTGTTAGTTTGGATAACTCATCTAGACTCTGACCGAGTGTGTCATCAATTAAACCTTGCGCTAAATTCACCTCGAAGTCCACAATTTCATTTGCAGTCTTCGTAGCCAAATGTGTATCTATTCCCAAAAATTTCTCAAGCTCTTTGCGAATTTTACTTTTGTAACTATCTCTATACACAGCTGTTGAATTATCCAAATACATAACACGACTTTCTAAAGGTAGTTCCGCTTGACCAATGTAAATTCTATTGACGCTATTGTCTTTAAAATCAGCCATTATATCCATGCCTATGATGATGTCTTTGCCATATTTGTGAGCAATTTTTGCGACTGTCTCCACCCAATCGAATTGATCCGCATTCCAATTAGCTCCGCTGAGCGCAGGCATTTCACCAAACTGGGCGATAGTGCGGATTAAGTCTTGTTTGAGGTTTTCTTTCTTCTGAACTAAATTCACACAGGACTCAAAGAAGTCCTTTACTTTATTGTCGATGTCGGTGTAATTGAAATTTGGATCATTTGTTAAAAGCTTCTCCACTTTGCGATCGAGTAAATGGCTCAACTCTTCAAACAGACCAGTTGTCAAGTGATCCAATGTAGTAGCAGGGTAGAGGCGGGTCCAATTTCCACACGCAAATTTGTAGAAGTCATCACATGGATCAATTTTCGTATCCATATTGTTTAATATTGAATTGGTCTTTGCTGTTCGCATTATATCGATTTCCGATTTCGATGGATTCGAGGGAATTTTTTTATCTCGATTCGCTATTAACGGTGTAGCTAAGGTGTGTGCGCATGCCAAAATCACACAAATTATGTGCAACGAATACTTTACTAGACATTTCATTTCGGAGAGCAGACGCGTTGTTATACAGTCGAAAAACAAATTGCAACTGTTTTGTTGAGATCGCCACAGTCATCCCAGTTTTCGTGTCTTCATCTGGGGTATGGGTGCATACATACACGATCATTCATACATACTTAGATTTTATGACGTGACTAGAGTATGACTCTGGGGTTATCGGCTTGCCATTGTACGACTCATTTAAGAACATAGACCCCTATACATACATACATATGTACTCATACAAATATAAACGGCTCGCAAAATCGTAATTATGAATTACTAATAATGAATAATATACATCTGTACATATGTGGAACACGAAGCAGTGGATGATATCTTTATTTCGAACGCAAATACTTTTACAATGACCACTACTAAGAATTATAGTGGTTTTTGATATAAGAATTACATATAATTCTGCGAGCGATTCCATTGCACACTGTAACCTCCGTTTAAAGGGCTTTGAGCATTTTTTCATGCAGTAATATTGAAGCTTAAGTCGGTAACAGAACTTCTCCCAAAACGTCTTGAGAAAAAAACACTTTGCGGTATTCACTATAATTGGGCTGGAAATTGTGCGAAAATAAAAAACCAAGAAAAATTAGTCAAATTATAATCAAATCCTCCCCCTAATTTTTATACCCTGAACAGGGTATACTAATTTTGTCACGAAGTTTGTAACACCCAGGAGGAAGCGTCGGAGACCCTGTAAAGTGTATATATGTATAAATGATCAGTGTGTTGAGCTGAGTCGATTTAGCCATGTCCGTCTGTCTGACTGTCCGTCCGACTGTATATATACGAGTAGTATAGTCCCTCAGTTTTTAAGATATCGTTTTGAAATTTTGCACACGTCATTTTCTCTTCAAGAAGCTGCTCATTTGTTGGAACTGCCGATATTGGACCACGATAACATATAGTTGCCATACAAACTGAACGATCAATCAATTTCTTGTACGGAAAACTTTCACATTTGACAATGTATCTTCACAAAAGTTGGCACAGGTTATTTTCTAAGGCAACAATATAATCTCTGAAGAAATTGTTCAGATCGGCTTACTATAGCATATAGCTGTCATACAAACCGAACGATTGGAATCAAGGGCATATATGAAAAACTTTCGCATTTGACGTGGGATCTTCACGAAATTTTACATGGATTACTGCTAAAGGTAATAATAAAATCTCCTAAAAAAATTGTTCAGATCGGATTACTATACCATATAGCTTCCATATAAACTGAACACATAGTTACTAAAAGAAATGCACCTGTGAAGGGTATATTAGCTTCGGGGCAGTCGAAGTTAAATTTTTGCTTGTTTTTTCATCACATTCGCAAAAAATATCATTATTTTACCATGACATTCTGAGAGGTTCCACCAAATCATGCGATCTGAACGTATCAACCGACTCTTCAGGTGTCGAAAAGCGTTGACTGGAATAAAAAGAAGTCATTCGGTCCTAAGTCGGGACTATACGGTAGATGACTCATCAAAGTGATGGTTTAAGCGACAGATTGCAACACTAGGCCTGTCAAATTCCGAAATATGAAGGGCAACCTACGCATTATACATACATATACATTCCATACATACATATACATACACATGTATGTTCATGCATGGATACGATGTGAGCATACATCGGAAATCTGATGTTGAGACTAAAAAAGGGACATCGTTTGACTGGGCTTCTCCCGAAATCAATATTTGTATTGTCTTATCTCAAAGAAGTGATGTTATGATTTCGAGTTTATATTAAATAATAAATTAAATATATGTACATATGTACATATTATATATCCACGACAAACGAGCGATAGTTTACAATGCACATACTACATAAATATGTATGTATATATGATTGAAATTAATATTGATTACTTTAAAATGTTTGTTTACCATATAGATTGGAACTAAAATGGTTATGTATGCGTATTTGGAGAATAATCTCTTATATGTGAATGCGAAACATATGTACACGTGTGGATAGGTAGAAAGGTGATTGCTAGTTTGGTCATTTCACATAGACTTTCTAAGATTAGTCACGGGGCCTCAACATATTTGATTCAATTATAGGCAGTAGATCGGTCTGCTTTCAGTTAATAACAAGACCCACGTTGCACCAAAGCTATAACACCCTTCACAAATAAAAAAGATTTCATACAGGAGCTTGATTTTAACCGGTCAGTTTGTATGGCATCTGAATTTTCGGAAATTATGCCGTTGTCTTAGAACAATATTCCATGTCAAATCATGTGAAGATATGTATCTTGTCGAATAAAAAGGTTTTTCATACAAGAGCTTGATTCCGATCGTTCAGATTCCTTCAAATAAGCAGAGTTTTGTGGAGAAAAGGATGCATTCAAAATTTGAAACTGGAAATGAAGAACTGGTTCTCGTATATACAGTCAGACAGACGGACATGGCTAAATCGGGCCATCTCGTCACGTTGACCATTTGTACAAGTATATATGTATGTATGTACTTACATACTCGTACGTATATCTTACAGAGTCTCCGGCGTTTCCTTCAAACGTTATGGCAAACTTAATATATAATATTCTGTTCAAGGTATAGAAACAACAATTCTTTCTCAACTTTTGGAATATAATTAAGTGTTTAAAAAATTTAGACAACTCGTTTGTAGAGTAATGCACTTATTATAAAAACACTTGTCAAAGCGCTTTCTTTGCTTTAATTCATTTCAGTGAATACATATGTATGTACGTATGCACAAACATACTTACAACTCAAAACCGGTTATATTTTACTTGAATCGCTGTAATAAAATTTTATATTTTTAAAAAGCTTATGCATACGAATTATCGGAAGTACCAGTTAATACCGATTCAGCTTGTCAAGATGCAAATGAATAGACTTATTAAATTACTACCTATAAACTTTAAATTTAGGACAATTACAATTATAACCTAACATTAAGTAAAATAAAAAATATATATAAATACTGTGCACAAGCGCATTAAGAGAAAAGTTAAAAAAAAAATGTTATATGAAAAAAATTATTTTACATGACCATGAATATTTATCAATAAATTTGAAAACTTGTACCGACAGTAATAGTAAATAGTAAAATGAAAGGACAAAAAAAGAACAGATCTTAAAAGTATAAGTTCAACTTACATGTTAGCATACATATGTATGTATGTATGTATGTGCCTAGCCTATATAGTAATTATCAAACTTGTCTACATCTAAAACTAGTCATAGTTGAGCCGGCCTCTCTTGAATAGCCTCTGTACAATTGCGAAGCGATAACATTCTGAACTATATGTAAAATGAGACTTGTTTTGCAGTTTATTAAATGGAACAGCTACCACTTGCGGCTGTCCTCTTCTCCGCTCTGTATTTCATACGACAGTAGCACTTCTCACGTCGCATGTGCCGCATGTCAAAGCCAACGAAGTTTATCGATATTTCTTCCGTTGAAATTTCATAAAGAACTGAGGCGTCTTGCGAAGGAAAATGTTTTTCATTAACGGCATAGAAAGATATTCGCTATGGATGCATTTGTTCCAACTATTATTGCTGTCGGTGTGCGATTCTCAGTCGACTTCAGTACCACAGGTCCAATTGTACGTGGATACAATTTCTCAGATGAACAACACAGAGTATGTGCGTGATGTAATGCGCCAGGCAAAGTCGGCCGAAATGCGCAACTACATGCAACCGGACGTGAACGCTTGTGATGATTTTTTTCTACATGCTTGTGGTAATTGGGCTAAAATTAATCCAACGGAGCCACGCAGCCTATTGGAAACAACATTTTTTTCACAATTGCTCAGCACCTATGATAAAAAGCAGTTAAAAGTGCTCATGGAGGAGATACAGGAGAACGAGGATGAAATTGCAATAAAGGTGAAAACATTCTTTGGCGCGTGCCAGAAAGTTGACGTGAGGCAAAAGGAACGTCTCAAAATGAAGCTATGGGAGATTGCAGAGGAGTTCGGTCAGATGCCAGTACTTTTACCGGAGGGCACATGGGAACCCAACAAATTCGACTGGTTGGCCACCATTGCACGTATACAAAACAAATACGGGCTGGATATCATACTCCAATTAGGAATGCGAGAAGACTTTGTAAATAAAACAGTAAATAAAATATTCATTGGGCAGCCAAAATTGGCCCTAGAGAGTAAAGCCATGTATAAGAGCCTAGCTACTAAATGGCATCGTGACAAATACGAAGAGGAAATTTCGGAAGCTTTACAAAAGCAATTGGATATTAAAAAAGAAGTTGCAAAAAGAACAGCGCACGAAATACTTTATTTCGAATCGAGATTAGCCGATGGCATGACAGATAAACGATTGGCAAAGACACTGAAATCTATGGCTGTGTTGCGCACAGTCGACGAAATGTATTCAGTCTATGAAGGCAATATAGACATACAAAAATATCTTAATACTAGTTTAGGACAAGAATTTAACGAAACGTTTTACGAATATCACGTGGAGTATCAAAAGAACCTTGTGCAGCTGCTTAAGGAGATCCCCGTGGAACAAGTAGCAAATTATGTATTGTACCAATTACTTAAGACTTTCTTTTTTGATTACCAAGCAACGAATGGGGCCAAGGAAAAGCTTTGTTTAAATAAAACCAAACTTTATTTCTCAAAAGTCCTGGATAACATGATATTTCGAAAATTCAACGATAAGAATACTGTGGCTGATATTAATCTCATTTGGCTTAAAATTAAAGAAATTTTTAAAAGTGAACTTGAATCGAATAACTTAAGTTGGATATCGTCTACAACACGAAGATTGGCTTTAGAAAAATTAGCAACAATGAGAATAGAAATCAACTCATATGAAGAATCAAAGTTCAATGAGGAGTACGCAAATTTACTGCTAAGTCATACTGATTATATAGAGAATTTGAAGCAAGTTCTTATTCAGCAAACCATACGGGCTTTAGACGCTCTCCGGCAACCTCCTAGGCCAGTAGAAATGCCCGTAACAATCTCACTTTCACCCGCCTACATTAACAGAGAAAATTTAATTAAAATACCCGTCATATTACTACAACCGAATTTCCTCTGGTCCGATCACTATCCAAATGCACTGAAATTTGCCACAATCGGCTCTTTATTGGCACACGAACTTATTCATGGTTTCGACGATACGGGACGTCATTTCGATACCGCTGGCAGTGAACAAACTTGGTGGGATAGCAACTCTACTGATGCTTTTAATGAACGAAAAAGATGTTTTAAGCGCCAATATTCGTTATACCGCTACAATGGCAATTATCTACCACCGAATGAGTTGCAAGCGGAAAATATAGCCGACAATGGGGGCATACAATTAGCTTACAAGGCGTATCAGAAATGGATCGTCACTTTAAATGATATCACACCATTGAAGCGTGAACGTGTCCTGGCCTTGGAAACATTGCCTAATCTAAATTTCACAAGCAAACAACTATTTTTCCTCGCCTTTGCACAATTTTGGTGCAACAATGTGGATACGCACTTTAGGGACAAAGTTTCATTGATAAGTTTGCATGCACCGGCGAAATACCGGGTTATTGGCCCTTTGGCGAATTTCCAGTCGTTTGCCGAGGAATTCCACTGCGACACGGGCACTACAATGAATCCAAAACATAAATGTAAAATCTTTTAATTACCGAATTTAATATGTTCCTTATATATTCTTATAATATATATACATACATATATGTATATGCACCTATGTATATATGATATTCGAACTTGTAAGAATTCAAGCAAATAGAGAAATGAATAAAGGAAAATTTTCAATAATCGCATTTTGACAAATTCACAAAGTTGAAACACTACGGCACGGAAACTCTTACATTTACTTCAGCCTATTCAGATACATATTGTAAAACCTCAAAGAAAATGGTATCCATGTTAAGAATTTGTATATACATACATATATCTATGTGTATGTAGTAAACACTACAGCCCCAATATATTCATTCCCAAGTAATTCAAATTAGAAACTGGAAATAGTTTGGATTTTTAACTTTATTTAGCTTCAATAGTACAAGATTAGTGTTTAAGAGATGGCTAAAAAGCAAAAATTATGGAATTGAGTACATTAGTCAACCTAATCATTACAAAGAAAGTTTTGACTTCATTTCCAGCAAAAATAATTCAATGGAAAGAAATTTAGATTTGCATTATATTCGAAATACGTTGAAGTAACAACACAATTAAATTGAGCCAGGTTTTGTCCAATTATAAAGATAACTCCCTGCAGTAATATTCTAAAAATACTTAAAAAATTATTTTAACAATTAACACGCACATTTGGTTTTTTCGAAGCTTAAGTATATAATGAGTATATGTATGTATGTACTTCACTGTTTGCTTATTAAAATTTCGTGCTTATCTATGTATATGTGTCCGTAAGTGTGTATGTATGTATGTGTGCGTTACATGCATATGACAAGGATAAGCTCATGCTAATGTGAGCTTTAATCGTTGGCCTCAAATTGTCTTCTTAGCTATGTATGTACATATACATATGTATATAAATGATAAAAGAATATACATACTACATGAAGAAGCTCAACACTACACTTTCTGCGTCAATTTTCTTTTAGTAAAGTGAACATTTGAATTCCGGGTCCATTGGTGCGTCTTGGCCACATTTAAAAACCCAAGAGAATTCTTGGAAGTTCGATAGGGAGCCTATTACGCGATACATGCCAGGTGCATGGGAATCAGAAATTGCCAGTGCGGTGCGGAAAAACGACTGGACATCGTCGCACCACAGCTGGGCGAAAGCGATGAAAAATAACTGTTCATTATTAAAATGTAATTGCGAAAATGTTTCGCTTCTCTCGATACCCGTTACATTTGCAGATCGTTGTGCATTTAGCCATCTCTGGTATGCTTCATAAGCCAGTTTTACACCCGCATTATCGGCGATATTCTCCGCTTGCGATACATCGTTCCGCAATTGATGTCCGTCATAGCGGTATTTATGGTATTGCGCTTGGAAGCATTTGCGTCGTTCTTCAAATTGATATGTGGATTTTTCGTCCCACCAATTGCGTAAGTTGCCCAACTTGTCATAGTTGCGACCATCATCATCGAATCCGTGAACCATTTCGTGTGCAATCAAATAACCGAGCGTGGCATACTTCAGGGCTTGCGGATAGTGTGCACCCCAAAAATAACGTGGTTGTAAAAGTGCGACAGGTATTTTAATATTATTCTCCAGTACATTGTAGACTGGTGTAAAAGTGAATACTTCTGGCGCCTCCAGTGGAACTACGGGCCCATTTTGACGTTGCAACTTCCTACGGCTTTCTATTTGTAAAATTTGTTGCACATTTTCGACGTAGTTATTACGCGTAAGTTGTATATCCCCGTATTCTGCGGTGAAATTCTCCGACTCATAAGAATTAATGTACAAATTCATGGCATCTAATTTTTGAAGCGCATAGTCGCGTGTGGAATTTATAATCCAATCAAGTTTATTGCCTCGTAGTTCTGAGCGAAAGACCTCACGCACTTCATTCCACATGTCGTAAACCTCCTTTTCCACATCTGGATCCTTATAACGTTGATAAACCATATAGTCGACAAATTTACCAAAATATTTCTTAGTACGCTCCACGCACCACTTGGCCATATTGCCCTTCTTGACATCAACTATATAAGGTTGTACCATTTGCCATAATATATAGTTTGCAACTACGTGCGGTGGAGTCTCTGCTATTATTTTCACAACACTGTTTAAATATTTTTCATCATAAATGTAAATGTAGTCTGGCACTCTTTCAGCACCCAAAGCTAATTGTAAAAATTTTGCCAAATCTAGACTTTCGTTGTACACTTCGCGCAATTCACCGACTGACTTAAGGGACAGTAAATCATGCAGTGTGAGACCCTTACGAGAATCAGATCCTCCGCGAACCAAAGCACGTTCAAAATCAATGAGTTCTTTAGTGATTTTCGTCCCCTTTGTTTCTTCTATGCCAAAAAACCGTTTCATGTGCTGGACCGTTGTTATTTCCTGCAGCGTGCTAAGTATTTTTATGCCACTGCTAATAGAAAAATCGGGCGGACCAATGTAAACTTTATTTCCTGTATTGTTAACTATGTCGGCCATGATATCTACTGCAAGTATAATTTGTTTGCCATACTTGTTTTGTATTTTCGCCACTGACTCCCACCAACTGAACTCCTCACTCTTCCAGTCCTCACCATCCAACATCGGTAATTTGCCAAACTCTTGGTAGATACGTTGCAAAGCCACCTTATATCGGACTTCATCTTTTTCCACTAATTTGCATGCGTGATAAAAGTCTTTCAATTTTGTTTCAACCACATCATCTCCTCGAGGCTCACTGAGTACCAATTGAAGGCGGCGGTCGAAAGCGCTTGCGATCAATTGAAATCGATCGGTTATTAGATGA
Source organism: Bactrocera zonata (assembly GCA_037783105.1). NCBI lineage: Eukaryota > Metazoa > Arthropoda > Insecta > Diptera > Tephritidae > Bactrocera > Bactrocera zonata. The sequence goes on along the minus strand of JBAWJQ010005176.1, from coordinate 461,567 downwards.
TTGAAGAGCTGTGCTGGGTGATGGCGATACCAGTTGCCGCAGGCGTATTGATAAAAGTCTACACATGGGTCTACTTTCGTATTGAGCATTACATGTATTTCTGCTGCTTTAGCTTGTTGTGAGATTTGTTTTGCCCACTCGGTATCCAAACCTTCCATCGGTTCTTTTGTAGCATTACTCGCTGGGGCGTTATCAACACCAATTAGATGTAAAAGTAATAATATTGACAAAATTATTACACACTCTGCATTTTTACTGCTTCGAAACATATTTGCCCGGTCCGCAGCTCAATGGCTAGTTTCAACTATCGACAGTTATGGAGAATCAAGACTACTACTTCAAACCTCCGAACGTAGAGCGACTTCATCTCATTTACGCCTTATCACATTTTGAGCGATAGCTTTTGGACAGGTCAGCAGCGTTATCGCTTTGTAATTGCTCGCTGACGCTGTGTAATCTGACTGTCTCAGTTGTACGCAGCGGATTGCTTGTTATATGTTTATGTGACGATTACCCTTTTCAATAAAGTGTGTAAAGAATGAAGAGAAAGCGAATAGTGTCTGTGTGGTTATGAAAGCTGCGATTAAAAGATTATGGCAAATATACTATGATGAGCAAGTATAGTTTAAATAAACTAATAAATACGCTTTAAAGCACTTCAAACTAAAAAGCGATTATAATTCTTCATATAAACTAACGGTAATATTGACCGAAATATAATTATGTATATTATTGGCAACTTGTCAACAAAGCGAGCGTTCTAACACGATGATGACCGGCTCTTTTCCCCGGAATTCGATGAAATCGACACGGACGACGGCTACTTCCAACAAGCGGGGCGTCGCTTCAAAGTGCGTGCAAAGTTTGCGAATATGTAAAACCAATGGCTTACGCCAATCAGCCAGCAACGCTCGAGGAGCTCGGAATTCCAACCGAAACGCTACACATTGAAAATACATGTCTATGAGTGTGAATGGACACCACCATCGGTTTTGAGGCCCTTATGCGGTTCTCTGATACATACGTACAAACATAGTAGTTATGAAGCTATTAAAAGCATTCTTAAAATTTACCGTTACTCATACCTAAGATGTCGCTCTTAATCTTCATTTTCAATAGTAAACACAATCGTGGGATCCATAAGTACTGCCATTTCCGTCTATTTTTATTCGTATTTTTATAAGCACACACATAAACATTTAGATATATGTATATATGTAGATATTATAAGTAAGTAAATACACAAATATTGCAACATATTTTGGCTCTTCTTAATTTAATTCACAGCCATTCCGATTTTCTACATTTTGGCAATTGTACCGGGTCTTATGCCATGGGAACAGGAATACCGCTTTTTATCATTTTGCCATCTTTTCGGTTCGGTAGCTCCATGGTGCGGAAGCTTTATATATCATCTGTTCATGAATATTGAAAGTGGAGAGCACGTCTACTACACTTTGCTGAAATTGGATATGGTCGGTATATGGGTCAGCCAAAGTTTTGGTAAGTGCAGAATTTCGTAAAATTAAACGATTAAATATATTTAATGAAAGGGAGGGCTTATAATAATACACAAAGGAAGTCAATGGTAATTATTAAGTAAAACCTAAATTGAACGTTAGAAGTTTGTTCACAATTAAAAAGTATGAAACATGTTGAGATTTCGGGAATTAGTATATTATTCATAATAAGGGGCCAGGAATGGTCTGGTGTAGGCGATGTTTTTTAATCGTTTAATTTCGATGCTCTTTTAAAATGTCAACCAGAGAATCAGAATCTAAGCAAATTTATATATGCACATACTAACACATATAATTCACACATTGACCGACATATTCGGCATAAGATTTGTTAGGAAATGAAGGTGATTATATGTAGTATATGGTAGTTGGGGTAGTATCTGCCCTATTAAAATCAAGCAGATGTTCGAAAATCCTTAGTAGTTTAGAAGATATTTATTTGAGGGCGGGATTACTTGTTAAAAATTTTGTTTGCCTACAGGTGTCCCTTGCCACTGTGATCCCCTATGCCAAATCATAATTTTATATGTATCTTAATCTGGTGCTTAGTTATGACACTTTATAAGTTCTTTAACCCTTAAGTGCTCCTACCGACACTGAAAATTGATGAAATCGAATGAAAATATATCGGGATAGAACTTCGCGCCAATAGTGCCTTTAAGATAAGCCATTTCAGATCTAAAAATTGTCAAAATCCGACCATAACTGTTGAAACCCCCAGATACCGGATATATAAACCCAAGAGCCTGTGATTGACTTTTTACTGAATATATCGGTCATTGTGTGAGATATACACCGCCCTCTAACGAATTTAATTTAATCTTCTAAGCCACTAAAGCTACAACAACCAAAATCGCCTCTCGTAAATATAAGAATTCCGATCTGCAGTGTGAAAAGAGATGAAATCGGATGATAACTCCATTCACTTCCCTTATACGTATATTACAGTACTGTTAAAAGCTACTAAAAGCACGATAAATCAATAACTAAATACGCTAGGGACATGGATGGATAAAATCGAACAACAACCACGCCTACTTCTCATATAACACAATTTTATATTCATTCCATTTGATTATTTCACTTTCACGGTATACACCACCTTATTAGCAAAAATTGTCTAAATCGCACCAAAATTGTTCAAACCCCTAGGTACCGAATATGTGGACCAAGTACCTATAGTTGCCTTTTGACAGAAAATATCATTCATTGTGTGAGATATATAACTGAAATTCAGAAAAAATTATCAGGAGATAGTAGTATGTCTGTGGGTTAACCCTCATATTCCTAATATATCAGACAATATGTGAGTTAATGCAATGAAAATGAGAGAGAGTGTTTAGCTCATAACAGAGTATCTTTGTACCTAAATAGATATAATAGGGGAAAACTTGACTTAGCCTCCTTATAACCAATATCATGGTTTTCGAACATCCCGCTGACTTTACTCCACATATATTGGTGATGATATGTGAAGTATCTTCATAAGCATTTTATTAATATGTGGCACCTTAATGGTATATAAAATAGATAAAATCGTGTCGATACTACCCCCAAATGCAATAGTTTAATATACATTTTTGCCAGCTCTTGAAGCAATTTCACGGCTTTAATTATTACGAGTTGCAAGAGTATAAAATGTGCGGTGTCACTTAGCCCTTCCTTACTTGTTGAATACTCTTATTAATGTACTCACATATAAAAAAGTACAGGAACCCGCTTTTATCGATACAATAGAGCACCGATTCATATAGCCCGGGTGTTTAAGTCTGACTTGTATGACAAAACGTCGATTTAATACCGTCGGCACCTTACTCACCTGACATATGTAAATGTATTAGAAAAGGTGTGGGGATAGTTGGCTCGCAAAGCTTTCGAGTCTGGTCATCAATTTCCTTAAATTATATTGGAAAATTGTACGAATCGCCACTCAATCGGATCATTGAGATCATGCTCAACAAGGCGGGTTCGAATCATTATTAAAATAATAAGCAAACGCTTAAATTAGCTAATACATAATTTTAAAAATTTGTTCTTGTCAAAAAATATTCTTTAATATTAAACAAAAGTTATATTAATAAAGGTGTAATTTAAATTTTTTTTTTTTTGTGATTTCGAAAAAAAACTGTAAAAAAATTATGAAGAGAAGGTGAAACACTAACTGTTTTTTTATTCAGTAAAAAAATTATTTGTTAATAAGCGTAAATCATTTTAGAATTCTAGCTTCTTTAGTTTTGATAGAAATTAATCAAAACTATTTAAACCTGAAGTTTACTAATCTGATGACTCGCAGTGTATGTTCTCTTTTATAACATAATATAATATATAAATATTTCTTCAATACGGCACACATATTCATAAGTTTTACTCATTCTTAAGCGATAACGAAAGTGTACATTTTAGAATCAACAAGAGCCGTACTTGACATTGTACTTTGTAGTTTCGATGTTAGGTTTGAACACTTCCGTAAAAGCATGGTCATTAGAACAATAATAGCCAAAGATAACACGTACATAAAATAACTATTTTATACATGTACTCGTATGTACTTGTAGCTATTATACATTTAATCCAAGAATATCGATGCCCTACACCGCAATAAATTTTCAATACACAACACATTTTCGCTTCGGGATCATTCGCGCATTTGGTTTACAGTCAAATTCCTTTCCGAATTCATCGAAATTCGAGAGCATTCCAATAACGCGAACCTCCTCGGGCGGATGCACATCGGTCGCAATTATAATTTCACGCCAATTGCGATTCACATCGGTACACCAAACTTGGCCTAAGCTCAAGAAGAATAATTGTTGCGGCGACAAATTTATGTTTGGCAGTCTCTCATGCTGCATTATCGTCGAATTATCACTATGCTGCCTAATCCAGTGCTGAAACGCGTTGTAGGCAATACGTAGACCCACATTATCAGCGATATTTTCATCCTGGGCATTTATTATTGGCAATTTGCGACCATTATACCGGTATCCGCCGTACTGCTGCCTAAGGCATTCCTTTCGTTTGGAAAACTCCTCGGTAGAAGTACGATCCCACCAGTTGTTGAGATTGCCTCGGGCGTCGTATTTACGTGCTATATCATCGAAACCGTGAGCCATTTCATGTGCAATAACAAAGCCCATAGTGGAGTATTTGACTGTTGACGGATAAGCATGGTCCCAAAGAAAATGCGGCTGCAGAAAGGAGACTGGAATGAGAACTCGGTTGTACTCAGCTGCGTAAGCAGGCGTGAAGCTAAGAGTATCTCCCATATCAAGTTTTGGAGATTCTAAAAGACGCAAACGATAATTGCGCCCCTGTAACTCTAAAATATTGACGACATTATCGAAGTAGCTATCAGTGCTGATTACCAAAACATCGTATTGTTGCTCGAAATTTTCTTGCTCATATGAATTAATCTCCATGGACATGGCCGATAATTTCTCCAATGCTTTGTCACGTGTGACGACCGACATCCAATTGTTTACTTCCGATTTCAATAATTCACCAAAAGCATTTTTTAATTCAAACCATAGCATTCGTAGTTCCGCAAAAATTTTATGGTTTTGGGCGAATAATTGTTGGTATATTACGTGATCCAAGTATTTCACAAAGAAACGTTTGGTTCGGTCCACGCATTTGTTTCGATGCTTGTCGTCGGATTCATTTACTTCCATACGAAAATCCTGTATTAGCTCCCACATAATATAATTAGCAACAATTTCTTTCGGTGTTTCCTCAATAACTCTGCGCAAGTTGTTTATATATGATTCCACATATACATAAACAGGCAGCACATATGGATAACCCAGCCATACATTAACGTAATGTGTAAAATTTATCGTTGGTTTATAGTTATCGGTCATCACTTCAAGTAGAGTCAGTTGAGTTTTATCTTCCATGCCAAATCCCCTATCTGCATCGATCTTACCTTCAGCAAGTCTCCTTTCAAAATCAACAATTTCCATCGCTGTTTTGGAGGCCACCTGCATGCTCATTCCCAATACTGTGTGCATTTCCATTTGCCTGGCGACAGCTAACACTACGTAATATTCAGCAGCTCGTGGTGTCACCAACTTATCTAGTTGACCCAAATATAAACGATTCACTTCATTGTTGGTCAAATCGGCGAATACATCTGCTCCTAAAATGATCTGTTTACCATACTTTCGGAGAATAACTGCAACCACTTCCAACCAATCGAATTTATCAGCCTCCCAAAGTGGTCCCTTCAAAGCCGGCATACCCCCGAATTCTTCTAATACAGAAAGCAACTTCTGTCGGTAGTTTTTTCGTAAATCTGCTTTATTCATGCAAGACTCAAAGAAATACTTTACTTTGCGATCCATATCCGATTCGCTGGTCCTTTTCGGTTTACGCATCCAACGCACCACGCGCCTGTTATAGGCGTTCTTTAACTCATTGAATAAGCCAGTTTTCCCATCCGAAAAGCGCGCTGGGTTTATATCCTGCCAATTACCACAGGCGTAATGATAAAAGTCATCGCAAGGATCCGTCCGAGGTCGCATGTAATTAACCATTTCTGCAGCCTTTGAACGTCGTAAAATTTCGCGCGCATTTTCTGTGTTGAAATCGTAATCAGTGTTGAATATTCGTGCCGCGCCAGCAAATTCTGTAATGAAATAAACTAAGCACACTAAACACCGCAAAACCTGCCAAATCTGCTGTTTGTCTGGACACATTGTCGTAACGAATGCTGAGTGCGGTTTGATGCTGAGCATTTTTCGTGACTGCCGTTTGGAAAGTACAACTATGCAAAAGTAATACCCACCAGAATTGAATTCGGAAACAGACATAGGTTATCGGCAAAACATATATGCATGTACATTTCCTCTTTTCACTCACTATGAGCACATACATATGATACTTGTATACATGTGTGTTCATATGTGTTTGCATTTAAGGCATGTATGCTCGTACATATGGATGTATGTAGTTATTGTACGCTTACATTTCAAGGCGGCTGAAAAGTTCGTATCGCCTCTTATGAGAGGGCGTCGCTACAATTGAATCTATATGTTTTGTTCTTATACTCTTACCTTCTATTTAATCTAATAGGTGAATTTGTGACGAAAAATTGCTATAAATACCTGTATCTAGAAGTTGCACACAAAGTAAGCACTCGCAGAAAATTTAATGAGTTCTGATCAAGTCATATGAGCGCCGAACATGTAAACCCTCCAAAAGAGTCACAGACAAATACATAAGCAATATTTATAAAATTGATGAGGTAAATCAAAGATTTTTAAACAGCTGACAGGATGTGCAAGCGAAGGCGTTGTGCAAAGTGAGTGCCTTGCAAACTCACAATCGGAACAATGCAAATTGTACTGATCTATCTTGTGAAGTGAAATAATTACCCTAATATATTTATTATTGCATTGTTGAACATTTATTATGTGGAAAAATTGCCATATTCTCTAGTTCAGGTCCAACCGATTTTTTCTATTCTCATATCTCAAAAGAATTTTCACAGGAAAGTAATTTAGCGATAAAGAAGAGGAATTCGATTAGACTGAGACCAATTTTGGAGCAAAAGACCAATAATTTTATAAATCGGTGCACTGAAAGCTCGCTACAATCGGTGTATAGGCCTAGGCGGGACTAGAGGAAAAAGGGTCAGCTGAAATTTGATATGTACCTCGTTTGATCAGACTCTACTCGGCAAACGTTGGACACACCTATTCTCTCTTAGAGATTTTGCGCTGGTTTACGTGTATAGATATATTTCATGCCCTCTTCCACTTTCAAATTTTGTGGTTTCAATGGAATCCCGGCTACGAAATCTTTTCAAGCATTGCAGAAGTGTTTAGGGCAGTCCTATTCTAGTAAACGAATACTAGTGGCAAAAAGCTTTCAGTAAAGATCGTAAAGTCATCGAAAATTTACTCTTGTGGATAATTCACCCACCTCTGTTGACACCGAAAGAGTTAAAGGAACCATGCTTGAAAATCGATCGTCGTGTAGGCATAGAGAGGGTATCAACAATACGAGTACTTAAGGATGGACTCAACTTATTTTGGATAAGGCATGAAGGGTATCAATGATATTACGCATAATTATTGGTGATGAAAGTAGGTTAGCGAAACTGTCCAACAATATAGCGAATGACGCTCCAAAAATTAAATATTTTTGTATGTATACGAGGTGTGTTCAAAAAGTATCGCGAACTTTGTGTTTTTTCAAAAATTATTTATTTATTCATGAATATCTATTTTGTCCCCTTCAAAGTAATCCCCATGAGATATTATACACTTGTGCCAACGGTTTTTCAAATCTTCGAAGCACTTCAGCTCCTCCTTCGATGTCGTCTTTATCTCGTCAAGAGAAGCGTAACGTCGTCCTTTCATGGGCCTCTTCAGTTTAGGGAACAAGAAAAAGTCACAGGGGGCCAGATCTGGGGAATACGGTGGCTGCGGCATCATTAGTGTGTTGTTTTTGGCGAAAAAGTCGCGCACAAGCAATGATGTGTGTGAGCAGGGGCGTTATCGTGGTGCAAAAGCCAATTTTTGCTCTTCCACAAATCCGGGCGTTTCTGGCGGATTGCTTCGCGCAAATTGCGCATAGCTTGCAGGTAATATTCCTTATTCACCGTTCTTCCCTGTGGCAAGAACTCATGATGCACCACGCCCCTGCAATCGAAGAAAACTGTCAGTTACGATTCGCGATATTTTTGGAACACACCTCATATTCATCGACCTTTCAAGTAACTGCAAAATTTCTCGTAATTCACTAGTTTTGAAGCTAACATTTTTATCAGGCGAAATCCTTTACGAATATACATAGATATGTACATGTAAGAATACAAAAGTATTTTACATTTACGAAGAAGCACATTTATGTTCTTTGCCTTTCCTTTTTTGTAGGTGCTTTGCCGCTCGTCACAGCAACAACGTTTTGTTTTAGTCCTTTTTGGAAATGGTTTATCATACTATCGTACTGTTTACTGTCGCTTTGGGGCCTTTATAAAGTGAGTATGCATGTTAGCTGCAGTTAAGATACATATGTATATATAAGGAATATAATATAATATGTAATTAGAAATAGTTTAATTTTATATTTAGTGAAGATTGCATTTTTGTGAAAAGTGTGACTGCATTTGAATATGCACTTAATCTAAATACAAATTCCAGGCTCTAACGGCAAGTTCCCCTTGGCAACGTCGCCTTTGCTTCGCTCTGCCCTTCACTATGCGTTCAATATTGACACTATTTCGAACTATGGATGTATGGGTTGGAGGAAGCCGGATAGCACTTTCTCACGTTTACCTACAGGTGAGTGTCGGATGTAAAAAAAGAAGCATAGAGAAAGAACGAATACTGTTGAAAAGCGTCTAGTTAATTAAATTTATTTGTCTCAATAAGAACTATATTCATTACTATGTCACTGATATGAAATATTGTGTTTCTGTGCTTCTACTTTTCTTACCTATATATGCTAACAAAACATTCCAAAAATTAACCAAATTCCAGTTAGAAGCAGTGAGTGATAATCATTGTAAAAATGTTAATTATTTGTATTTTAATTGGCGCAAATTTAGTTAGTTAATTTTGCATTTTTGTATTTATTCCCGTCGTTGGAGTAGTTTGGTTTTTTTTTATTGAAATTTGAAAGCGCTCTTATAGGTATACTATACATACATGCATATTTATACCACATTTAAGTATATATTAATGAAATAAAATTCCAACCTTTTTAGAACTTTAACCGAAAATCAATGCATTGTTGGAGGCCAAGGATCTAACTGCCCAAAGCTCTGATAGAATTTGTATACATATTGTGGTCCAAATCAATTTTTGACTGAAATTTCTGAAAAATTATTCGATTCGAATTTTGTCATCCGTAACTCTATTCGATGTTTTTTTTTTTTTTTGTTTATAAGTAAAACGGGATTTTAAAATCTTCCCTAATGCTACTGCGTAATTATCTCTCCGTGCAGTTGTAGAGATTTTATAAAATATGTATATAAAAATGAAAAATTAGTGCACTCATACTAATTATCCTATAGGAGAGAACTTTCAAAAATTAACCTGAAACTCCAATTAATTTCGTTTTATGTTCATTTAGCTATTCACATCCAAAGAATTCACCCGATTTTTGTTATTATAAGCCCGCGTGTTTGAAGTACATTCATTGTTTTCTGTTCAATAGGATGGTGTATCTATATTGGGTGGTGCTATAGGCGCTTTGCGTATACCGGAGAAGTGGTTTCCTGGCGTGGTGGATTTCTATTTAAATTCACATAATATTATGCATGTGCTGGTGGTAGTTGCGGTGTACTCAATGCATAAAGTAAATTTAACTTTGTTTAAAAGTACATACCTAGTGATGATGTATTTCGTTTCTTTTTGAAATAGGCAACAGTAAAAGACTTTGAATGGATGTCGGCAACGAATTGCAATGCTCCTGCAAATAACACCGCCATACTAATGGATACTTTTACCTCAAATGTGGAACTATGACCTCTTAAATACCACATATTATACAGTTATTTGTTTCAGTACAACTATAAATATACTAATATAAAAAGGCTCTGAATACGCAATTCATGTGTTTAAAAAATTTTCATCGATGCAGCAAGTGGTATTTATTAAAAATTATTCAGTTATACAGTAACCGCCAAAAATAAAGCCACACATAAGTATAGGCTGTAAATGTAAAGTTAAAAAAGTAGAGAATCATTATTCTTCCATATTTTTTATGAATTTCAATAAGAATTTGTAATTGGAGTAAACTCGGAATATGGACACCTTCTTTTCTGTTAAAAAATATCATCGTTGTTATATTTATGTTATCATTATTATTATATATTAAATCTTCTTTGATACATATACATTCATTAGCAAATAGTTTGCAGGACTTTTGTGCTTTTTCTCATATAAATATACAGTGGCGGACAAAACTCTACGTACGACCTCTTTTTCTTAAATTTAAATGTCCCAATACATTTGAAAAAAAAGTAATGATGCAGGTTTGTTTTGAATCTTATAATTGTATATAAAATAACAAAATAATATATATCTCCAATACTAACTTTTAAAGTTATTCACAGAAAATTCAAAAAAGGCACTGACAAAAGTGTACGTACGAATTTAAAAGAAAGAAATAATATTAAAATTTAAAAATAAATACTAAAATTTAATATTTTGTTGGGCCACCACCGGCATCGATGATCGTTTGCAATCGTCCTAGGCATTGAAGCTACTAAATTTTCGAGCTCTTATGGCGTTATTTTCTGCCACTCCTTTTGCAGCTTCTCTTTTAGAGTTGGAGCACCACTAATAGCGTGCTTTCGGATCTTTCACTCCAAAATTTCCCACACGTGTTCTATTACATTCAAGTCCGGGCTTTGTGGAGGTGAATACAGCTGTCGTGGAGCATAATACAGCAGCCAGTCCTTTACCACCTGCGACGTATGCTTAGGATCATTGTCCTGTTGGAATATCCAACTCGTTCCTAGGCATAACTTTTCCACGGATGGTTTCAAATTGTTTTCCAATATGGACTTGTATTGAAAGCGATCCATAATGCCTTCAACAAATACCAGATTTCCAACTCCTGAGGCTGCAACTGCTCCCCAAACCATAACATTGCCACCGCCATGCTTCACGGTCAGCATTAGGTGCTTGGAATCCATAGCAGTGTTCGGTTTTCTCCAAACTTTGGCTTTCCCGTCGTATCTAAATATGTTGTATTTGGACTCATCTGTAAACAGAACACGTTTCCAGAAGTCAATTCCCTTATTTATATGTTTTTTTTGCAAACTCCAAGCGAAGTTTCCGGTTTTTCTCACTTGTAAGGGGCTTTTTACGAGGAGTTCTGCAGTTAAATCCTTCATTATTGAGGGCCCTTGTTACTGTGCGCGGGTGAACAACAATTTGGGATCTCTCAGCTATGTCCTGGGCCAATTTAGTACCATGAACTTTGGGATTTCGGTCCACTTCTTTGCGAATGAATGAAACGTCTCTGCGGTTAAGCTTCTTCGGACGGCCAGTGCGCGGCTTACTCTCGATGGAATTTGATTTTTTAAAGTTATTAAATATGGTCTGCACCGTCGATTTGCTTAAACATAATAAGTTTGTAATTTCGCCAAATTATTTATTCTCATTTCTATGTTTAATAACTAAATTTGGCACATCCACCGAAATTTCTTTGCGTGGAGCCATTTTTCCGGTCGTACACACTTTTTAAAATGCCAAAATGCAATAAATTCCGAGAATAATACAAAGTAAAGACATAAAAGAAACAAACGACAATTTACCGTTATTCTTCAGCAGAGAAAAATAGCGAAAAGAGTGAAACTAATAAAGCGTATGTAGACTTTTGTCAATGCCTATTTTCAGTTTTAAGTGAGTAACTTTAAAAATTAATATTGGAGTATTATACTTTTTTGTTATTTGTTAGATAATAATAAGATTTAAAACAACCCTGCATCATTACTTTTCCTTCTCATCATACAGAATTTGTTAAATTTAAGAAAAAGGGGTCGTACGTAGAGTTTTGTCCGCCACTGAATATGTAGTGTTATGAATAATTTGTATTAAAATAAACGTTAGCTTTGGTTTCTAACAAGGGCTTGAGTTCGATCGGTCATTTTTTATGACAGCTATATGTTATATTGATCCGATCTGAACAAATTTCGTGAAGATAACTTGTCAAATGAAAAAAGACCTTTTCATACAAGCCGATATCGGCGGTTCCAACAAATGTGCAGCGTCTTGGTGAAAAAAGGACGTGTGCAGAATTCTAATCGATATCTCAAGACCTGAGCCGATTAGTTCACATGTATACAGACGGACATGACTAAATCAACTGAGATCGTCTCGCTGAGCAATTATAAACCACATATGTATATAGAAGTATGTGTACTTTATACGCAAACTTCGTGGCAAACTTAATATACTCTGTTCAAGGTATAATGATGTGACAAAAATGGTTGATAGTAAGTATCAAAGGAGCACCAATATCGCTTACAATAATATGGGTACACGTAGTGAATCTCAAAAAACAATGCTTGTAAGTCTATATCGAATGTCCAGTCCGTTCAAAAAAATGTCGTTTGAGGAAGGCAGGTGTATTTACACGAAACGAAGTTTGCCCAACTGACATTGTGAATGGTCTAACAAAGACATTATGCTGTCATACGCTAATGATCCCAAACAAACTTTTAAGTATGCATGAAATACCGGAATATTTAAAGGAGGAGCATTTTCCTCAACTTACCTATTTTCTTATAAAGTAGTATGATAAGTTTCGTGCTTTAGATCTGTACCGGGACCCTGTAAAGCTGTGAGCTAAACAATTCATTGTACGCACATATGTATTTCGATTTTGGCCTTGAAGGCGATTTTTATTTTGTTTTATTTTATAAGGATTTAATTATATAGGATTGCATCTATAGCCCAAATACAAAAGTTTGTCTGAAGCGTTTTAACTCATAATATCAAAATCATTCGTTTTATTCTGTTTTTATGATTCAAAAATAAATTGTTCGAACTTCCAGCCAATGAAAATGTGTTTTTGAGCGATAACTGAATTCGAATAGATTATTATCTCAAAGTGTATTCAACAAAGGGAAATAAGTGTGGTATTTGACGTACGCTTATTTGACAATAAAATTGTGAACAAATCATGTATTTGTTTATATTAAGACGTCTTTTGCTCTTTTGTTTTGATCTTGAAAAATATGATGCCACTTGCTTTACATTCATATGTATAGCATATGTACATATGCAATAGAAATAGCATCCTGCATGGCATATATAGCTTCCGACTAGCGGAAGATTATAGCGCAAACAAGTTTATCTTGAGGTATGGTAAAAGCGTAAAATTTCTTTTTAAGAGAAAATGAGGCTATCTTACCTGTTTTCTTCAAGAGTGGTAAGTAATTTTAATGAAGTTACTGCATGGGGTCTAATTTAAAGGGGAGATTCTTTTATTTCCGTTGGAGCAGAAACCATTGGTAAGTTGCTTCCATGAGTTGTTGTTGGGTACAAGCAGCAAGTACTCGGAGTTTCCTTTTATTTACTCAAAAAAATATGTTTTTCGTTTTGCAATTTTTTTGCTTGGAATTTCAAAATTATAAGGGTTAAATCAATTACTACATATGTATGTACGTACATATCAAAGAAGCGTAATGAAAAATGAAATATCAGATACTTATTTCACTTTGTTGAATATACTTTGGTTAATAGCACAAAATCTTCAAAATGTAAACATGAAATGCACGAGAAAAACAACAAAAAACTTTGTAGGACATTGTGGGTCAAACAATTGTTTCCTAAAAAGAGGTAGGGTCCGCGTAGTAGTTGTTGAAGTTACATTGAATAATTTTAGCAATTACCTATGTTAATAATGTAATTTGTTTTTAATGTGTCATTATTCAATGTTCAATTTTTATGGAAACAAAAACTAGTTCAAAGGTATATAATATAAACATGTAAACATAATATTTAATAATTATAATATTTTAATATAAGGCGTATGTGAATTAAGGAGCAAGAAAATTAAAAATATGCACACATATGGCAGACATGTGAATTATTAGTATTTTATCATCGCACTTATAAGACAGAGATTTTAATTCACAAAAGTATATACGAATGTACCTCAAATATTGTATCTAATAAGTAAACATAAAGTTATTACTTATGGACTACGAATGACCGCTAATAAACAAACGAAAAAGTGCAATAATTCCTGAAATCGCATAAATGTGTTTATGGATTTTTCGAAATTCATTTGAAACTTACTCTGCAACTGTGGTATTACATTTTAAGGAAATAGCTACCAAAATTAATTAAAGATATGTATATATTAAACGATTTCCAAAGCAGCAATAAATAAAATATAAAAAACATACCATATTTCACCAAACATAACAGTAGAACAAATATGTATAATAGAAAAACAAAAATATTCTGGGTTTGATTCACCTCACATAAAAATAATTAGTTTTCATCAGAAAATTTTATACAACTCGGATTATTGTCAGATCTATATTCATTATTTACAAATAATACTGATTAGTTTTCTGACTGGAAAAGTTCTCCGTCCAGCTCCATGGTACTTATGTATTTTCTAATGAATTATAAAATAATTTTAAACGCTAATCTTTTCCATATATAATTCAAATTACGTGTTATGTTGCAAAATGATTTCGGTATAACTACATATTTCTTACTTATTTAACAAACATATGTAAATATGTAAGCATTTACATAATTCACTTTCCGAATTTGCGAAATTTGTACAACATTCTCCTATTCCTCAAAAAAGTAGCATTATACCTTAATGACGTAGCCTCTCAAATTCGGTGCCCAGATTGGTCCCCGGAATATTAGTATTTAATATGAAAATAAACAGTTACAAATTACTATGTATCTTCTAAAATACATACGCATATGTAAATTTACCTTTAAGTATTAAAATGTTTAAAATTTTAGATTGTAAAGCATAAAATATGTTAAAATGCATATTGCATGATTTGAATTTATCTGTCTAGAATAACATATGTATAGTATATTTTGTTCTGTTGCACCTTACGGCAATTTAAATACTTATGCTTTATAAAATTGTGTAAGGATTTATAAGTAACGACCGTTACGAAACAGAGAGACTCGATTAATTCATTCATCAACAATGTATGCTATAATGATTTAATTCTAAATATCTTATATTGTTTTATTAGAGCAATAAAACGCTTGCGATTGTTACTGCTATTCGTATCTACAATGCGAGTAATTCAAAACGACTGCGTTGACGAAAATTTGCTAGCCTTTGCTCAGCAGTAATTATTAACTATTGTTCATAGCTATTGAAATTATACAAATGCTAGTATGTATTGTCATAGAAATCGCAATGAATTAGTTGATTGAATAATAAATAGTTCCAATTATGTATGATATAATGATGTACGTAAATTGTTGCAGGCAAACGAAACGGTTAGAGTTTTGAATGTCCATTCGGTCTTCTTCAGCGTTGTTAGACTATGGAAAGGTATGAATTAATTTAATAATTAATTAAATAGCTGTTCGAGTTCCTACATTATGTCTGTGGTGTTGTTTGTATAGCTTAGCTCTATATTGCAACGTTAAATATTTTGCTTAAATTTAAATCCTGGAAGACAGATATACATATGTATAAAGGTAAAACAATTTACTTTCTTTAATCTGTTGTCGGGAAAAGACTTGAATCTTCAAGGGTTAACAGCAGTTTATCTTGTAGGTAATTATATCTATAATTTTGCTACAGAGACCTCAAAATTTATGTGAAAAAATTCAAATACCTAATTTCTTTTAGTTGTATCTTGTTAAAAAGAATTATTTGATGAAATTTTATGTAAATTTACCTTGTTATGTCCCAAATACACTGTATGTTTCTTTATTTAAAATATTTAGGAAGAAACCATATTTTGACTTAAGGGATACACCTAGTGTGACAACGAAAATTTTGGTGAAATGAAAAAAACGACTATATTGATTATTTTGAAAGTTTCTGGGTATATTTATACATGTTTCAAAAATACACTGTATACTGTTTGACGCCACTAATAAAATAAAGTCCTCCACTGTTGCAGTAATTTCGGCCTTCCCCGTGGATCACACTTGGAAATTTCTCATTAAACTACATATTCAAACAAAAATTTACAAAATGGCGGCATGTAAACAGAAAAAAGTTGAATTTTATCTCAAGTTTTGGTCCTTTTGGCCTGCCGCAATTCGATTTTTGTTTCTCACACGAATGTAAAAAAATACCTTACTAAACGATTAAAAACTGCCCTTCAATAGGTAAGGATAATGTACATGTAATGGATGAAGTCGGATTAGAACCCAGCGCTCTCCCCATACGACTGTTCGATAACATTATTCTGATAAAATTACTTAGGTTACAGTCTGCAAATGAGCGAAATCAAACCGCAAACACGTCTACTTCCCATGGAATGCAACATAAAATTTAAACGAATTCTTTCATTTTCCAGTAAACAAAGCAAGCATAAATCTATGAACGAATAGTGCATTGAAGGTATGTCACTTATGTTAAAAAATTGTCCAAATCGGACCAAGCCCCCAGATACCGAATATGTGGGCCGAATACTATTGCGAATCTTTTATTGAAAATATCGGTCAATTTTGAGGGCATCTATTTCTGTTAAGGGGGGGGAGGGGGTTAAGGTTTTAAAGGCAAAAAAAGGATGTATATTTGTTTATTTTTGCAGCGAGATGAGTCATATTAGAAAAATTTTTCAATGAAAAATATTAATAAATAAGCCCGTGACGGTGAATCTCCAGAAGCGTCTTGAAAAAAGTGGAACATTATAATTCATTATCGGATCATCTGAAACAAAAAAATTGATCATTGAACATATTGCATGTTGTGGGATATCTATGCAAAATTAACTGGACGTATAATATTGGATGTACTTTGCCGATATTAAAATTATACATATTAAACTACACATAATAATTTCCGTTATACTAATAAATCATATTATATTAACGGTTTAGCGCTGAACATGAATGGAGGTGGTCTAGACCAAAAATTAAGGGTAAGCACTTTAATTCGTGAAATCAATTTAATTTATTAGTTTTTGATTATGACATTTCAGTAAAATAAATAGAATAATGTTGGGTGAAAATATTTGGGTCTTCTTCAAATATATACATTTATCTATTGATAATATGATCAAGGGTATGGTTAAAAAATTGTGATTGCGAAAGTTGTATTTATTTAAATTTATAAGTATAAAATATATTGATTTTGAAAAATGAAATGTGCAGTGAGTTGCAATAACGTTTCTACAAATAAACAATCAGAAACGAGTTTTTTGACTTTGAAAATGTGATATGAAAAAAATGTGTAGGCGAAATGAATTTAGTAATAATTTTTTTATATATTATATTTTTTAATGATATATAATTCTTGGCCTAGAGCTTTGTTTTTATCTTTCACCTGAAAGTATTTCCCCGTTTTAATCCTTACAAATTACAAGAATATGAAATGCTCGGTTACATTCCAACTTAGCCCTTCCTTACTTGATATTTCATCCAGAGAATGTAAAGTTCGCACGTATCATTTGAAAATACGAGTTCGACAACTTGAGTCAAATTTTTTTGCATGTTATTTCATATCACATTCTCAAATTCGTGTTTCGTGCGCGCGGGGAACAAAAATATTTTTATTACCAAATCTTATCCTTATCCCCCTTTTCTAACACATTATTATATTATGCATATTTGCTTTCCTCCGGCAAATTTTCTTGACCATTTCTTAAGCGTTATTTTATTTGAAGTTTTTACATTTCTTGAGAGCTGGAAACTACGGTTAAGGGGCCCCGGTGGTTTAAAATTTTCAAATTCGATTTTTTTTTATATAGTCACCAACGCACTAGAAAAATGTAAGCCAAGTGTAATATTGGTTTGCATGTAAAATGCTGGTACAACTCTCATAATAAATATGTATTGATTTTTTTGTAATAAGTACATAAATAAAGATTACATATCATAATAAAACTGAAGCCTACCGAAAGAAAAAACGCCTGCCTTTTGGAGTTTTCATTGCCCAATGCCCAGTGTCACCTACAGGTGACACAGGGAATTGAAGAGTTAAAACCGTTTGGGAGACAAAAAACTCCTTGTCTGAATATGCACATGATAGCGGAGAGAATATTCTGCTTTTGGTTTGCTTGGCTTCGTTTGACATGTATGTTCAATGTATGCTTTTGTGTGAATTTGTTCACATAAAAAGTCTTCGAAGCAAAGCCACTAATGTATGACGCATACTATGTTTGCTTCGCTTCAACGTTAAAGTATGAATTGTCAAATAAAGCGGGGAAAGTTGTTAATAAATCAGTCATTAAAATATTTTTAAAGGATTCAATACTCAAAGAGCCGTTGCTTAAAATTTTCCTTTATTCTGCTATGAAAGATTTCTTTAATACACAATAAAAGAATGTGTGCCCATGCAACCCTGTGTTATTCTCAAAAGAAAATGTCCAATTACGCAAAGATCGCGAAAATTTGGAGTAAGAAAAATAAAATTATCCAAATCACATTGGCAGATTTTTGTGTTGTCTAATTTTATCAATTTTGACTATTTTTTGTTTTTATTTTACCAGCAACTAAATTATGGAATTTTGTAATAAAAACATGAAGTAGATTGGAGTACTATTAAATAATGGTGAGTGTACATAGGGGAAGCATGGTATTTTAGTTCAGGGCTTATGCCGGACGCAACATAACATTTTGTATTGTGCCGAATTTTATCTACATTTATCATTTTCTAGGTCTATGTATAATTAGGATATATGTACACATTTTTCACACCTTTGTCAATTTAACGTACGAATAATCTACGGATTTGCAAAATGCTACCAGCAACAATATTCCGACAGGTGCAATGCACCCGCAATGGCCTAAGTAAAAACCTTACGGATTTAGTAATAGGTTTAAGTACAGCTGGGCCGCCCGCAAATGGTGTTAACTGTTTAAATCGATACGCCGCAGCGACAGGATTCATACGCATCTCCTTTCTTGACTTCAACCAACATCGGAACTGGGATATAGCGAGACTTCGTCAGTATGCCGATTCAAAAAAAAAGTCCTTGCATTTGCGAACGTTACAAGGCCGTCATCTTCTTCAAGATGTAATAGAAAAAAAACGAGAAATTTTTATAGAACGTAAAAATGTGTTCGTGGAAGATATTCACAAAGTACAGGAGCGAGTACGGGAAAGAATGGAGGAGGTTATTGAACGTGAAAATGTGCTAACCATACCAAATATGTTAACAGTGGGGAGAGCAATTTTGTCACCTTACATTGGATACGTTATAGTGCAACAGGATTATAGACTAGCAATGGGTTTACTTTTTGTAGCGGGCATAACAGATTTGGTAAGTGTGTATAATGAAATTTAAAAGAAATTAGTAATATATTAAATGTTGAATGATTTTCAATTTTGAAGTTAGATGGTCAAATAGCGAGAAGGTGGCCCAATCAAGCAAGTAAAGCAGGTTCGTTCCTAGATCCAATGGCAGATAAACTACTTATTGGATCGTTAGTTATTTCAATGGGACTTGGAAAGTTATTACCTTGGTGGTTAGCAGGCACTGTTCTATTTCGAGATGTCTTCTTACTTGCAGCTGGTTTTGTCATACGCTACATTAGCTTACCACCACCGGTTAGTTTAGTATATTGAATAAAAATATGTACGCACATGTATCCATAGTATTTACTTAAAAGCTATTTTATCATATAGAAAACATTTACTCGTTATTTTGATGCGACATATGTGACAGCGCAATTAGAGCCTACACTTATTAGCAAAATCAATACTGGTGTACAATTAGCGACAATTGGTATAAGTTTGGGAGCTCCTATATGGAACTACATCGGTAAGATTTCTATGCTCATACATGTTTAATTTTAATTTAATAAACTTTGTTGCAGACCACCCCGCGTTGCTTGGACTATGGTATTTAACTGGAGCTACTACTGTAGCAGCAGCTTTGAGCTACATTTTAAACAAAAATACGTTTAAAATACTCAGAAAAGAAACAAAGAACACATAGTACGCCATAAGCTATAAGTGGAAATTATTATGGCCAACTCAAAACTTTAATATAAACCTTTGTTAGCTGCCTAGGCTACAGCGCCTTATAAATTTAACAAATTACTATATAATAAGGGTTTGAAATTTACTACAAACGATTAGAGCCAGAGTACGGTAAATTGGTAAGCTTTCACTTCCATAAGAAAAATATTTTATATTTATTTATATTATATTATTCAATTCAAGGACTTGAATACCAATTTTATGTGGTAATTATTTTATAAAGTTATTTAAGAAATATTGAGCTTTTCAAATTGTAAACTGATTCATGTATATGTGTACATATAAACCTATAATTAAAATATTGAATTAAAAAAGTGTTGAATTGTGTTTAGTAAAGCTGTTGTATTTTATATTGTAAAATGTATTTTACATATAAACATAAATTACGCTTATTTATACTTTTGTCATATATGTATGTAGTTTACCCCTCTTTTTTGTAGTGTAATTTTACTCGACACATAGTTTTAGAATATGCTGCTCATTTTACTTTCTTTTGCTCAGCAGCTTCCTCCTTTTCCAATCTCCTTGCACGTTTTTCAATTATCCAGAAGTAAAACGTTGGCCATATGTATCGAACGTAATATGCGAATTTCGCTTGTAAATCGGAGATCATTACATCTTTTTCTTTGCATATAATTGCATTTAAAATACGATTAGCTACTTTTTCTGGCCGCATTCCGGATTTCGTTGTTTTATCCATTTCTACCAAAAAATTTAATATAAAGTATATTAATAATAATTTCCTTGGTTTACTCACTTCCATAAGTTTCTCCACTACTTGTAAGTGCATTTATAGACAGCTGTGTGCGTATATACCCTGGACTTATACATGCCACATGTACTCCCTTGTTAGCTACTTCTGAACGTAACGAGTCCGAAAACGCTTGCAAGGCATGTTTGGAAGCAGAGTACGCCGATCGATAAGGTAGGGCAAATTTACCTTGTACTGAACTTATGAAACAAATATGCCCACTTTTCCGCTTTAACATCGATGGTAATAAAGCTGTTTTTTTTAATTAAAAATATTGTACAAACCAAAATATTTAACTGATGATTGAGTTACCTTTAGTCAAAGCCACTGAGCCGAAGTAATTGACGACCATCAATTTCAAATCAATATCCACAGCAGAGGAAATAGCTGTAGCTCGAACGCTTATACCACCATTGTTAACTAGTATATCAATTTGGTTATGAACTTCTAGTGCTTTTTGTGCAAATGTGGGAATATCTTTTAATTCTGCCAAATCTAACGGCAAGATAACCGGTGGAAATGTAACTGTGCCCTGTTATTATAGATTACAGTAAATTTAAAGTTTACACTTAAATCATATAATAAAGGAAATTATTTACCACATCTAAGCCTAATAAGTCCTTTTTTACCCGTTCCAGTTCTTCAATTCGCCTAGCTGCCAGAATTAATTTACAGCCGGATTTGTAAAATGCATGTGCCAAAGATTCTCCCAAACCAGAGCTGGCACCAGTTATCAACACAACCTATAAGGATTATACATATATTAATTACATATATTATATTTTAAAAACATACATACCTTTTCAGCTAATTCATTGCGATACCTTTTAACTCGGAGTCGATAAAAACATTCCATAAGTACAAAGGGTAAAGCAACTGGCATTAAAATTACGCCTAAAAGTACATACAGTGAGTTCCATTGACCACTTTGTCCTGGTGCAACACACTTTTCAACATCGTCTAAAGACATTTTTTTTATATTTTTCTGCTACTTAGGTTTATATTTTCTCTAATGCACTTTGATCATCCGATATCAAATCTTTTCCTTGCTTTGTTTTGATTTTATTTCGTATACATTCTTACAATAAAATGTCAATGTTTATTACTAATTAACAGCTGATTTTGACGTGAAAAATTTTATCATAAGCTGATTTTAGAAGATAAGTTTTATTAGAAATTGCCAAACTAGGGATAAAAAATGAATGTCCTTAGATCGTATATAAGTCGAGGTACCAGTGGTGTACTTCAAATTCCCGAAGTTATTGTTCCATGCTTCATACACACTACCGCTGTCCGTAAAACATTTTGGGAAAAAGAGAAGAAATCGGGTTATACAAGTAATGTAACACTGCCTTCCAGAAAGGATCTAATTGTGGAAGGTTTTCGCGAACTAAAAAAAGAGATACAACTATGGAAAGATGAAATGAAAGAAAAATTAGATTGCGACCCAATACTTGTTTACCGTCCCGGTGAAACGGATGTGGTTTTCAATTTTAAAAATGAAAGTGCTTTCGATAATTGGATCGTGACAACGGATGCTGATCACCGGGAAGGCAAAAGTACAGCAAAGCTGGAAATGAGCTCGGGAGGCGCTGGGTTGTTTCATGGTAATGTAAATTCTGAGCATGTAAGAGATGGTATTGTAAAGCGAACCGGCTATGCTAATATCCGAACAAAACGAGTGCGGGTAAGAAAAAATAAGCAAATAAATATCAATTGCATTATTTATATTCAATATTTTATGTTTTAAAAAGTGTATATAATTCTAGATTTTCAACCAAATATAAAAACTTGTGGTACTAATTGTTTGATATTTCAGTAATCAACTTATATTATTAATTCATGTATATATTTTCCTGCAGCGGTCTTTCAAACGTGAGTCAACATATGATTGGACTCAATATAATACTCTCGTAATGAAAATACGTGGAGATGGACGTAGCTATCTTATTAATCTTCACACGGAAGGTTATTTTGATATACAATGGAATGACGTATATCATTATGTGCTTTTTACTCGAGGTGGGCCTCATTGGCAATTAGTTAAGGTAATATGGTAATACATATGTATAAAGAGTAGGTTCGCTGATTAATTAAACTCTATACAGATCCCATTTTCAAAATTCTTCCTCTCATCAAAAGGCCGAATACAAGACAGGCAAGGACCAATTCGCTTAGATCGTGTAACTCATTTTGGATTCTCAGTAGGGGCAAAAAATAATATGGATGGTCCCTTTCAATTGGAAATTGAGTATATAGGTTTGGAATTCGATCCTAATCACCGCGAGATATTTGCTTATGAAATGTACAAAACTGATAAGTACATTGTTGCGACTTAAGCACATTTGGAATCACATAACAAATGGTGTTTAAGGCACAACAAATATGGTTGTTATGTAAATTTGTTGTCGAAATAAATAAGTTATAAAGTGATTTAATTTATTTTTGAAACTGTTAGTATGAAGTTGTGGAAGTAAAATTTACTCACGCTAAAATCAACCCTGAGTGATTGTTTACATTTTCAGTTTTGCATTACATAAAAATTCTTATTGGTCACTATTTTTCCAATAACTGCTTTACTGCGATAAACATTTGCGAAACAGAACAAACATAAACCTTTTAGTTGCTTTGCGACAAGTGGATGTTTAAGTAGGTGTTTTTATCTTATTAAACTGAAGGCTACGTGGAAATATAGTCGTGCTGTGCTCTACATTCGGATAAAAGCAGCAACATGGTAACTATTTCATATATGCAATTATAATACGCACGCATGTACATTTCAAGCTGACAACCAACTTGGATGCCTCTTTTAACAAAAGTTTTAATTCACCACCAAACAACCGACCAACGTTGTTACGTTTGTTAGCCAACAGGTTCCATTACGTACAATATGAAAAAATAATAAAGGGGGTGGGAAATATTTAGCGTGAACCTTGAAAATTGTTTTGAATAATCCGATGTTTGAAGTAAAGGTATTTTTAAAACCTATGATGGCTATATTTCTACTAATTTGTGCAATAACTTGGGAAAATATGAGATCAAAAATCTCCTAAATTGCGCTTACACACAAATATAGAATCTAAAAAGAATCTAACGTGTGTAAATGTGCATACTTAAATTATTAACAGTTAGCTGTTTTTTTTTTTTTTTTATTAGTTTTCCTACTACCATGGAGTCAGGCGTATGTACATACGTTCATATTTATTTCATCGTTGATTCAAAACGACTGCCGTCCTCTCTACATATTAAAAATTACTTCTTTGGTGAGAAAACCGGTTGAATTACCATAAGCAATTTATACTTGCACAGCATATTGGAATACTTGCATTCAACTACTGATACCAAAAGCAATTTGTTTTTGCCGCAATACTCGGAAGAAATAATGTTGACGTAGTTTGCTTAATTTAAAAAAGAAACAAAACCTGATTTGAGTGTACCAAACTCCACGCAAATTAATTTTAAAAGCTTATGACAGCTTCAGAGGCTTTACAAACTTCACTTACCTTACACCTTTCTGCTGTGTTGGCAGCTTGAAAAAACTAACAAGAAAAGACATCAAATTTGTGTTGTTTACGGAAGCTGTCCCAATTGGGTATGAGATAAGATGGTTCGCTGCAGAGAGGTACGAGTAAATATCAAGGGAATGCTTAAAGTAAAAGTAAATTTAAAGCATAATAAAAAGTATAAAAAACAGGTACTCTTGCCAAAGTTTATAATTTCAGAAAGATGATAGGAAAACTGTACATATACATACTTATATATATATATATATATATATAATATTATTACGTGGCATTTCGTAGGGATTCTTAAGATTAAACAATTAAATATAAAATAAGCAGGAATTGTTAGTCGTTACAATAATTTAAACACGAGCATCAATATCGCAACGTATTCATTATAGCAAGAAACTTACCTTTATGACCCAAACATTTTGCTGAAACTAAACTTCCATCAAAGTCCGGCCAAATTCGAACCATTCATATCAGCCGCATATCCAGGTGAAAATTGGCTTAAGGTACGACCACTTAAAGATGGTGACTACGACCGGGGATTTCTGCAACTGCTTTCACAACTAACCGAAGTGGGCCATGTAACGCGGACACAATTTTTAAGTATGCATTATTAAAGAAAATATGTAATTAAGATGTTAATAAGTTGAAACTATAACTGATAAAATTGATTAAATGTGTCTATTCAATAGCAAGGTTCTCCCAGATGAAAGCCAGTGGCGATTACTATGTCACAGTAATCGAGGATACCAGAAAAAATGAAATAATCGGGGCTGCTTCCTTAATTGTCGAACGGAAATTCATACACAATTGCGCAATTGTAAGATGAAAACTGAAATTTATATATGCCTATGTCATGTGACCATGTTATTTTATTGTTATTTACAGCGCGGACGTTTGGAAGACGTTGTTGTAAATGACAATTACCGCGGCAAGCAACTGGGTAAACTGTGAGTATCTTTGAAGCATAAATATTTTAAGTGAACATAATACTATTGAAAAAATTTCCTTTTAACAATTCACTGCATAGTATTGTCGTAACTGTCAGTCTATTGGCTCAACACATCGGCTGTTATAAAATGTCGCTAGACTGCAAGGATAAACTAATTAAATTCTACGAGTCTCTTGGCTATGCTCTTATTCCCGGAAATGCTAATTCCATGACAATACGATACGATGAGGAACCGTTTCCAGTGCGACATAACAACACTATGTTAGATGTTAGCGATGCTAACACCGTCAGCCAAACTGTGAGCCTCGATTTTTCTTCTTGACAATTAGCCGCCAGTACCGCTCTTAAATCGAAATTGTAATTTCTTACAACATTTAGTATAAAAGAAAAATAATAAACTGTTGTAACATCATTTAACATAGTGATTACTAATAATAGCCGAAAACAATGAATGATTTGAAGTTAGAAAACAGCTATGACGAATTGATAGGCATCAAATTGCAAAGATTTCAAATACTGATTGTTTTCGGCTAACCATTAATATGGATATACATGTTTCACAGTTTTTATTTTCTCTTTTGTTGTAAGCATTGAAAAATTCTGATTTATTGCAAAGCGCTCCGCAGATGAGGGAATATTGTAAGCATTTTTGAAGCGCTTTGATAGCGGTGCTGGTAGACGGTGGTGCCTTGTAACTGATGTTTTATGCATACTTATATAAATAAAAGCATCAGAAAAGGCATACATTAGAAAAGTAAACTTTTTATTATTTTTTTTTCAATTTACGTTATTGTGTACATTGTTGTATATTTAGTTTAACCATATGATTTAATTTTGATTTTTACTTGCAAACATGGCTGAAATTGAAAGGTAGTGGTTATATTACCATTTAAAAGTACATTTATAAAATAGGTAGTGCAACCAGTGGATGGGCAGGCAAGCAGCTTCACTTAGTGATTTTTGAAATGTTCGCATATACATATATGTACATATACGAGTACGAAAATATAATTTAAAATTCGGTATTTGTGGATTTATTTTTATTTTTACGGGATTGTAAGTAAAACAGTTATTCTCATTCGAAAGCACTAATTGTATTCACATAAGTGACCACATTTCGGACATTTAAAGTGATTGCCAAAATAATCCATAATGTGTTCTAAATGACCACCATGCGAACATCCTTGGCACCACGCATAAAGACCCCGCACGATGAGACCACAAACAGAGCACTTTGATGACTGCATTGATTTGCATTTCTGACAATACCATCCCACACTGCTGCCCAAAGGTCGTCCACATTCACCACAATTTGTGTGCACTGAGGTGGATTGTTGGTTCAGTTCGCGAACTGAACGAAGCCATGAAAGATTCATTACTTTACATGCTTCGTTCCAGAGTTGATAGCGATGAAGTTGATCGATATATGTTTGAAACCATGTTTCCTTTAGGTATATGAATACTTATTTGTCACGCAATTCCTCATAGACTTAATAAGGGATACTTACAACGAGAGCATCATCGATTTGGAGAAGTTTTCGTGCCTCTCCCATAGCGATCAGTATTGAAATACTTGTTTGCACATCGCCAACATCCCCTTGCAACATTATCGATTCCGCAACAAATTGATGCGGCTCCCAAATAGGTATGGCGGGCGTTGTATTTACTTTGAGAATGCTTGGCATATTGGATGACTATAAGTGAATATGTACAAACACATGCACACATGCAAATTTTTTTAAATATGACATAAATATTTGTACATGTAATAGTACTTTACCGGTGGAGTATCCTTAGATTCGGGTTTTAAATCTAATTGTGGGCGTGCCGCTTGTACGTCATGGTGCAATGCGGTTTCTTGGTGAGAATGCATTTTTGAGAAGTCTGGCGGTCCGACGTATATGAAGCCTTCACGTAGTAGATCAAAATTGTCAAATGTTATTTCATTAAGTATTTGTGTTTCGGAGAGAATTACAGAACCGAATGGGGGATAATTGTGTTTAATGCTCCCCAAACCTACGCTCACTATACCGTTAGACGAATCGATATCTAGATGCATAACATTATCTACACTGTCGTCATTATTGGCAACGTCATTATTTTGGTTACTATCCCACTGAAGCGCTTCGTGAACGTTTGCTATTTGTGCGGGGCGACGTAACGATTGCACATTTTTTTGATTAGAAAAAGAGTTGCGATGTATATCGTATTTCTGTTTACTAAATTCAGTGGAACCATATAAAACTTTAATAAAGGTCCACAATGTGGTTGCCTATACATATGTTGTGTGAGATGAAATTAAATTACAAATTGCAAGCGGGTGAAAATTTTGAAAAAACTTACATTGTGCTTTCCGTATTTTTTGGTAACAATTGCATTTTGTTCACACATATCTGTCAATTTTCTACCGCACAAAATCAGCTCTTTAGCACAACCTATGAAGCATTCATGTTCCTTTAAATGTGTAGTTTCCTCCTCAACTGAATATCCAGTGTACTGAAGAAAAAATTACAAAAGTTGATTCTTGTTTTTGGTCTTGTTGGTTTTTCTTTTACCGATGGCTTAAGAATAAACTGGCAAACATCTGATTGAGCTAAATGGAATTGCTCATCAGTATTTGTGGGCCGTCGGCGATTGCTGCAAATATAAACAAAAAAATTAAACTCAATATAGAATTTATTTTTTCCCATCTTCCTTACACAAATGAATTAATTTTAGACCCATGTGTAATAGTCTCAGTAGGGGTTAACTTAATTTTTCGGGCGAAAGAAATATCTCCACGATAACCCAAACTAGCACCTTGTGCATTTGCCTTCAAAGCCGGACGGGAGGCGTCTTTAAATGCATGTCTATAAATAGTAGAGTCTTTGCTGGTCGAAAGTAAGAGCTGAGAATTATCTCCCTTCCAAGCGATGCCTGTAGTAACATTGGTATGATCATTGAAGGAAGCAAAAGGTATGTATGGCCGTCGAATATCCCAAACATGAATGCTATAATCGACTACTAATGCACAACTTGCAATGTGATAACTGAATTAAAACAAAAGAATAAAATATATCAAGGTATTTAAAAATTTAAAAAAGTTTATATAGTTTTCTTTACGTTCGATCAGGACGCCACTTTACCCTGCCCACGACTGCAATGGTATGAATTGTATGCTCCAACGATGCTTTCCCATCCATATTCCAAATCTTAGTAGAAAGAGATTGACAAAGATTATAATAAAATTAAATCAATAATTCATATCTACTTTTATTTGTTTATCACGACTTCCGGTGGCCAGCCAATTTTTGGTAGGATGCCAATCACAAGTATAAACAGGTCCACTATGGGCTGTGAATTGTAGAATACTTTTGTCGCCTCTAAAAAATATTTACATTATATATTAATTATCAAAATAAAGTACTTCTTACTTTCGCAGGTCCCACAATTGAACCGTGCCATTTTCTGATACTGCTGATATCACATATTGCATATGTGGACTAAATTTTACATCACGGACAGATTCTGAATTACTATAATAAGTATATGACGACTTTTCATTGCGTATGTCGAATTGTTTAATAGTACCGTCCTGTGAACCAGATACGAGTATGTGCGGATCGTGAATGTCAAAGCCAACTGTATGTGCAGTACGTTCATGCTCATTGTAAACATGTAATTGTTTCTTTTGCCCGAAGCGACTAAGATCCCATACCGATACTACACCATTTGTGGCAGCTGTAGCCAATATGTTACTATCCAAAGAGCTCCAAGCTACATCGTTAGATGAGTAACTAAGATTTTGATTTTTACCACCGCGCATATTGCAGACTTCTGTAAAGCCATCACTATAAATCGCAAACACCTTTAAAACTGAAATAAAAATATATTCTAACTCAGCTCTTTTCATCAGATCTTCAGTTATTTTTCTTACGACTTCGGCCAGCGACGGCTATTTGGTTACATTCTCTATTCAACGCCAATGCATTTGCATGTCCCTCCTGGCAAATGCGCATTGAAATGGTATTGGCATCCTCAGTGCCACGTTCGCGCCAGTCCTGAACGTTCTGCATGTTTACACAATTTCACCGTTTCATAGATAATTTCTTTAAATTGAAAATTCAACTTAATCCGAATGAACCTTTTAAGCTATTGACTATCGCCTATATAATGAAAGCGTATCACAACATATAACAATAAATGACAACTTTTGACGTTTCTTATCAGGAGACTAATTTTTATTGTATTTACATAAAATTAGAGAGATCTAAATAGGTAAAAGCACTTTTATCAAATATTTTCAAGGTTTGATAAGAATGTTAATATTTCATTAAGAAGTGTATATATTCTTGTAATTAAACAATTTATGAATTTTTGAATACATTGCGCAATTTTTCCCGATCTACGTATAAACACAACTCTGTGTGTAAATATAGGAAACGTCAACAGATAACATTCGCAGTAAAAAAAGTAATCATATAGCTACGTCAGGAGAAAAGTTAAATTTATTAGTAAAGTGATATAAATATGCATTAAATTACCAAAAATTAGTTGAAGACTATAAAAAAATATATATAATATTAAAATAGAGTTATCTGTAATGGAAAATATGAGCGAGAACGTATAATACTAATGTAAAAGTATGCAAGAAAATTGGTGATATTAAAGTTTCTATATTGGTGTGTGCAGAACTAAAACAAAGTATGAAGAAATAAAAAGTGAAAGTAAAAAGAATAAGAAAAATTGTGTGGACAACGGAGTGAATTGGAAAAAACTAAGTTTTTTACTTATTGTTTGGAAGAGAGAGGTGGTTGTGAAACAATTAAAGCTTTACGTTTAGTACTGACAAACAGCTGGCACATTTTAATTGGCCATACTCGTTATTAACTTGTTAAAAACACAATTACAGTTGCTGATAAATAGTTTTTTGAATATTGTACAGCACCTGTAAGCAGAATTCTTATTTATTTGTTATTGTGTGACATACTGTCCCCGTCAACATCAACAAAATATTCAGCCGCCGATCAAAAATGTGGTCGTTCTTCTCGCGCGACTCGACGAAAGATTTTCCATATGATATCGGTGAACAAGTGCCCGGCTTAGAGTCACGCTCCATTTGGACATTGCACAAAGCAAAGCGTAAGGGCACACAAGAAGAAGTATCAGTATTTGTTTATGACATACGGAGTGGTTCAGATGCTAAATGTGAATTAGCAAAGGCTGCATTGAAACGGCTAAAGACTTTAAGACACCCGAGCATTCTACAGTACCTGGACTCATTTGAAACGGATAAAACACTTTATATTGCTACTGAAGCAGTTGAAGCTTTGGGTACTCACATCGAGAAGTTGGCCTCTCATGGTCCCCAAAAAGATTTGTATTTAGCATGGGGGGTGTTTCAAATTACAGTAAGCATATATTTGACTTAAATTATTTCATCTTTAATTTAAAAAATGTATTTAACCACCAAGCGCGCACTATCATTCCTTAACAATGACGGTAACCTAAGGCACAACAATGTTTGCGTTTGGTCGGTATTTGTTAATTCCTCTGGTGAATGGAAACTTGGTAGTTTGGAGTATGTGTCGCCAGCGGACGGGAATCCTATGCCACCTATTAAAGTACCACCCGCTTTAGAGGTATATGATCCCCCGGAAAAAAACGACCAGAGCAAATTAAAAGCAGCTACAAAATGGTATACAATTTTATAATAATGCTACACTTAAGGTGTTCTAAAGTATTATTATGCCTAACTTTCAGCTCAGTTGATATGTGGGGATTGGGTTGTTTAGTTTGGGAGTCATTCAATGGACCTCTAAAAATGCGTTCAAACCTTAAAGACATAGATAATATTCCAAAGTCGTTGCAAACTCTTTATTGCGAATTGGTAGGCGCATCACCTTCAAATAGACCCAACCCAGCTGATATTATAACGAGATGTCGCAAACCAGGTGGCTTTTTTAAGAACGATTTAGTTGATTCTCTACTTTTCCTTGAGGAGATACAAATCAAAGACAAGGCTGAGAAAAATCGTTTCTTTAGTGGTTTAACAATACATTTGGATAATTTTCCCGACAACGTTTGCAAGTAAGTACGCATATGTGTATGTTTTTTTACTCATTTAATTAATTCCAATAATCGCACTTTACAGGCATAAAATTCTTCCTCAGCTTATCACTGCATATGAATATGGTGATGCAGGATCAGCTGTGCTAGCACCCATGTTTAAGCTCGGAAAATTACTTGACGAAATTGAGTATCAAAAACGCATAGTTCCCTGTGTAGTGAAACTTTTTGCTTCCACAGATCGTGTGACACGTTCCCGATTATTACAACAATTAGAATTGTTTATAGCACATTTGCAACCGCAGGTAGTGAACGATCAGATTTTTCCCCAAGTCGCACATGGCTTCTTGGATACCAATGCTACCATAAGAGAGCAAACTGTAAAGGTAATACAATGATAATTATTTGATTTGGATTAAATGGAATTTGAATTTAAATGCACTAAATCTATATATATTAGTCTATCATTCATCTGGCGCCTAAGCTGAACTACAATAATTTGAATGTTGAGGTTCTACGACATTTTGCACGCTTGCAAGCTCGTGATGATCAAGGTGGTATACGCACCAATACAACTGTATGTTTGGGAAAAATCGCCCCACACCTACATCCACAGGTGCGACAGCGCGTTTTGGTATCTGCTTTTATAAGGGCTATGCGCGATCCTTTCCCACCAGCACGAGTAGCTGGTGTACTGGCTTTGGCTGCTACACAACAGTACTTCCTGTTAAGGTAATGTCTACTTTAAACATGAACGCAATGGAAGCTAATAATTTGTTTTCTATTAAAATTCAAACTAATTAGTGAAGTGGCAAACAGAGTTCTCCCATCTTTGTGTTCTCTTACCGTTGATCCAGAAAAGACTGTGCGCGATCCAGCTTTCAAAACGATACGTGGCTTTTTGGGTAAACTGGAGAAAGTATCAGAGGATCCAAGTCTGCGTGAAACTATGGGTAAGTCAAAAGAAAGATTTTAAGGTGTCAATAATGAAATTATATTTGAAATATTGAATTTCAGAAGCTGATGTGCATACTGCTACGCCGTCGATCGGAAATGCAGCAGCTACATGGGCGGGTTGGGCTGTTACAGCAGTTACAGCTAAATTCTACCGGAGCCAAAGTGATTCATCACGTCCGCGACCGCCTTTAACTGGCCGGAATCTCTCTAAGCCTGCATCTTTAGGTATGGTGTTTACATTCTTTTAAATATTAAATGGATTTAGATCGTAAATTTTATAGAGCAACCTTCGAGTAGCAGCTTATCAACGACAACATCCAGCGTCACATCTATGACATCACTAGAACATGAAAGTAACGACACATCAGCGTCTGCTTCAGATTATGGCAACAATGACTGGGATAACGAAAATTGGGGCGAAATGGACGTAAGAAAATCCTATCGACAATATATTTGAATATTTATTCAATAAATACCATTATTTTTGGTTAGACATCACAGGACCCTAGTAGTCCAATGGCTGGCACTTCTAACAATGGTCAATTGAATGCATCGAACGCACTCAATGAAGTACGTGATGGTTGGGATAACGAGGAGTGGGGCAGTTTAGAAGAAGAACCGGTAGGTTAAGAATGTCGTCTTTGAAAGAATAAAATCAAAAGTTCTGAAAATATTACAGGGAGAAGAAGAGGAAGAACAAGAAGAACATTCGCAGCCTTTGCACTCGAGACAATCAACTCACTCTGTGGATGAGCAATTGTGCACGTCAACAGCACGCCCACATCAACAACAATTGCTGCAACATCAATTGAATGAACTTATCGAACCACTAGCTAAACTGAACACTCATACGGCGACATCGCCATCACCATCAAGGGGGCAAAATCAGCATGCACTTGACTTGCGATCCAAAGATATTTCAAATTTAGCTATTACTCAAACGACAACAACAACGGTATTTTCAAATTGTAACAATATCAGTCCACCACACATAAATAACTCAACGAATTCGAATGCAAATTGGAATAGCGATTCGTGGGCCGATGGTGAATTTGAACCTGTTGAAGAACAGCTGACGGGTAAGGGGAAAAAAACCGTGAAAATTTGTATTAAAATTCATCCAAATTATTTATTTAATTATATGTTTAGGAAATACTAAGCTGGATGAGGCGCGTAGAAAACGCGAAGAGAAAAAGTTGCAGAGGCAACGTGAGTTGGAGGCGCGACGAGCGCAACGTTCAAGTGGCCCGATGAAATTGGGTGCCAAAAAGCTTTAAGATGTGAATTTTTAGTTTTTAACAAAATGTTTATATTTTAAATTTTCGAGTGTAATGTATTTAATCATAAAATCATATGCATTTTGGCATATACATTTCTTTACTAATTCATGACATGTCGATAAGAAACGATATAACTATGTGTATGTAGTAGAATTTGCCCGAAACCAAATGTGCAGTTGTTGAGAAGCAAGAGAAAATTGTAATTTTATAGGTAAATACGAGATATTGAAAGATTTTTTATATATTAAATATCAAAAGAAAAAAAATAACAAAATAGTATAAAATAGAAACGAAAATTTTCGTATATAAAATTTATGATTTAAAATCTCTAAAAACTGAAAATGTAATGTAGAAATAAAATATTTAGTCACATTTGTTAAGGTGCAAGCGTAACTTTGAAATGCTATTTGAAGTCTTATCAACAATTGTGCAGGAAAAAGCCGCACTTAGTCTAACAAAATAATGTTTGTGTATTCATAAAATATCACTATTGTTTAAATTTACGTGCACCAACATATATTGTGAGCTCATATTTTTACCTTTTGCAAATTAACCACAAAAACAAATAAAACCAAAAGTAGTTAGATACGAATTTCAAATTTAAATACATTAGTACTTCTATCTCAGCAATAGATTTTATTGTACATAGTATACTCTAATGATTGAAATCATTGCTGTAGAAAAGTACTTCGTCTTCGTGCATTCTTATTGAATTTACTAATTGAATATAATAAGCGCCAATTAAATTAAATTCATATAGTATAAATTAGTATGTATCTGCTTTTTATTTAATATCTTTGCATTTTGGATTAATTTGTGAAATTCATAATGGTCTTTTTGAATAATATTGATTATGATTTCCCTATTTAATTTTAAGGTAACTGTCTTTACACTACGGAATTTTATAAAGGAACAATGTATTTGATGGGAACTTGTTTGTGATAGAATGTGAATGAGAGGGAGTGAGTTTATTCTATTTTCTACATATGTTGTATATCATTTTAAAGTGAAAGCATTTGGCTCTCCCAGAAAAATTTCTAAAAAATGGAACGATCAGAAATCCTTGAATATCTAATTTGCCAGAAGTTCTTTTTGTTATTATTAACCCTAGTAGTTGTCTTCTGCTTATTTGATGCCAGTAAAAATATGTTTTCTTGGCTTCTAATCAATATGAAATGTAAATTGCGTTATTAATTCCTCCAACTTGTTGAGTTAGTATAATAGTTGAGTATTTTTTTTATAGTGATCAGAATTTTGGAATGAACAGTTATGCACTGCTCGTTTATATCGTATTCATTTGTACATTTATACGTATCTGTTAGGTCGTATATTGTTCACTTATTACAAAAGAGTCACAACTCAATTATTTTCAAAATCAATTCAGAACTTAAATACCTACCCAAGATTTGTATTGTCTTAACTGGAAAATAACCATTAGGTCTACGTTTGTGTTAATTGCTTCGTTTTGCTAACTTATGCAGAATCAACTAAAGAGTACCATTTGTAGTTGTGTCGCTATATCTGAAAGCGAAAAAAGTGAGTTTAATCATCTGTATTATTTGAAATATTTCACTTTCGTTGAAATATGTGCGATTATGACACTGTTATTGAATGTCTTAAAATCAATCATATTTGAGTAAGACAGAGCAGGAACTGATTTTTCTTTGTCTGAACATTTGCCATTTACTGTATTGTGACACTTTAGAAGTTAGTGTATGAATCGTTTGGATTTTTTAAATAATTAGGTACTAATACAGTGACTGCGTACAATTTTAGAAACGATGGCCTTTCACGCCTTTCAGGCCAGAAATATCTGCTTTTTCGAATTACGTTAACACCTTTCCCTTTGGCATTTTAAATAAACTATTAACAACAACTTTATCCAAAGGCACTTAGCTAAAAAGTCATCAGAGCAGAGCAAAGTATACAAGTAATTTTGCAGTTAAATGTAAGTAACTGGCAATTTAAGTAGCAGTATTACAATATTGGATCTACAGCAACGCTCAAAGTATATCCAATTTACTTCACAAGTACAATGTGATCGGGGCTTAGATCGAATTTTTCGAATTCTAAAATATCTAAAATACTTAATACATTACAAATTTAATAAAAGAAATGTTTTCTTGAGAAAAAATCTTACGATTTCGAATATTTGGACATTTGTTTAAACCAGTTGTACGTTTATTTCAATCATAATTTATGTTATCATATATTTATGTCGCTTTAGATGAGTAACTAAGTATTATTTATATTTTTGAGGTGAAGGCAACACTATAACGTATGTTTTAATTTTTGTATATTAGGAAAATCAGCATGAGTGAAAAGTGTTAGCCAAATATGACTGAAGCTGGAGATTTTGAAAATATTTTGTACACATCAGAGAGATCTACTACTAGCTCAATACGATACAACTTTTTTGTTGTTAAACGCAAACATTTGAAACATGTGACACTCATTTTTTATTTTGTATTTGCATTTAAGTATGTTTATTGAAAACAAAAATCGTAAATTCATATGGTTTTCAAATAATCAAAGACTTAAAATTTATCATACATGCACGATCCATACTAATAAATCAAAATTCAATCCTTTGCGTCAGTCCTTGAACTATCGAGTAGTGATTACGGCCGCTAAAGCGAAGCAACGATCGAGTTACAAAAAGCTGGTGTAGAGACATGAGTTGGGCCACTCTCACATTACACATACATAAGTAATTTTTTGATGATTCAACATGATACAAACGGCCAACTTGGTCCAAAGAAGATACTCAATTGTTGAAACTGCCGATATCGGACGACCATATATGTAGCTGCCACACAAACTGACCGATCAAAATCAAAATAAAAATCTCCATAAATTATCTCTCTTTCTTTTTCTTTAAATAAACATAGTTTACAACTTGCGAATTGCACCGTAAAAGAGATAATAAATTAAGAATTTTAATGCTTTCAATTTAGAGAACAACTTGCAATTTCAGATATTTTCATTTTGCGTGGGTAATTTTTCATTATTAATATAAATGCAATATAAATTTAAAACCTTCAAACAAGTTTGAAAAATAAAATATTAGAAATAATTGCTAACGATTTCGCCAAATCTACATGTCCTTTTTTTTACTAACAAACATATTTAATATAATACGATATAAGAAATTATCACTCTATCGTTAATTACAATTGTATAAAGGTTCTCATTTCCAACGTCATAATTAAGGCTATCATCAAGTTCATGATTGCGTGGATATAAAAGGATTAAACAAAAATTTATTTAAAGTATAGGTACATATATCTAACACACATGTACACTTGTATATAACGTATGTATATACCATACATATGAAAGCTTATGAAATGAAAGCTCTATATTTCTCTCGGGCAATATTTGTTTGGTGTTTTGTTTTTATCACGTTGGAGAAGTTCTCCATCAGCATTTGTGCATACAAAATCAAATTTCTACTTGTGTGCGTTCATATCTACAAGTTGTTTTAAATGTTGTACATATGTGTGCACATATGTAGGTATGTATATCTAACTGCTAGTTAAATCTCACAGTTTTCAACACATTTATTTGTATTTTTATAAGCTTTCCATTGTCTCTGACGAAAACTTCAAAAGAATAAACACAATTTTAATATACATGCTTATGTATAAAATAAAATTCAAGACTGCGAAAAATGAGAAATCATTGAAGTGAGTATAAATAAGTACTAATCAAATAAAAAATAACTCATTATAATAATTGTACAGTATTTTATTAAATTTGAAAGGTTATAAACATTTTCAGAATAACCTCATTCCAACGAAAGTTAGATAAGCCAGATCTCGGTTCCTGCTTGTGTGGTTAAAATTTGTATAGTGGACTTCACGCCGTAATACGTTTAATGTACATATGTACATACATATGTGTCGGGTTATCGTTACGATTTTCCATATTTTTACACAGATTGTATACGGCGAATATACTTGCTCACGCCACTGCCAACTTGAGAGTGTTTTCCAGCATTCGAATATACCGACAATGCTCACCAGAAAATATTGCAACGAACATACTTGTATCTCTGTCTCTCGCAGTGGCTCAAGCATACACGCACAACAATCGTAGTGCGTATCTCTCTCTCAAACCTCTAACCTAACGCAACATTCCTTTCACATATTTGCATCGAACTATCCTGACCATCTGGCGAATAGATGGAACAAAGCGTACCAACAAACAACCGTTAGAGTGCAGAGACGAGAATTGTCACACGTATTTAATTTAATTCTTTTACACTGATTACCAAAATTTAAGATCCGACACGGCCATTCTGACAATTACACGTCCTCGTGTACTGTAATCTTAATATTACAAATATGACTTATAAATCCGCGATTATAGCTTGTGGGTTTTTTTTTTACTCATCAATTTCAAATATCATTTATTTATTCGATATATTACCTTACACTTAACATTTTCTCTTATTTCATAATCTTTCATTATTGTACATTCTACACAATATTATAAACAAATTTCAATTTTTATTCTCATTACATAATCAAATTCATTTTAACATTTAATTCATTCCATTTGTTTTTTTAGCAATGCAAAATTCGACTCTAGTTATTGTCACTATGATTTCCTTTTGATTAAGAGCATAGTCCCGTCAAGAGCGCCACACGCCATGTTCCAACTTTCGTTTTTCACTTGTGCTTGCCCAATGACGCAGACAGCTCAAATCTCAAAACCATATCTCCAACTCATACATTTCAATCAAATATTGTCATATATCAACCATGCATAAACTTTTCATCCGCCAGGTTATTTCCATTTGAATTCTCAAACACATCCGCCATTCACAACCACTTTCTTATCGAAGTCTATTGCAACTTCATTTCAACTATTCCATACTCTATATGGACATTTTGTTCTCACATAACATATCCTCTCACACGGATATATTATAACCATTTCAACAAGTCTCAGGCGGGCACTCCAATTCACTCGGAACATAACCATCTGGCATCTTCCTCAAATCTTCGTGACAATATTTATAAGTTCTCTTATTATGCAATGACTTCAAGATATATCTATCTCCTTCTAGAACTTCACTAACCAAAAATGGTCCTTTAAACTTTGCATCCAATTTAGTTTGATGCCGTTCTTCATTTTTTAGTAAAACAAAATCTCCAATTTTATGTCGTTCAACTGCTGCTTTATTTTTATCGAACCTTATTTTGTCGTAGCTAGCTTGATTGTTCATATTTTCAATTGCCCTATCTCTAGCATTAATTTTATCTACCTCCATCTCCGTATCATACGGTGGAATCAAACCCAAAGGACGAGCCTCCTTGCCGACAAGCAACTCTAGGGGACTTGCTTTGGTTGTACTACTAACTGTGCAATTCAAGGCAAGTTGTACCTCTCCTAAAGCATCCTGCCAAGATCGGTGACTCGATTCAACCGCTGACAGTAGATTTTTAAGTGTACTCATCACACGTTCAACTTGACCGTTTGCACGGCTTCCTCCTGTAGCTATAAGATGAAGCTTAATCTTTTGTGATGTACAAAATTCTGAAAATTTCCCACTAGTAAAACATCTACCCTGATCAGCTATTATACGCTGCGGTATTCCGAACAAAGAAATAGATGATTTCATTGCCTGAATACAACTGTCAGAATCTAATCTTAAAGTATGGAACAAATAAACAAATTTTGTTAAGGCATCAATTTGTACTATCACGTATTCCTTAAGATCATTCTTCCCACTTAATTTTCCAGTAATGTCGATATGCACCGTGTGCCATGGCACATTTACTTTTGGAATTGAATGTAACTCGGCTTGTATCTTTCCAGATGAACCCTTAACAGTTTTACATGTAATGCAGCTATCGACAAACTTCCTAACATATTTATTCATCTTAGCAAACCAATAATATTGGTAAGTCTTGTCAAGAGTCTTTTTCCATCCCAAATGCATGATGGACTCGTGCACTTGATTTATTACTGACCATCGAAATGCATGGGGCACTACTGGCAAACAACGGGTTCTTCCATTTCTTTGAACTTTACGAAACAAGACACCTTTTCTCAACTCATAAGTCTGTGCAACATCATCTGTCAACTCTTTAGAGTTAAGTTTGTTAATGATATCAGTAATTTCAGAATCCTGGCGCTGTTCAGCAGCAAGCCAGTCACTTGAGATTTCTGCCAAGTTTACACGCTTTTCAGGGACTAAAGACTTTTCAACTTTGGTGGCTTCCTGAATATGATTTCTTGACAAAAAATCCACATGCGCCATGCGCTTACCTTCTCTATACTCGATTTTGAAATCGAACGACTGCAAATACGCCCACCAACGATGCACTCTTGGTGTTAGATCAATCTTTGTCCGCGATGATTTAAGAGAATTACAATCAGTATACACTACAAACGTACGACCAACTAAATAATGACGGAACTGTTTAACGGATTCTACCACTGCCAAGGTTTCTAATTCGTATGAATGGTATCTAGACTCTGCAGGGGAAGTAGTTTTACTAAAATACTCTATTACATGAGGACTACCATTGATTCGATGCATTAACATTGCACC
Source organism: Bactrocera zonata (assembly GCA_037783105.1). Taxonomy (NCBI): domain Eukaryota; kingdom Metazoa; phylum Arthropoda; class Insecta; order Diptera; family Tephritidae; genus Bactrocera; species Bactrocera zonata. The sequence continues at coordinate 421,352 of JBAWJQ010005176.1, read as the reverse complement.
ATAACCGTAAGAGCTTGCATCTGTGTGTAGCTCTATTGGATATTGTGGATCAAAAATAACAAGTACAGGCTCATTTGTAAGGATAGCAATAATATTTTTTCTAATATCTTCCAACTCGTTATTCCAATTAAACACACTTTTACTCGAAGTTAAGGAATATATTGGTTTCATAATTTGTGAGAACCGAGGCACGAATTTTCGAAAATAAGACGCCAATCCTATAAACTGTCTTACGCTACGGACTGTTTGCGGTGGTGGCAAGGAATTCAACGCAAGAATTTTTCGCGGATTAGGCCTTAATTCTCCAGCTCGTACCTCATACCCCAAGTATTGTACAGTAGTTTTTAAGAATCCACATTTTGCTATGTTAAAAGAGAATCCCGCTGCAGTCAATACATCTAACACAATCCTCAATCTTTTCACACCTAATTCTATGGTAGGTGACACCACCATTATATCGTCCATATAGACTATTACATAAGAATATGCAAGATTTCCCAATGCGTTTATAATGGCTCGCTGGAAAACAGACGGAGCGTTCTTGAGGCCAAATGGCATTGTCAGATACTCATAGTGCCCATCAGGTGTAACAAACGCGGTATATTCAACAGAATCGGGATGAATGGGTATCTGATGGTATCCACTAGCCATATCCAGACAAGTAAAATATTTTGCACCCGCAAGTCTAGCAATCTGATCGTTGATAAGTGGTAAGGGATATCTGTCCGAAACAGTATTGTTGTTTAGTTCACGATAGTCAACGCAAAGTCGATCGGATCCGTTCTTCTTTTTAACCAAGAGTATAGGGCTAGCATAGGGAGAACAACTAGGTCGAATAATGTTACAGTTTAACAATTCCGTTATCCTTTCACGTACAATTTCTTTTTCATTTGGACTCAAACGATATGGACGCCGCTGCACAGTTTTGTTTGGATCAATTAATCTAATAGTCATTTCACCCGTATTAACCTTTGTGCAAGGGATTCCATCAATAAATGCAGCTGAATAGTCTTTAAGTAATTTAATTAAGTTTTCCTTGTCATTACCAATCATTTCAAGATCAACATTAAGTAACGAGGCAGATGGCTCAGATACCTTACAGACATTTACAGATTTAGACTTAACAAATTCAAATTTATCAGGTGTCAAATTAATTTCGTATCCTTGACTAAGGATTTCCCTACCAATTACAATATCATTTGTGAGATGCTTATCTGCTATGACGTGAAACAGTATTTCTACAATATTTCCATTAATAATACATTTACATAGTTTTTGTAGCTTACTGGAAATGCCAGCGTCGCCAATACCTCGTATTATGACAATATTATTAATAATTTTGCCATCAAATTTATCGGCAACACTACTTCGAATAAGCGAGCATTCTGCTCCAGAATCAAAATAAATAGGAAAGATCTCACCCTGGTGTGTCAAAACTCCTTTTGGCTCAGCCACAAAACATTGATTACATTTCTTCTCTGCTCCAGATTTTGCTGCATTGTTCGTGCACCGATTCGCAAGATGCCCAAGTTGTCCACACCGGTAACAGGTCACATTCTGCAAATCGCGATGCTGTTCATTCTTCGATCCAGACCGCTTTAATCTACACTCCGCCATTTTATGTCCTGGTTTCTTGCATAAGTGGCACACAATTTTGGCTCGCTTGCAGTCTCCGCTATTACCATCGGTACTTCCTGCACTCCGCTTTTTGTCAAATGTAAATGCGTTCAGTTCCATCTGGAGTTGACTTCTAGTTTGTACATTTGACGAAAACACCATACGCTGCAAACGGTTGTCAAAATCGGCCATATGCGCAAGTACAGTGGATACAGCTATTTCCTCGGCGTTCATATTGCGCCATTTTGTGGTCAATGACGTCACCATACGGCTTGCGTATACTGCAGGGCACTCATTGTGGGCTGGACGGCTGTTCAGCAGATTCAGGAACATAGCTGCCGGTGTTTCCTTAATCTCGAAACGCTGTATAAATAGTTCCTTAAACTGCTCCCAATTAATGCCGGGATAGCAGATCTGTGCAAGCCACGCTGAAGCACTGCCCTGCATGCAACTACTCAACATCATGATAAGTGCGCTGCCATCAATCTGCTGTTCGTCCATAATAATGCTTGCCGTTGCACACCATTGAGTCGCATCAGCTTCAGTTACCTCTGGGTTAAATTTTGGCAAAACCACTTGATTTTGTGGACGCACAGATGCTTGCATAGCTTTACACATCTCGACGAAATTGCGATTTTGCAGTTCCATAATGGTACGCCACTGATCTTCAGAAAATGCAGGAGTTGGCACTGATCCCACTTCTGATGTCGGGTTATCGTTACGATTTTCCATATTTTTACACAGATTGTATACGGCGAATATACTTGCTCACGCCACTGCCAACTTGAGAGTGTTTTCCAGCATTCGAATATACCGACAATGCTCACCAGAAAATATTGCAACGAACATACTTGTATCTCTGTCTCTCGCAGTGGCTCAAGCATACACGCACAACAATCGTAGTGCGTATCTCTCTCTCAAACCTCTAACCTAACGCAACATTCCTTTCACATATTTGCATCGAACTATCCTGACCATCTGGCGAATAGATGGAACAAAGCGTACCAACAAACAACCGTTAGAGTGCAGAGAAGAGAATTGTCACACGTATTTAATTTAATTCTTTTACACTGATTACCAAAATTTAAGATCCGACATATGCATATCGCAAGCTACAACTGCAGAGTCAACCTAAAAACTCTTATTTAAATTTAAGCTGAATACATCGATGAAATCAAAACGTAATAATGTAATCCGTTCTTCTGGTTAATGCAGATATGGGTTGTGAATTCAAACATGCTGTCATGATTAACAAAATGCATTCGGTACCAAATATTAATTACTTAGGTTCATGCCTTCCCCACATGATTGCAGTGATTATTAGGTGGATTTGAATAAAGACATTTAAAATATAAGTTAAATATGACATTTGTTATTTTGTAATGAAACTGAGACCAGCCAGCTCTGAAAGTATTCGACGCAGTAACCGCCGGGATGAGCATAGAAAGAGGAAGACCTCCACTCCATTGGAAAGACCAGATGGAGAAGGACCTGGTTTCGCTTGGAATCTCCAATTGGCCCCACATTGCGAAAAAGGAAACGACTGGCGGGCTGTTCTTGGCTCGGCTATAACGAATGTGTTTTGTGGTTCAAAGTCTGATGATTTTTTACTTCGTCCAATAATGAGCTTAGTTCATGCACGAACGAAATTTTTTTGGTTTTTGATCTGATATCCCGGACTGAACAGTTTTGTTTTTGAGAGATCAAGAGAGATGAGGCACCAACAGCTAAGTTTTCGTAATTTTTAAATAAAAATGTGCTAAATTGTTTAAATAAAATATACGATTGTAAAATACCCTTTTAAACCTCTGGGTAAGGGGGTGAGCCCGCACCATATTTTACTTATTTGATTTTTGACATACCGTTACAATGCTTTTCTTTTTTCTAATAATTCCCAGCAAAGTGGTGTTTTGAAACTTTACGAACTCTCTGTGATACTGTGTGATACATATATATAGACGTAAGTAAGTACATATGTAGGTATATACATACAAGAGTAGTACCCATTAGTGAAATTAACTAGTCATAAACCATTTTACAACTAGTATGCTTTAAATGTTAAACTAGGCAGACGATTGCCTTTTTCCAGAATGCAAATATTTATCCGTTAAAAAATATGCTAAACAATGCTAGCTGCATTGTGGGCAAATAAAATAATGAAGAAAATCATTCGATAAATGGTTGAAATCTGACATGTACTTACATTTTAGACAGGAACAGATATACATATACTATATAAACTGGAAAATTTCTGATTTAATGCATCACGTACAAAATTCGCATACATACTCGTACTTACAACAAGTAACTTACGAGGAACAGCACAATGCATGCAGTCTTGATAACACAACACCTGGGCGGCATTGAAACGACAATTTGTTTGTGTAGTATACGATTCGCCTGTTCGATTTTTTTTTTTTTTTTTTTTTTTTATTTATAAAAGCTTATACAAAGTTAATACTATATGTATAACCTAAGGCATGCAGCGCTAGCTTCAAAGGCTATCAGCTGTCCGTTGAAGAATGTGTTGGTTTTATATTCTCCTCAATAGATCACAATCTTTAAGGAAACGATAGATGGTTTTTATATTTTCTTCCGTAGGGTTGGAAAGGAGGGTAATCGGATCTGTGTTGAAGTGGCAATCTCTCTTTTCTTTCAGAGTTGGGCAAAATTCTAATATATGGAGCACGGTTGTTGTTGAGTTACAGAACGGGCAGCAGATGGTACTGTTTCTTCCGAGGAGGTGCGCATGCGTCAGTATAGTATGTCCAATCCGTAGGCGAATGTAAGGTGTTATAAAATTGGTTGCTACTGTTGATGGGTATAGCGGTTTGATTCTGGCTGTGTTGACTATTGAGTAATGGTGGTTATATGAGACCCAATCGAGTGCCAATTTAGAGAGCCTATTTTGGTGTATGAGTCGGAATATATCAGATTTCATGAAGAAACTGAATGTAATTGTGGGCGTGTTGGATGCATTCTTTGCTAGTAAATCAGCGTAATTATTTCCGGATAATCCAGTGTGGCTTGGGACCCACATTATCTTAATTTTATTTTCATATTTAATAAGATATTCTCTAATTGCAGTGATGATGTTAGTGTGGTTGTTGCAATTTTGAATGGCTTGGAAACATGATAAGCTGTCGGTGCATATGACATATTTTCCAGGGCTTTTTGTGGCATGTAGAACAGCATGTAAAATCCCAGTGGCTTCAGCAATGAATATCGAACAAAAGGGGAAAAGTAGTCCATATGAGATTGGCTTTCCTTTCTCGCTAACGACCGCAAAAGAGGTTTGGATTTTTTTGAACCATCCGTGAATATAAATCTCCAACTGCCATGTTTCAGAGTATTCATAATTTCACAAAATTCTGATGCATAGATCGCATTAGGTGTGGTGGATTTAGGCAAACGAGCTAGGTTATCAATAAACGTGTTTATTGGAATCAACCATTGAGGATGACGACGTTTAGGAAGTTTAGCAGGTTTTAGTGGTAAGTTGTTTATTTTGGCAAAAAAGGTGCATTTATATATAGCTGACTCAACTTTTGGAGGTCGGATACGAGTTGATGATGAAGAAAAGGCATCTTGAAGCACATGGTTAGAACCAAGGATGATCTTCGGGTATAATTTGTATGTGGTGTCTTCCATATTGTCTATCAGAGAGGGAAGACCGGACTCTGCTAACATATTTTTGATTGGTGACGTGGGGAATGCTCGAAGCGATCTTCTAACAGCTGAGTGATACGGTGCGGCCAACAATTTTAGGTGACTTTTTGAATGATGCCCATATATTTCAAGAGCGTAGTTGATGACGGAGAGTATGAGTGCCTTGACAACATTGATTAACAAAGACGGGCCAATGAGCGAACGCTTGCATGCTAGGTACTTAACAATATTTGAGTTTTTAGTAATTCTATTTCTAATATATTCACAATGTTGTTTGAAAGTATATTTACTATCTAGAATTAATCCAAGAAACTTAAGAGTATGAGAACATGAAATATTTACATTGTTGAAAGAAATCGGTGGAAAATTACAATTATGTTTTTTACAAATGTGGAGTAGACAGGATTTTGAGTACGAAATTGAAGCGCCTGAGGAAAGGGACCATAGGGATAGTTGAGAAAGGATTTCTTTAAAGGTAGAGGATATAGCACTAAGGTCAGAAGATTTTGAAAATAGAAGGAGATCATCAGCATATAATTGATGTTGAATATTAGGGAAGGAAGAAAGGATAGAACTGATTTCATCAAATGCTATGGTGAACAGAATAACTGATAGCGGTGATCCCTGAGGAGTGCCGTTATCCAAAGGAAGAGTCGGTGAAGATATGCCAGAAATCAGAACTTTGATTTTGCGTTTAGAAAGAAAGGATTTAACAAAACTAAATATACGGGGGCCAACCTTCCATTTGATTAATTGTCTTAAAACTACATGTATGCCCACGCGATCAAACGCTTTTTCGAAATCAAGCGAAAGAAGAGAAGCGTGATTTTTATTAGCTAAAGCGTCACATATGAAGTGGTCAAGGTGTAAAAGAGCGTCGATAGAGCTGTGTCCTTTTTTGAATGCGACCTGATTAGGGTGAATGAGTTTATTGGAATGGAGAAACCAAGAGAGTCTAGTAGCAACAATTTTTTCTAAAAGTTTGCCTAGACAGGGTAGAAGGGAAATAGGACGATAGCTGGTAACTTCGCACGGAGGTTTGCCAGGTTTTAGAATAGGAATGATTGCGCTGGTTTTCCAGATTTGGGGTATGGTGGCAGTTCGATAAATATTGTTGTAATGGTTGATAAGTCGTTTGAGGAGGTGAGGAGGAAGATGTTTGATGATAGGATAGGAAATTTTATCTAACCCAGGCGTTTTACCTTTAACCGTAGAAAGAGCTATATTGAGTTCTATTAAAGATATATCTGAGTCGAGGTATTCAGCTGAAGGGGATAAAGTAGATGAAACGTAATTATAGGCAAGTAAAGAGTTCTTATTAGACGAGTATTCAGAGGAGAAATTATAATCAGAGGAGTTAGACGAGAAAAATTTGGCGAATTCTAAAGCTATATCCTGTGGATGTAGTAGATTGCCTTGAGAGGAGTTGAGTGAGAGAATAGGAGAGAAAGAAATATTGCCAGATAGTCTTCTTATATTTGACCAAATCATTTTAGGGTTAGAAGAGGAATTAATGCTGCTGGTAAATTTCTGGAAAGATTTAACTTTTGCTTGCTTCGCTTTTCTTCTGAAGATGGCATTAGCTTTTTTATAAGCAACAAGGTTTGATGATGAACGATTTTGTTTGAAATGATGCCATGTTTGTTGCTTATGCAGTCTGAGAGAAGATAGCTCACTATCCCACCAAGGAGGGTTATGATTACGAGGATTAGGAGAGGTTTGAGATATAGATTGGTTGGCAGCAGATCTTATAATCTTCTGAATTATGGCAGTTTCCTGATTAATAGTATCTGCAGGAGGGAGGGTGTCTGAGTAACGTAAACAAAAATCTTGAAATTTGGGCCAATCAGCTGAATCGGTGTTAAAAAATATTCTGGGTTTGAAGAAATTGGAATTATGGGAGGAGATTTTGGCTATGATAGGGAAATGATCGCTACCATGCAAATTGTCTATACAGTGCCAAACAACTTTGGGAGAGAGTGAACTGGAACAAATTGTAAGATCTATATGGGTGAAGGTGGAATGGGTGGAGAAATGGGTAGGGGAGCCATCATTAAGGACAACACAGTCCGAACAGAGGACAGCATCCTCAATAATGCGGCCTCTGGAGTTGGTTGAAGAAGAACCCCAAAGAGGGCACCAGGCATTGAAGTCACCAGCCAGTAAAAAGGAGTCGAGCAAGAAGGAGAAGGTTAAAGAAGTCTGCTGAAGTAAAAGTTTGGTGAGGAGGGGAATATGCACAGATGATTATGATTTTTTGGGGGGAGGAAATTTCGATGGCAACGGAAGAGATATTCGAAGGAGGTATTGGGAGAATATTATGCGGTATACTTCTCTTAATCAGGATTGCAATACCTTGTTTGCTTGATGTGATGGAAGGAAGGTTATAAAAATGACCAGCATATGCTTTTGGGGTATAAGCTGATATATTGTTTGCAATATGCGTTTCGTTTAATAATATTACAGAGGGGTTATATTTTTTAATTAAAATTTCAAGTTCAAAGTAATTATTAATGTATCCGTTTATATTCCATTGAAGGAAAGTTAACATAGCAAAAATAAAGAAAATTAAAGTATATACAAAGTATGAAAAATGTAAGTTTTAATTGGAATTTAATATCTAGAATTATGTATCTATGGGTCCTTGGGTATGTGATTGTGGATGGGAGGGGGTACAGGTGAAGTTGTGGAACAGGTTATAGTGGTAGGAGAAGTAGTAGTGGAAAGGGGTGAGAAGGGTGGAGAAGGAGAATTGGAAAGGGAAGAAACGGAGGGAGAAGGGGTTTCGGGGCAATCATTATGGATTGAATGTATGTTGGTAGGAGATGAAGCGTTATGTTTTGAAGTTGTAGCTTTAATGATGTCATTAGAATCTAAGGTGTTTGAAGTTTTATCGTTGTTGATGTATTTTTTTGAGTGAGAATTGTTGTTGGAAGCTGTTACATTAGCATAAGAGAATGGTGAGGGGTAGAAGGCAATTGAGATTTGTATAAATTGATGGCTTCACGCATCGAACACTTGTGGATAGTTTTAATTTTGAGTATTTCTTTTGACTGGACGTATTTTGGACAGGCGTTAAAGGAAGAAGGGTGTTCACCATCGCAGTTAGCACATTTGACTCTACCGCATTCAGTGGGAGGGTTATGATTTGGGGGAAGGTTGCAGATAGAACAAGATGGGGACTTATTACAACGCTTAGCAGTATGACCCAGCAACTGACAATTCTTGCAGCGCATGGGATTGGGATAGTACGGACGGACATCAAGGGTACACCAAGCAACTTCAATACGACTAGGTAAAGTATATTTATCAAAAGTTAACAATAAAGCACCAGTAGGCACACGATCACCATTGTTTATCTTGGTAAATTTATAAACATCAGATACTCCTTGTTCTTTTAGACCATCAATTATTTCGTCATCAGTAAGCTGACAGATAAATGGAGCGTAAATTGTACCCTTTACTGAGTTCAAAGAGTTGTGAAGAGATACCACCACAGCACCAGCTCCGGGAAGATGTTTGGTTTGTAAAAATTTGTCCGCGATTTTTTGGTTCTTGACCAAAAGTAGTAGGCTGCCGTCACGAAGCGAAGTGATTTTGTTGATGTCTTTGCTTATGGCTTGAATACCTTTATGTACTGCAAAGCAAGAAGTGGATGCAATAGGTTTCCTGACGTCCTGTGATTTGATTACAAGGTACTTGGGATCATCCTTCTTAGTAATAGGTAATTCCGGGAAGAATTCCAGCGTTGAGTTTTCTGGCTTTTTTTCTCTTGTTTTTGGACCCGGGGATAATAGTGCAAATCTATTATCCCCCAGCCTGTTGGCCCCAGGGGGCATTGCGAAAAGAAATTAAATTATTGCCCGATTAAATTGTGGGTTTAACTTTATAATGAAAAGTATAAAAAAAAACACGCGGAAAGTATAACGAACTGAAGCACAAAATGTCAAAGCTAGGTTATATTGCTCGTACAGAAAGTAACGAGAAGTTATGCAGCGAGTACGTAGTATATGTGCGCACGATATGAAAAAAATAACCGTACACAACGACGAACGACGAACGAATGATGCTGTTCGATTTTATTCACGTATAATGTATGGACATACATACATACATATATTGCTAGTATTCCATAAATGCATGACCTAAAATAGCAATTAATGCAACAAAAATATCGTATATTCTTCTACTTGTAATGGAGACATCGCCACTGATTTCCTAGACTTTTCATAAACAATTATCAGTATAAATTTCAGCTATAATTGACTAATTTAAGTCAATCAAATTCTTCCTGGCGACGGTAGTAAATATCTAAATGTTTAATATGCATATATGCATATTGGAAAAGAAGACAAAATAGTGTTCTAAAAAATAAATCCCAATCTAAACGTATATTATACTGTTTTCCATTATTTTTATGTTTATATATGCAAATTTATGTACATATGAATGTATGTACATACATAAATAATATACTTGTATAATTAACACTAAATGTGTTAAAAAAATCAAAGATACTTATTTTGTACTCTGTAAAACACGCTTACAATACCTACAACACCTTTTTCATCATAAACAAACTATTCACGGATTATTGTATATCGTTATTTTTTTGAAAGCAATAAAGCAAAGCACTATTTTCCGCATTTCTTTGTTGGCGAATTAAACACTATTACGGTTTGCAACACCGCTCGGTTGAATTGAAACAACTCAACTTCGAACTACCACTAATTTTATCGAAGTTTCATTAATGTTGTCAACATAACAAGTGAAGATTTGGTAAAAATATTTGTTCCAGATTCTTAAGTTGGTTTGTTCTTTAGTACAAAAATATATTTCCAAAATGAGAGGACATCGTATATTAAGCCCAGGAGAGTAGCGGTAGTTATCAAAAATGCAGTGGAAATGATTTCTGACGTTGGGCTGGCGCAACCTACTACTATTATTTGACAGACTGGTAAAACTTTTCCAAAAAGCGAGTTCAGTTTGTGCTAAAATTTAAACTCGAACTTGCCATTTGCCTGTGTGAAAGAGGTTACGTTATCAAAATTTAACACATTCACAAACATACGATTTTCGAAATGGAATAAGGAAATACAAATGATTTACCAAGAAATGTGAATTCGTGGCTGGCATTCCCCAAAAACCGCAAATACATGTCTGTAATACAGAAATCAACAATACAAACAATCCGCTTTTTTACATACATACATACATATGTACATAGTATTTAGTTGAATAGTTGGGTTTACTTAAGTTTGTATCTCAACCCAAAGCAATGAATCTTATGCTTAAAAGGGTTAAATCCGAAGATTCAAGTTTGGTCGCAGTTTATCTTGCAATGGAAGCAAAGAAGACATATTATATATTTACCATAGCATTTCCTATCAAATGCCAATAGAAGGGGAGTACATTCCATGACGTTTTCCTATGGTGCAGTAATTTATGTACTGTTATTCCATTATTTTAGAAATTAAGGATATGTAGTCACAAAAATACTTTGACCCACATATTTGTTCAGTTTTTTTAACATTTATGAGTGATTTCCTTATACAGGATATAGGGGGAATATGCTGTACTAGTTACGCACTAGTTAAGCTTATGTTTATACTCTTACACATTTTGCACACAACAAACTAGCTTTGCTCGCTTAACGGTTACTTGAATCATGTGCCATGAACCTAATCGAGGAAGGTGACGATATCGCAACGGACAGGATGATAAAAGTAATTGATCGCAGCCAACTTTGTAAAACTTGAGATACATTGACGAATCTTGGTACACATGGTCTTGAAGCTAAGAGGAAGTTGAATAATATATATTTATTTTTATAATAAATGTACGCATCATTAAAGTACATAATAATGTAAGATATACTGTCAGTACGTGACGAGGTATACTTATAAGTCACATCAGACTTCACTACACTAATCCAAATAACAAACAAACAAGCAATCGTTAGTTCAGCGTCAAAAGTTTGAATAAACTGTGACTTTTTTGGGCGTATGGTCCAGAGTTTAGAAATCGTAAAAACAAGTAAGCGGTAAAAAACGTCCAAAAGAAACATGAAAAATTAAAAATATAAGGAAAGTCACAAAGGCAAATTATTTAAGATATTCAAAATGTATTCACAAAGTGGATTATATCTTCTACAAATTTATATGTTAATGGACGCTAGGCTAGTTAAATTAAATTGGCTAGCCACATAAGATAAATGTATGCATGTATGTAGATAGGTGTCACCAGAAGTATTCGATCCCAAAAGTAAAACAATCAAATAATACAAAATAATACACACAACTAATAATATATCTATGTACAAACATACATATGTATGTATGTATGTACACAAGAGCAAGCGGATACTGACATCGGAAGGATTTTGACCTGAGTAGCACATTGCGCTTTTAAAATAATTGACGCCAGTCTGCTTGTGAGCTGATACCGACTAATTGAAGACAGCGACTTAGTGGGCATGTAAATAAATATGACAAATAAACTGAAAGTACTATGTTAAAGAACTGAGAGCAATCGGCAGGCAACAAGGAGAAATGAAAATGTCTGATATTAACTTTATAGTTGTGATAACGACATCATGTGTATAAGCAGCTTGTCAGTTGTAAGACAAATACCATACGAAAGATTCGAATTGAGAGAAAAGGTATTATTTTTAAAACAACTTAAGAAAAAGTACAATTGAAATTTTAAATCTCGATTCCAGTTTGATTAATTGATAAGGTAAATAATATAGTAGACAATATTATTGTCATTGTCATTGACGAATTACCAGAGCAGCCGGTTATTTCGGCCAGTTTATATTTTATATAAGGTCAGTGGTGCAATCCTCCTGAAACGTGCCGACATTGAGTCCAACCCGGATGAATATTTTTGCTGCGTTTGCGCTAAAACGCTCCACCCAAACCAAATTTCGCTTTTGTGCAATACATGCAAAGGATGTGGCCATCTGAAGACCTCAAGGGCCCTAAGCCTCATAGGGAGTGAACCACACGTTATGTGGCACCATGTTTCCAATACACAATTGCGATGCCAGCCACTCCATTCGAATGGCCAAGGGAACTCTAGTCCCAAGAAGCTCAAATAGGTTGCATGACTCCCAGTCTGATCAGTCCCACCCAACCTTCATCCAATCCCCGTAAGGGAACCACTCGGCAACTCCTGGTTCTTCACAAAGTCTGTTCCAGTCAAGTGCAATTCATGACCTAACTGTTATTATTTTCCGATGTATCTAGATTCGACGGAAGTATCTAACTAAGGTTATGAACCTGAGTGGAGACAATTGAGGAAAGTCACAGTTCAACCATTGCTCTTAGTTACATAAATTCCAGATATTTTGGTTGTTCGAAAGCAAACAGCTATCTCTCCGGTCTTTCTCTCATCTTCTCTGCAAGATCTTAATATCATAGTCGATGGTGTTAAAATTCCAACTGGAAACAACCTAAAATTTTAGGCGTTACACTTGACAGCCTAAGCTCTTTCACTCTTAATACGATCGCGGTTTTATGGTAAAGACAAAGGAATCTTATTTTCAACGTCCAAGGCAGTCGGTCGACTGGTTGTTGTTGTAACGGCAGAATTCTGCCGACTTGACAGTCTTTGACCGGATAAAAAATCTCAGTTCGTTCCGACTGTCGTGGGGACGGTCGGCCGACTGGTCGCATAAGGCGCAGCTAGTGCAACGCAGACGAAAAAGCTTCAGTCAAAATACAGCACTCCGTACCATTACAGGTACGCTTCCTGAGCCTACCGTCAGAAAATCAAAGGCTTTTAAATGAACTTTTACCAAGTTTCAACGTAATCACATAACGTTCATCAAAATATTATTGTTTAATTTTATGGATTTGGATGGCATGAAAAGATTGAACCAATCTGTGAATAAATAATATACATATATTTATTTAATGTTATTAAGGGTAAAGCTGAATAAAGAATTCAAAGGATGATTTACATCAAATTTGGAATATTGGATTGGTGCAACAGGTCTTAAGATATGAAATAAAATTCATTTGCAAGTGTTAGATTTAATGCTTTTAAAGTTTTCTGTTAGAGCATTTTCAAGAGTTTACACGTAACGGTTGTATGGGGCATGGACTTGGATACTATCTGATTTCGCTATTTTTCACAAATCTTTACAGAAGTATCATACTACGAAAAGTACTCTTTCGGTCCTATTGGGACACATACAAAAGTTTTCTCATAACTAAAAAGAAAACTGCGCACTGTGTTTATTTCAAAAATGTCCCGTCTGGAATTAATTAGGTAAGTAAGTGTATACTGTACTATTTTATTGATTCATAGTGTTTTTAGCACACTTTCGTTTATGGTATCTGTGTATCCGTTAGGTTTACTTGTTGGTAATAATATGTCCCGCTTAGTGTTTATGTGTTGGGACGAATCTGACGATAAATATAAAGATGAAAGCACTCGATCCGAGAAATCGGAGAGACATTGTGAAAAAAAGACTACTTCTGAAAATGATGACCTACAATCCCCAGAAAGCAGTGAAAATATAAATATCAATATACAAAAACATTACGCTTTAGTCAAAACCTGATGATTCTTAGTCATGTAACGCCTCGCTGCCCGAGCTTACACCATTTCAACGCACATCGGTCAATCTGACACTGTAATACAAACATTTAGGAAAATCTTCCCCCACAGGTTGCTTATTTAACTACATAACACAGTACGCACGATTAGAGCTTTTGCGTAAATCGTCGAAATATACTGATGTCGGTGAATTATAAAAGTTTTCGGTTGTACATTAATATTGCCATATATGTACATACAAGTATGTGACTACCAGCAATGAGACACTATTGGTCTAAACAAAAACCAATGGCAAACAGAGCCATTGAATTAGCTATTGCTCCCGATCGGTTTTTGTATCTATTTGAAAATGTATTTTGCATATCCAGAAAAACCTGTTAATCCTAGCAAAACACATCACGTAGATCGCGATGACAGTCCTTTTCAAAGTATCGACGAATCATTGACGAAATTCAAAGCACATTCTTCTTTACAGCAGTATTTGCCGTTTAAACTCAAACAAATAAGGAAGTGCTAAGTTCGAGACTCTGCACCATATAGCAGGACGGGAATTATGAGCGACTTTGGCTTTTGTTCGTCGAGAGAGGACTTTGCTTTTCAATTGCCTACTCAGTCCGAAGTAGCACCTGTTGGCAAGAGTAGTCCTGCGCTGGATTTCCAGGCTGACATTGTTGGTGGTGTTAATGCTGGTTCCTAAATAGACGAAATTATCTACAACTTCAAAGTTATGACTGTCAACAGTGACGTGAGAGCCAAGTCGCGAGTGCGACGACTGTTTGTTTGATGGCAGGAGATATTTCGTCTTGCCCTCGTTCACTGCCACACCCATTTGCGTTGCTTCCTTGTCCAGTCTGGAGAAAGCAGAACTAACGGCAGAGGTGTTGAGGCCGATGATATCAATATCATACTATTAACATCCTCATACTAAAAAATCAATCACATAGACTAAAGCCAGCAGGACGTCCGAAAATTATTAGTTTGTTTATTTTACCTACGGGCTTGAACAGTTTTTGTTGGAATTGATTTTTATTCAAAAGGTGGCATGCACTAAAGGCATGTATATACTGGAAAGTGAAATAATCAAGTGCAATTTAAAATAGTTTTATATGGGAAGTAGGCGTGGTTGTAGTCCGAATGCGCCCATTTTCCACTGTGCCATGGGGAAGTGAGAAAAATGTTACGTATTTGGTGCAAATCGGTTGCTCGAGTCCTGAAAAATGGGATTCAACCAAACAGTGGGTAGTGCCTCGCTCATCGTCTAATTTTCACATTGGCTGACATAAGGCTCTCTCATTTATTTATATTGATTTATTGCGATTTTAGTAGTTTTAAAAAGTCCGTTATAAGAGCGAGCGGCGTTGTCTTCCACATATATCCGTAATCCATTTTCACACTGTCGTTAGGAGTTCTTATAATATTTGAGGTGGGTGAATTTGGTCACGGGCACGCCCATGAGCTGGAGTGTTGTCGTCCATCCGGGCAACATGACCTAGCCAGCGTAGCCGCTGTCTTTTAATTCGCTGAACTATGTCAATGTCGATTTATATACTCCACGATATACCTCATGATACATATGTATGTGAAAAAAGTTCTATTGTAGAATAAAAATGTCTATGAAAAAAATTGTCAAAAAACAGGCCAGATTACCCCTGACCCCTTAATATAATTTTTGATCTGATTGGAACACATACTATACATCATGCATACACATGTATGTCCCATCCCTCCAGGTACTCCTGATTTGTATGTTTATATGTATATCGCCAAGATAAAAATTTCCGGTTTAAAAGGGTCAAACTAAGAGCCCACAATGTTATATCATACCTAAACAACTAGAAGTGTGATTACAAAATATTATTTTATTTATTGGAAATTAATGCTATTTCTAACAGCGGTCAATCGTCGGCTGGTATTGTAAATTTGTATTTGTACACATTGATTACTTGATGTTTCATACTAAATTTTTCCAACACGTCCTTTTGTTTCGATATGCAGTTTTCTGCAACAACAGATCTTTCATGTTGACTCGTATTTGACAGTGGCCAAGTATAAATGCTGCAATATCATTGGTTATTGATCTCGTCATATGAATAGAAAGTACTCTTTTATTTGAGTAGTTTTTTATGAGCGATTGAGTATGATTGCAATGAGTATCTTCGTTGGTAATTTTCAACATATGACTCAAGCATTTTTCGCTGTGATGGAGAGGTACATATGTACATACGTAACATACATGTATTCGTGCCGAGTAAAATATTTGAGTCGTGCGATCAGTGTGGTCGATTTTGCGCGTACTGTGAGTCATCACACCTAGCGTAGGGTGTGCACATCAGTAGCATTATCGTTCGTGCTTTTAAAGCACACAAGGCATTTGAACTTGTTTTGCATGCAAATTAAATGAATGATATTTCTTTTTGCTTTTCGAATTTTGTTATGGATTTTTTTAATATTTGACTTAACTTTTTTCAATATTGTTTAATTATGAGTTTCCAGACACTATAGTTACGGCCTCTAACGTGAAATTGTTTCAATTAATGCATATTAAAGGAGTCACCCATTTTAGACCGATAAGAACTGGAATTTAAAGTAAGTAAAATAAATCTGGAGTAGATACATTGTGAGAATAATTGCATAACCAAAAGCATCCTAATTTATTTGTAATCAATGAAAAGGCCAGGTACATTCCTCCTGACTGATATTGGCAAGCATTTATTAGTTCAGTACAAGTATACATAGTTCTGAGCATGATTTTTTCAATTGTGATAACTAGTTGCTATTTATTTTTTCCTCGTTTTTTTGATCTTGGTAAATCGTTTCTCGGATATTTATCCAACTTAACCTTAACAACAATACACGAATAGTTTTGTAAAATATACAACATTTATCAAATTACAAATTCTGTTCTTTTTAATAACCATAAAATACATTTAAAACATTTTTGCCACGCCCTCATATGTGGATAGGTATGTTAATACCGATACGTGCGTTATGCTTGTTTTTGAATGACAAATCCACAAGCCCTATACTACATACATATGTAGGTTAAAAACAGATACTATCTTCTTGAATCTTGAAGATAATTATTCTTCAAGTTTATTCGATTCTGTTGCCTTTTATTTTTGTATGTATCTATATCCCTTTACACTTTTTCATACTTCTGACACTAAATATGAGGACATACAGGTCAATCCATAGGATATGTTAATGAAATTCAGACGCCATCTGTTTCTGGTGAATGACGTGTCTTGCTGCCAAAAATCATGTCGGATCCTCCACTTAACCCCCATGTGCCTAAAATATGGATTTTAGAGTTTCCAGTTGGCTTCATACTTATTAGTCAATGTGTAAGATATCTTAGGAAAATTAAATAAGTAGTCTTGAATATACTAATCGCTCCTCGAATTATCACAGGCCGCATATGCTATATGAAATGATTTTCACAGATTCTAAGATCTGTAAGATTATGATGTATCTTAATCAAATTGATTGGAATCATGTTCCCGAGGTTAATTGTTTTAATACCAAAGTTAAGTAAATTGAGTTTAGGCCTAATTTAGATGTATCAATCCCATCACTAAGTATCTGGTAATGAAACTAAGTGAGTAAAATGAGTTATTGTACTAAATATTTTAGTACAAAGCACTTGAAAGTACATTCATATGTAAGTACATACTAACTTTTAATAACATATTTTTGTACCTACATATAGATATGTACATATGTATGTATTTTTGTGTATTCGATTTTCTGTTTTACCCTAATTCGCGCGAATATAATTCACCGGGTAAATGTCTGCAAATTCGTCTGTTTGTGTGTATTTATTGACATATCTATCTTTTTATTAAAATTTCTGTTTTGTTCCCATTCTAAATAATTTATTCACTTTTAATACGTATTTTTATCGTTGCTTTTGTTGCCTTTGACGTTACCACCGCAGTGATTATAGCGCGTGCTCGCTGCATTAGTCATCCATACTACATACTATAAGCAGCCACCAGCCAAGTGGACGCGTTCGCGTTTTCGTTCGCGTTAGCACCGCAGTAACGTACAGAGGGCTTTTACCGTCTATCGTATAGTGAACGCTCAATGTCGGGAAATTCTTACAGGAGAGCGGAAGCTGAAACATCCAGTAGCTGCAACGACAACACACAAAGCGGGCTGCAGCGGAGCCGCCAACACTACCGATTGTCATGGCACTTTACACGAGCGAACGCGCGAGCAAACGGGTGACTAAGCCACGATCAGCAACCAGTCAGTATTTCAAGAAGGCAACCAAATAGCTGACCCTAGCGTTTGCCAGGCAACGCAAACGTCACCGACATTGCCGACTCTATGTATTAGTAAGCAGCAGTAGGGTAACTGATCGTGCAAAAAAATTTGTGAGCAGCATTTCCATTTGAACGTTTTACCTATACGTACGTGTCGTACATGTAACCATAGAGTGCGCGCGCGATTATAGTAATTGAACAACATACGTTTACGCATAAACAACATATTTCACAACCAAAATAAAACAACATCTACTCGTATATGTTACGCATATGTACATATGTATGTATGTGTAAGTATGTACATGGTACATATGGACATACAATTGCATTTTCAATAATAATGAACGAGCAAAGGACATCGTGAAGTGCTAATTCGAATGCATAACATAGTGATAGTGTGAAAGTGAATATTAACAGTGAATGTATAACATGTCCACACAAAAATTAATCAGAAAAATATTTCAATAAGGAAATATAGAGTTATTTTGATAAGTCTTCTATCAGCGACAAAACTCTTTGTATTTTAAAGTTTTCCTTTTTCAGTTTAGTAGCATACATACATACATAAGTACGTACATTTAAATGTTGCAACATTTGTCCACATTTACATTTTACATAAATACATACATATGAGTCATTTTGTTCGTTTTTATCTGCAGAAACGCATATATGCAAGTATTTATCTTAGCACAAATTTTTATTTGGTAATGACAATGTGGCGGGACAAATGACAATTTTAACATGCAGCCTTCTAACGAAAACAACAAGTGATCCTCGTAGACTTCCGCGTCGTTCGGCAGCGCCACCGCCCGCAGGTTTTTGGTACTATGTGTAGATGGTTTTACAGTACACAGCATTAAAATTTACTCGTAGTTAAAACTGACACGTTCAGTTAACAATAGGCGCAGCAATATTGGCGCCGTTATCTGCAGTGTCATTTAGAAATGTCGCCCTAACTAACTGTCAACAACGTTGTTGCTGCAGTTATGGCTTATGGAATTTTAATTTCCTTACCAAATTTTATTTCAATTTGATCTGTGCTTCAGAAAGGAAGGAAATCGGAAATCTTGGATTCCGCCTATCTTTAAAAATTGCAGAAGAAGATCATTTCGTAGAAGAATTATCATAATTCATTTAAGTCCGTATAAGAAGCATTTGATAGCGATTGCATGTCAGGGCACACAGTCAATGTACGCACGCGCCTTGTCTACATAAAAATACTTTTAATCGGATCACTTGAGGCTCTTTTTTGTATAAAAGGCAATTTAGGTTGTGTTCTTTTATAACATTGGACAATACATATTAACTAAAGTTGTATATTAAATGTAGTATAGTTCATACATATTCATATGTAAATCACTATTTACATTTGGTGGTGATCGAACTTAAGTGGTTCATACATAAAAACAGCACCGTTAAGCAAAACATTGCAAAATAAGAATTGATAAATATACATAAATAAGTATAGAAGTGAGAACGAGAAGGTGAATACACACAATTAATTATGACAAATATATTTATGTAGTGGACTCAAACAACCAAATAAGCAAAAGTTCAAAGCAAAATTGAATATAGTGGTAACAAAAAATGGTATTGTACCAAAAGGCGAATGAGTTTTGTGTGGGTGAAGTATTGAAGGCTTGTGTGCAGCTGCGGCACTTTAGTTGCATGTAATGGAAAAAGGAGTGCCGCGCGCCGTAAGTGTACGAAGTCGAACAAGCAATATACATAAGTATACTATATGTACAAGTCACACAATCGCTAAAAAAATTATACAAGAAGTAATAGGAATAAAATTCAAGAGGGCATTCGTGTTACAAATTAGTTAGTTAAAATGCATAGCAACAATAACAATAACAATAGCGCATACAAAAACCAATGTGACAGCTGGCCGAACAATAACGACACGGTAACAGTAGCGTTGTTGCAGCAACATCAACAGCAGCAGCACGTGCAATCACAGCAGCTATTGCAAGGGCAGCAAATACAAGAACAACACCATCAAGCTCGCATTAGCAACTGGATCAGTGATACGAACCGCTCTCACTATTCACTATTGCATAACAATAACAGTGATCAACTCAATTGTGCTCAACAACGACAACAGCAGCAACCGCTGCAACTGCCAACAACATACCTGCATGAGCACACATATGGAAATTATGCGCAACCTGTGCCAGCCACTAACTCTCCTCATCATCAGCAACAACAGCCACCGCCACAACTAACGGATACAGCAGTTTCTGCCAACAATTGCTACTACAGATCACGGATGCAGCAATATCAGGAGCTCAACGGCCAGCCACTGCCATACCTGGAACAATCAGAGTATCAACAGAGTTTAGCGCAGAAGCAGCTGACAACACCGCTGCATCCTCCAATCTCAGTTGCTACTAAAGAATCGCTGTCACCACAACCACGTTCACAGTCTCCTGGATTAACACCGTCGAATGCGACCACGCGTATATTTCAGCAGCGCCTGGCGGTTGCCGCTGCTGCAGTGGCGGCGGCACGCAACGTAAATCAGCAGCATCATCGGGTAAGTACATATGTATTTTAATCGTTGCCTAATTAGCTACTCCTCATCTATATTTTGATTTGTCAATTGTTGACGGTGGGTGTGGCTTTAGATTTTGATTGCGTTTTTGATTTACTTTCATTAGTCAAAAGAATATGATCGCACCAACCTATATGTACATATGTAAGTAAACATATTGGGTGTAAACATAATACATACATATGTATGTAAGTTCTCATTTGTGGCTTCCACTTTTTTTATAGGCGGTGATTCAAATTTGAAGCAATCTTACTACCGCGTCATCAGTTCAATTTTGGAGAATTTCGCATTAACCAATATTCACCATTAAATACATATGTAGCTACTCTAAAATGACGGACACCCTTCGGTTATTCTACCCTGAACAGGGTGTTGTTTTTTAATGAACAAAATTTTAATGTTATATAATATATATTAGTAGTACTCGTAGAAGGTTTAGGCAGACGACAATCCTTCTGGTTTAATTTTATAGTGATTTCTCTCTCATTACGATTTTTTTTTAAGTGAAACGGAAGGTTGAACATTATTATAATTGGTATATTCGGGATAGCGTAATACATGCTTTAATTTTATTGAAGTTTGAATTATCTTTTACAGTAAAATTTTCGGTTGATATTTGCATATGGCTTTATTTCGGAAGTAGGGGAGATGAAATGCAAGTGTTGTGAACCAAAATTGGTTTAAAATGATTTAAAGTAAACATTTGGCCGCCATAATAAAAATCAATTTGGTTCACACAGCTTCGCATTCACGTGAATCTATGAAATATGTTTTGTCTATCTCCTAAATCATTTTTGACTATTGATTAATAATATACAGAGTCCTCTGATATTATGATTTCATTGACATACATACATATATAAATATTTACATATCTACATCAATTCAATTATTGAACACAGATTCACTTCGGCAATTAGAAAGTTAACTGAGCACAACTGTTTTTAAACAGTTTCATTATTTTTCATTTAAAATTATTTATCTAAAAATAACACAAAGTAACATCATTACGATATTTACTAAATAGCCGCTCTCCCTTCAGAAATAAAATTACTTGAGATTTTCCCTTTTTAATATATCAAAAAGAAAGCTGTTTTCAATATTACACTTTATATAGAATTTTGTTCGGTTATTCATGTTGGTATGTTTGTACACGCATTGAAGCTTATATATACATACGTACATATGTATATATATTGATATGGTGGCCAAAGAAGGTATCTTTGACACAGCGATTGGTAAAGTCAGCCTCTATGATAAAACATTTCCAAATGAGTTGAGGCTGATCGACTTCGCCAGGCCCGAAATACAGTTATCCGTAGTACTAGATTCCAGCTTAGAAAAATTCATTGATTTACCCGGTCCTAACATCGACTCGGACCACTATTTTCTTGCAGGCAAGATACGCACCCGCCTCTGTGTAGCAAAAAACGTACGTCAACAAACACAAGGAAGGTTCGACGTCGAGAAGCTGCAATCATAACAGACAGCCGAACGAGTTTCTACTTGACTTGCAAACAAAACCATTGGTTTTCGGAAATGACAAAAGAATAACTGGTACGATGAGGAGTGCCGTGCTAAAGTTGAAGAGGAAGGCGTGACGCTTTTGCAGACAAAAAAGGAGACAGGCCGAAATGCGTGAGTTGCCTGTTGGCTCGATTCTACGCAAATATGCGGCGGGTAACAAAAGGTTTCAAGGCAGGAGGTGGCGGAGGACTGATAAGGAGCACGCATAACTTTCTTTATGGAATATAATGGGACGAAAGCAGGCCCGACGATTGGAATTTAAAATTTCTGCCCATTTCACAAAAAGGAAGATCCCACAAATCTGTGCCAACTACAATGGGATAAATCGCCTCAACATAGCATATATGGTTCCATCGAGCGTACTGTGTGAAGATTAAAGCCCATCGTCAACAAACTGATTGGACCTTATCAGTGTGGCTACGGCACGAGTTTCCAGAGAAAAGTTCAGCGAAAGATTTATGGTCCTTTGCGCGTTGGCCACGGCGAATATCGCATTCGATGGAACGATGAGCTGTAGGAAATATACGACGACATTGACATTCAGCGAATTAAGAGACAGCGGCTACGCTGCCTAGGTTATGTCGTTCGAATGGATGAAAACACTACAGCGATGAGTGTTCGACGCAAAACCTGCCGGGGGAAGCAGGAGAAGAGGAAGACCCTTAGAAAGTCCAGGTAGAGAGGACCTGAATACACTTGGAATCTCTAATTGGCTCCAAACAATGAAAAGAAAGAACAATTGGGGAGCTGTTGCAAACCCGGGTATAACCACGTAAGTGGCCCTGACACCTTTTAATTGTTTTTAAATTACAGGTGCCCCTTACCACGGCAATCCCCTGCACTAAATTCTATATTTTTCTCGATCAGTTTTACGTGATAGAAACAACCGTTAGGTTAACGAAACTACTATGCTCTTTAGCAACATGTTGCAAAACTTTTTATACCATGAACAGGGTATATTAAGTGTACCATGATGTTTGTAATACCCAAATGGAAAGGTCGGAGACCCTGTAAATTGCATTCCTATCTTATTTTTGCTGGTTTTATACTTCAAAATAAGAATAAGGATATAAAAATGGAAAAATTCAACTCAAAAGAAGCAGACAAAAATTTTACTTATACGAGTATGTACATAAATAATTTATTAAAAGATACCGATCATCCATTTGAGATTCATTTTTACAATAGACTCCAAATGTTCAAAATTCAGTTTTACTTTTCCTGTCATTTTCCGTAGAATCTTTTATTAACAATCAAATCAGGCTTTCGGTATTTTGGCCTTAGTAATGTCTCTTAAATTCCAATCCTTGTTCTTCCGAATAAGCTCCCGTAAATAAATAAATAAGAATATAGCATGTGTACCTTTAAGGGGTTACATACGTCCAGAATTTTCAAAAAATCTATTTTTTTGTGTTTATAGGTTATTATTCTTTATAGTTTTAGGCATATTTCTGTGAAAGTCGATTGTAAAAACTCCCCATAGATACAAAGTTATGGTAGAAAATCAGACCGCCCGACGAGAGTTTAATGCACACAGGTAGCTGTCTTTCGTTTGAGGCATATGAAAGTTTAAACGCGTTTTTCTCGAAACTACTTTTCCCGGCATGGTCTGCATGATAACTCATACAGTTTTTAACATACATATTTTGATTTTTTTTAAATATTCGAAAATGTTTTCTCTATAGTCTGTCGATTCGGATTTTCGATATTTTTACTACAAAATTTTATAAACATAATTAAAGTGTGATGTTTATGACGTAAAACGCATACTTTTTTCTAAATTGCGTAAATTTGAAAATTTTTCGAAATTAAAAAATTCGGCTCGACAGACTATAACTACAACTTCATTTTACAAGAATTTTTTTTTATTTTTAAAGATTCATAAACATCTCAAGGATAAATGATGCAGACCGTGGATCAACTTTTTTTTCATTGTACTTTGGGTCACGTGATATTTTATGTACTAATTTTTGTAAAGAAAAATTAAAATATATTTTTTTATAAACTTTAAGTACCAATAAACGTTGAATAAAATTTCTTTATATTTATTTCTATTGTTATCCCTTCTGAAAACAGTTTTTCTTTTAGCGCATTTTTGGTGCTGCTGGACGTATGTAACCCCTTAAAGACATTGTACATCCGATGATGGAGAAATTTGTAATCATGTCAGTGAATAATGCATGTTCCAAGCTTTTTTCTCCTTATTGCTAACTAGCTTCGGGAAAATATCCCAATCCATATTTTTTTATTTGATGACCTACAAAGATTCCAGCTTTTATTTTCTTTGAAAGTTTTGTAAGAAAATTTCTTCAAATATTTGAAAGATTATTATTTGGTTCCCTCCAAATTCTCGGCGATGCAAACTCCTTTGCTCTTTTTTGAACTCGGTACCAGGGTGCAATAAAATGTAACATATTATATCCTAATTAATCTTATTAAAGTTAAAAATGTAAAAAAAAGAAAATAAACTCACCGTCTAGAATATATCTTATGGAGTGACATGGCATATGTGAGACCCATTTTTTGGTAGACCTTAGTAAGCTTCATTGCTTTGCAAATCTTTAGGTTTTTACTTATATCATACTTTTTCTCTCTTTTTAATAAATTCGTCGCAATTACAGTAAACAAGTCAGCATTTGCTTTACAACTTCTCAAAGATTTTTTCTTCCAGAAAACAAAATTAAATTCGAAACACGTGCAATGTACAAACACATACAACACTATCTCCCGTGCTCTTCGTTTTAAGGGCACGAAAATCAAAAATGGTCAAATGGTTATATTTACTTCAAAAGGAAGTATTTTCCATTTGTAATTGCTCGATCCCAAACATATTAACCAAAACATATTAAGTAAAAACTATCCACAAAACAAAAAAAATTTTGACCTCTGTCATCCGACCTTCTGATATATATGATTTCAGATATATGACCACTATAGTGCCTGCATGAAAAATTATTTGATTTGAGAAGATCTCATCACGAAATTTGGCATAGATTGTTATCCAAGACATTACTCCAATCTATGCAGAAATTATTCAGATAGAACTAATGTAGCATATAGCTGCTATATAAACTGATCAATAAAAATCGAGATAAAGATCCTTTTGCACCCCTTTATGCTATAAGTTAAAACTCATACACTACACTGTGCCACATATTCACCTTAAAGTTTGAAAGAAAAAAAAGGTTTTTTGCGTTTCATTAAGGTACGTCCATACATTTACCAATCATAGTATGGAGCAAAGTCAGTCGGATGTTCGAAAATCCTGGTAATGGTTATATGGGGACTAGGTCAAGTTTTCGACCAATTGTATTTACGATATACTATTATGAGTAAAACATTTTCATTGAGATAACTCAAATATTGGCCGATATATACAACATAAAGTCACCTGGAAGTTCGAAAATACACAGAATTACTATTGTCAGGAAAAGATTTTATCTGAATTTCAATTATATGTATATCTCACACATTGACCGATATCTTTGGTCAAAAGTCAACTCTAGATACTAGGGTCCACATATTATTCGAGCTTAGCAAATTTGGTTAATGTAGCTTTAGTAGAATAGGAGATATATACATTAAATTTTTTATAAGGCGAGGACACACCCTCTTTTTCAAAATATTTACCTTACGCTTTTAGCTCTTGCTAATTGCGACCCCGCGTGCCAAATTACAGTTTCATATCTTAATTAAGTGCGTACTTTTGGCTTTTTATAGGATTTCGGTTAATGGCGATTTGGGGCGTGGCAGTAGTCCGATCACACCTATATACGAACTCGTAATTTTTTTTGTAACAATGAACCTGCTTACCAAGTTTCATCAAGAGTTTTACTCAAATTACGGCTTGCACGGACAGACAGATAGTCTCCCGGATTTCAAATCACCTCGTCATCCTGACCATTTATATGTATATACATACACATAACCCTATATCTATCTAGATTAGTTTCATATAATACGTACAACCGGTAGGTGAACAAAACTATAATACTCTGTAGCAACAGGTTGCGAGAGTATAAAAATTGATTAGATATGTACATGGCACATTACATACTTATGTATGTATGTACGAGTATATACTACTCGTATACATTTCATGTTACTCATACGACGTCGCCGACGACAAATCGGCGGACTCTAAACTGAAACAATTCATTCTCCGGCCTTGACTAAAATTGATTTTAAAACTTTACTTTTGTAGTTATAGCATATTATTTATATACATAAACATAGTACATATATGTATATGTATATGTATACCGGGTGCTTCAACGAAAACGAATGTCTTTATCCGCTTGGTGTCCTGAAGAAATGGTTGGTTTGCAATTTAAAATTGTTTTTTTTTATTTAGTCATAAAATTTAGAAGAAAAAATGCCTTAATATAACCAAACTTCAACCTTAACATCTTCTAAATTGTTAGGTTTACAAAAAAATGGTTAGCCACCATTTTGTTGAGCATTCAATTGCCTACAAACCCCACGAAACGATAAATTTTTCATGTAGTTGGAAGCGAGATATGATTTTTTTTTATCAATAATAAGAAAAAATAATTAAGAGCTCATACTTGAATAGGCTTTCTTAGCGGTGTCTGCCAAGCAATTTTTCAGGGTATCAAGCGAAAAAAAACATTCCCATTTTACCCACCCTAATGCATATACATATGTATAGGAAGTCTTTGTGAGTTTTGCGTCATTCTTTCTTTCGAGTAAATTTTTTATTAGAAGCATTTTAAGTATGCTTTAAGATTAGATTAGAGCACAACATTGATAAGCATTCAAGGAAATAACACAGTTATTTTACCTTTTACACGTCATTATCATGACTTCACAATGTAAATTTAGAGCGTGATATAATACATGCGACGCATTGTATTGTACTATATACACGGAAACATACGAATTTGTGTACATATATAATACATACATATGTTTATATGAGATTTTTATCTCATCTAAAAATAGTTATAGTCCAATGTTAATGTAATGTTGCAAGTAGGAGTATAATAGTTTAGTTCACATAACGGTTTGTTTATAATACCTAAAAGTAATGGGGGTAGATGTAACCGGGATTAGAAATATAAATAATAAGCCGTCCGTCCGGCAATAACTTGAGTAAAAATTAGCCCAGGAACTACTCGATCCATTTCAACCAATTTCGTTACATAACTTTATCCTGAAATGTTTTTATTACAGTTTGAATTCGAACTACAACCACGCCTACTCCGTTATAATTCTTATTCATTGGAATATAGTGGTCATGTTCATGAGAATTTCAACGGTTTTAAGATTTGTCCTCGTTCATTTTTAATCCTTATTCACATTTTATATTACAAAAATCAGATAATCATATTAATAATGTCAGTTTAGTTTTAAAAAATAAAATTGCGTCGAAGTAAACAGGCAGATAAATTTCGAAAATATAGATTTAGGGGTTTCATATAGCCTCTTAAAGTTATATGTTATAATGAACCGAAAACATAGCGTTGAAAATTATAATTGCATAAACTCATTTTTGTATGTAATCAGCAATATTTTAACAAGTGTAAAACTTTATGGTTTTATGATATTACGGTACGTTAGGTGTGAGTCCCCGAGTTATATCTCAATTGAATGCCTGTTATGAGTTCTTCCATTATAATTTTCCTGTTAACAAACCCTTTTTAAGGATCAGCAGTTCTTCTTTGAGCTTCTCTTACCGGAGCAGTCATAACATTGATAAATCTGTATATTTCATTAATTTCTGTTTTTGAAGACCAACAAAGAGTTCACCTTTCAACTTTTCCATACTCAGCTTCGGAAAGTTTCTACAAATGTAAATAAAACAATATCCTTCCACATCCATTGCCCTGACAAATTGCTTCGTCATTCCTCAATTGATCACGTATAAATCCCTAAGTTCAATTTGATAAAAAAACTTTCGTCGTAGATGTTTCATCCTACCTTTCACTTCCACTATTTCAAATTTATTGGAATTTGGACATCATTGTTTCAGAGTAGTACATGAGAATTACTTTTGAAACGAAAGCGAAACTTTTATTAAGTAAAACAGGACATTTTGTAGACTGTAATTCTACATATCTCCTCGTTTGATTTTTAGTAAAGCCTTACAATTTTCCAAATAATTTTTCGCATATTTTTGGTAAGGAACCTGAGAGTGAAGATCACATGATATTTGTTACGCGTTATTATTACTAACAAACCAGTAATTGATCAAAATATAAGAAACTTAATTATCAAAAAACAATGGCATTGTAGAAGACAATAATAACACAGCTTTTCAAAAAGAGTAATACCGGAGTTCTGTATTGTGATACAGACACAAGTCTCTATAATTGAGATTTTAAATTAGAGACAATTTTTGTGACTTAAGGCGATTTTGCACTTCAGTACGGGGCAGTCACAAAAATCTCTAAATTGAAAACGAACAGGACTAATCGGCTGTAACATTAGTCAAAAACCATTAAAAATAAAAATATATGTTGATTTTGATTCAGAATATTTATGAAATTTATGTTAAATTGTAAATTGCAATCGATTAACATCTATGATGATCTCTATAGGTGACTTGTCATATTCAAAATGGCAAACAAAAGTTATTTTTAGTTTTGTGACCTGCTTATGATCATGTGACAATTTGAGACAATATTTTGTGACTAAAGACTCGAGATTGTGTTATGAATAGTAACTTGTCACAAATTGAGACTTTACTTCAAAATATCTCAAATAGTGACGAGAGACTGCTTACAGAATTGCGCTATAAGACTAACCCTGTAGTAGCAATTATTTATACAGCAGTTGCGTCTAGAAGCGAATGAATGTAAATGATTATTAAAATCAAGTTAATACAAGCCCTAATTAATGAAGCGACGCAATTTAACTCCCGATTTGTGGTACATACATACGTATGTGCCTTACAGAGTTTGAAAAGTGGGAAAATAAGTTCCGTTCTCATTATATTGTCACACGCATGCTTAACCAAAAGTAACCAGCGAAAATCGCAAGTTTTGCCACACGAAGCAAAATGTTGGTTAGCAACAGTCGCCATTTTTATACTACTATATCTAAAAAAACATCCGGTTGACTACACCTTATATATTAGCCAATCTGTGAGGCATCTTAATGAACCTCAGAGTACATATGTACATATTTTTATGGTAGTGATATGGCGTAAAACCGGTCATTACCCATATACCTAAAAAACTTTAAACTTCCGGTTGGGTTTATACCGTACATATATAAGATCTCTTAGCAAACTTAAATAAACGTATAAAATTCGATATATTTTACATAATTTAATGCCGCAAAAGTGTGAAATTGGTTCACAAAATACCAACCTTTTAACTTTTAGTTATATTTTATTAGTAATTGTATTATTGAATACTGTAAGTTAAACTAGTTTGTTTCTATAGATGATAATCCTCTTAAAATTATTTCAGTGCATATAGAACTCTATCAAATACATACCTTCCATTTAATACTGAATTATTTTATCGACTTATTTAATTTCAAACAAATGTAAACTTTTCTTAAAAACTTCTTTAGCACCCATACTTAATCCTGTTTAGCACATAAATACATACATACATAAATAAATTTTATTTAACAAAATCTTTAAAGAGCTGACAATCCGTCTAAAAACTAATTTAACTTTATTCTTTCTTAGGCTAATCAGTTTGTAACATTTGTTAATATTTTCAATTTCATAATAATAGTAGCAAACTTAAGTTTCTATAGTCAGAGGTTTACCCTAAAGAGTTCTTCACACCACACCACATGATTCATCACGATTATTGTTTTAACAGGCGGGAAACATAAGTATGCACGCGCCTACAAGCACAATGCAATATGGTACACAGAAAACGTGGCATGAGTAAAGTGGTAAAGAAACTTATTCTAGGTAAAATCATAAATGTGGTTTGTGGTGAAAGAACTTAACAAAACCGTCAAAATATCAACAAACAAAATGTTTGCTAACTTGTTTCATACGACATTCGTAAACAAGTATAAACATGTAAAGATTGCTAGTGCGCATACCTTTATGAAAATATACCTACAGACGTGTTCGAAGTAATAAGAACAAATAAAATGAGCATAAAATGTATTTTATTTAAACTCTTTTTCGACAAATATTTGTGCTTGGTTACAGTTTTTAGGGACTGCAATATAACCGGTTATCATATGCATGTTTCCTGCAAATTTTTTTGGTTTGGCGATCCTCACAACTTTTTTTTACACCCAGCCAGAAGGGTTCGATGAAATGTTGATATAAAAATTGAAATTGAAAATTTAGTAGTTGGAACCTTATCTCCTGGGTGTCTTACAAAAAAAGTGCTCTCGCCGTGGGCAGAAAAACTTATTATTGGTTCATCTAAATTATTACTTCATCTAAAACCAAAAATAATTCGTTAGTACATATATAAATCTCGTGTTTGAACGAATTTTTTCTCAGACTCATTGCCAAATTTGTTTCGGCATTTATTGGCTTAAAAAAAATAAGTTGTAATGAAAAAAAATCTTTCGTTCAATAACTAGATAATGTTATTTTAAAGAGGTGTACAGAATTCGAACTAAATCGGTCCACAACTTTTTGAAAAATCGTGTCCACCGACTTCAAAAATGGAGTTTTGAGAAAAACGCATTTAAAGGTTTACGCTACACCGACGTGGCCTGATGGGCGGAACTTCCGAATGGCTATCTCTTAGAATTTCACTCTGATCGATTTAAAATATTGGGAGAATATTTTAAACATATTATAATACTTAATAAGAAAAAAAAAATATCTACAAACTTTTTGACAAATTCAAGTAGCCGGTTGGTGTGCACATTAAAGTTTAAATAAAATATTTTTTTAAAAATTTTACTCATGGATTTCTATGTTCATTTTAGTTGTTCTTATTATTTCGATCTCATCTGAATGACCTGAGGTCCAATGCATACAGATGTCAAGAGAACTCAATGTCAGAAACATACATACATAGATATCTACACTATCAACTGTTATTCCGCTCGATAAGCCATGAAGAGAACGAGATTGCTTTGTGTTAAATACACCAGAGAATGTTAACTTAATGTTAAAAACCGGCATGATACTTTCAAAATTTTCACGCATGCGACAATTGATTGCCTTAACATTCGTTGATTAAGTTTTGCCTTTTATGTGGGACACAAATGCATGCATACAAATATTTGTACAAGTAAATACATATGTATGTATGTATGCATTTATGTATAGGTTGTTATTCGTCTGAAGACTCCGAAATGTATAAAGTTATTATATATCGAAAATTATGGCACATTAACATTTTACAATATTCATATACACATACATACATATGTATGTACATACATTAATATGTACATATGTTTGTAAGCTTGTAAATGTATGTACTATTAAAATTAAATCCACTGCATACACACACATGTATGTACATACATACATATACATTGTATATTTTGTTATTTAAAATATTTAAATTATTTAATTGTCCAAATTTCAAATGTTTCACCTGAAAATTAACAGTTACCTCAACATGTACAACCATGCATAACATCATAACACTTATCATATTGATTGGGGATTGGATTCCCTAACTTAATACTATTTCATATTTAATTTTATAAAAATAATAATTTATTTAATTTATTTATGATAAATCAAATTTTTGATATGCATCGTCACCTAAAATGCAAAATAGCGTAACAACATTTTCGAAAATTTACAGTGGAACACGAAATAAAATGGAACCAGAGTGAAAAAAAAAATTTAATATTGGTTAAAACTGGTTCAAATATGAGCGCAGAACATACATACATATGTAATATTATGTATGTAATTTGAAGTAATGAATCGTAATCAATAAGATACTCAATTTCGAATTTTGTGATGATACGTTATTTTGCATTTTAGGTGACGATATGTATTTATATATATCCAACTTATTGTTTTCGGCTTCGAAATGACAATTCAAATTCGTTTGAACACATTCTCAAGTACTCACTGTACAATTTGTATCTGTTGGTTTCAGTAAATTCCAGAAATGAAGTGACTTTGAAAATAGTATATATATAGATTGTATACGCAATTATAATCCGCGGAACACTTATGTAAGACAGAGATGGCAACGTTGTTGAGTGGTCGAACAATGTAACTAGTGTTCGTGTTGGGGTTAGAGCAAGCATTGGTGTTGGTGAATGTGAGTAGCTAGTATTAGTGATGTTTCTGTTGCTTATACACAGCTGCTGATTGTGAATGTCAGAAGAATGTGATATATGAATTTAGTTATTTTCCGCTTTTTGTTAAAGTAACGACGATTTGTAAAGCGCGACGTATATTTCAGTACATTCCAGTATATTTTCATTAACTTTCGTGTATTCCCTCCAACAATCAAATATTAAATTCAATGTATTTTACTGAAATCCAAGTGCTAGTGCATAGGTATCCGAATTCGTTCACAACTTATTTGCCTGCATTCATACATATGTATGTACGTGTGCCCTCATCCATACATTTAACATGCGATACATACATACATACAAATAAAAACGTATTCCATAAAACTTGATTTGTGTCTGCGGTACCAAGAAAAAATAAACAGAAAAAACCGAAAAATATTTGCACTTTAAAAAGATTTCGCTGAAAGGATTAAATTCGTTAAAACATTTAATATTTGTATATAACTTTAATGGGGTATGTGTTTCTTTAACACATGTATGAATGTGTACATGAACAAAAATACACGTATGCATGTCCATACTTAGATACTTGTGCTTTTTCAGTTTAATTTTGTTGTGGTTCGCAGTCACTGGATCGAACAAAAGCCCAACATTCGATTAATCGTGAAACTGTTTCTTTGTGATTTGACGTATGTATTTGTAGAAATAAAACATCTTACGATAATACAAAGTGCAAGTTTCCACATAAAGCGAAACAATTTTGTTTCAAGACTTAAATATCACTCCACACCTTAGCTAAAATCGCCCCCAATCACAGTTGGTTCGGAAAAATTCGCGTGGTATTGGCTGACGCAGTTAATAAGCAAACGAGGTGTGGTGCAACAGTAACAACAACAACCTACAAAGAAAACTTACGGAGTAGCAAATAAGCCCTACAACAAACAGAATTTTGCGAGTTTTTAGTTGATATTTCGAACAGTGTACTTCGAAAAGAACAAAAAGCTAATTCCAATTTTTGCACATTTATCATATTTGTATTCAAAGTGAAAAATGGAAAACATAAAAATTTAAGTAAACCTATGCTCATATACATATATACGCATGTATGCATGCCTGTACATAGTGTGTATTAAACAAAATTATCAGTGTACGCGAATTTGTCGTTATTCTCACGCGATTTCGTTAATAACCGAGTTTTGACAGTGGCGACAGTTGAACATGTGACAATTACCAACTGTCAGAAGGTGTTATAAAACTAAATACAGACTTTCTTTTGCTCAAATAAATTATTTCTATTTAGGATTCACTCGCCATAGAACGAAACGATTTGAATAAAAAAACATGAAGGTTAAAATTGACACTGCAAAAGCGAAAATTCCCACCATTTGTACCTCGTCAAATGCCAAAGAGGAAGTTAGTTTAGATCCTCATGAAAATGGTTTAGTTTTAAAATTGGAACGAAAACGTAGCAAAACACTAACTCGAACTCGTCACTTCCATGTAGTAGCAGACGATGATGAAGACGATGAACTTAAGGAAGAAGAAACCGAAATGGAAGATGTTCGGGAAGTGGATTTTGATGAAAATACTTCGGGCCAAAATTCGTTTGATATTTTGCCAGCTTTATCAGCGTTGACATCTACGACACCAACAGCAACAACAGCCACACGAAATAATCTTATCGTAAGTCTCTAACAGCAACAATTCAAACAATTATCTGCAGTAACTAACAATTACTACAAATATTAAATATGTATATTCCTTAATGCCATATTTTTCTCAAATGGAATTAAGTACCCTGTTAAATATGTATAAGGACTTTAAAAATACGATCGACTACTTCTGCTCAAAATCTAAAACCGAATCTCTTATAAAGATGTATTTAGGACCATACTAAAAGATGTTATCTCTAACAGTTAAGCAGCGAATATTACATTAAATATTTATTTACTCTTACAAGATTTTTCCATTTATATATGTGCATACGTACATATGTACATATTATATTGGTCAGTTCATAGAGACGTCTCTGCTCAAATATTAACTAAACTTCGTACTGAACTAAGTATTTACTTGTATAATAGCTAAAGAGCTAAATTCTCGAAGAGCTTTCAACAATATTAACGGCGCAATTTTAAATGACTACATATGTATGTGTATGTCAGCGAAAATCCAATTTGAAAATATATACTCACATATGTATGTACAAACCTATACATACAAATGCGGAGTGTACATATGCATACGTATTAATTTATCTAAATGTTATTTAAAATCAATTTTAAAACTTGTTTCCGAACGAGGGATATGCACGTATAATAGTTAGTTATTTTGTTCCTTTGTTTACTATACCTTTTTCTCACAGATATGTGAAGGGTTTAAGAATATGTTTATTAATATAATTGTATATTTTCTAAAGCAAAATCAACTTTATTCTGAGTATAAAAACTTTAAATTTTTATCGAACCTCAGCTTGTTGCCAAAAATTATCAGACGAAATACACATACCATGTATCACAATAAAATCAATAGTGCACTCTTCCTTAATTGACTTCTAATTATTTTAGTGCATTTTATACAAATGTATTGGAATTAAACCTCAAAAGAGATTAGCATTGGATTATAATATTCTCAAACTAGTGTTAGAAATTCACCAAAATAGAACTTCTATACGATTTCAAATTGAAGTGCATAGTTGGAATATTAAACTTTGCTTAATATAAAAATCTAAAAACAAATAAATTACCATATAAGAAATCCTGTCAATTAAATTTTAATATTTTAATATTGCACCTGTTATGAATTCTCCTACTACCAATCAATTACTTTTGTATAATACTGGTTGTAGGTATGAGTAAACACACACATATATACATACGTTGTTTAGCAAACGTCTAAACCGTCATTAGTCGTTCAAAAAGTCGAAATAGGTAGAATAAATTAAACGAACAACGCTAAAGTATTTAACTATTTTCATTTGTATTGTGACTGTTACATTCTTTCCAGCTACTACAATATTCTTTTATTTCGGTTATTCTCTAACTCTCTTGCTGACACTTTTTTGTTTTGCGTATTGTGAAATATAAATTAATTTTATTAGTATTTACACATACATATGTATGTATTTACACTTATCTAAGGTAACTTTGAAAAAAGTGTATAGTTGTCTCTATTTTTCATTCTGATTTTCAGCAATGAAATAAAGCCGTTTAACCAATTTCAAAATATAGCATGCAATAGAACAACATCATAAGAGAATTTAGCTGTTTTTGTAAAAGAATGTTAGTAAATTATTTGCTGTTACATGCCCACATTTTCTGAAATTATATTGAGATTTTAATATTAACTGATCGGAATACTAACAACAGCGAGTTCAATGTTAATTTATTTAATTTGCTAACACATGATATTTCGGACCTTCCGGCCACCTTTTCCATATAATATAAGTACATTGTATGTATGTATATCGCTCAACCTGGTATATTAATGTAAATCTCTATTTTTGAGTAATTGTGTGAAATTGTTCAGTTTGACATCACACTGTCAGGTAATATGTGCAAATAAGTAAGTTAGTATAAATATGTATTATGGTATAACGGATACTAGGAAAAATATCTCAAAGCAATGGATCATTTAGCTTAACCATGTTTTAATGTTCTAAATCAATGGATATATTCATAAAAATGCCTATGTCAGTTATTTTCATTCTCATTGTTTGTGCAAAAATTTAAAATGATATTTTGAGTAATTGATGAATTAGGTAAATTTAACGTGAAAATCGACGGTTTTGATGGCAAAGCAAAAAATAGATATTATTTTGTTTAAAAAACAACAACATGTCTTTGAGGGACCCTTTAAAACTGCCCCAGAAATTGCTGCGCAGCTTAAAGATGTTCGTCGAATAGAACTTAGTAGCTCAACTGTCAAACGTCGGTTGAAAGAAAGTAATTTGAATGTCCGAAGTATCCCCGCTTCTTACAGCAAAAATGCGTCTTACCCGTCTAAATTGGTGCAGGGAAAGATCAAATTGGTCCGGAAATGAATGGGATCGTATTGTGTTTTCAGACGAAAGCAAAATAAATCTTATTGGACCAGATCTGCACCGCACCGTATCTGCATCTGCACCGTATCTGCATCTGCACCGCATCATCGGTCAAAGTCGGTAAGGATAACATTGACATTTTCTTTCACGAATATTTTTTTTTAATTTCCATAGTTACTAATTATTACAAATAAACAATAAACTTTACTTTGCATAGCCTAACATAGATAAAGATATTTTGGGGATTGAGCCTCTTCCATGGCCTGGAAATAGCTCTGATATCAACCCCATTGAGAACTTGTGGACAATTACAAAGCATTCAAAAATTGAAGGACATTGTTGAATTTACTTGTTATAATGAAAATTTTTCAGACTTAATTAAAAATTATACGAAAGCATGCCCAAACGGCTACAAATTGTTATAAAGGCAAAAGGCGACCACTATTAAGGAAAAAGTAATTTTATGTGTCAAATCAAAATACGAGTATAAGAAAAACACTTTAAAAGTATTAAAACCAACTATTTCAACCCGTTTTGTTGCTTAAAAACTTTTTTTCTCCTTTTTCCATAACTTACTTCTTTACAGCGTATTTTAATTTTCGCAAATAAACAATTATTTAAAAAGATAATATCAGCTAAATGCTTAAAAGGCTCATTAAATATTTTATTTAAACGTATTTCAAAAAGATATTATCTCTACAGGGCTTAATTTGATTAATTTTTATTATAAATATTATAAAGTCAAATCTATCTTTTTTATGAGCGGGAGGGCATATAATACATACATGTTTTTAAATGTTTTTTTTTTTTCTAGGCAGCTTTAGAATTCATTAAAATTTTCTACTACGAGAAAGAGAGTTTTCAACAGCAAAATGTTTTCTGCTAAAACCAGTAGTTTTTATTATTATACTATTATTTTTGAAACAATTGTGGATTGGGTTCTACTACATAGGGTTTTCTAAAATATACTATTATTATTTAAAATTTCATCTTCATATTTGTGTACATTAGGCATTTGAGTTAAATGTTACTAAATGATAACCTAACATTATTAAATTGGTAGTACAAGTGGAGGCATGTCAAGTTCAGGCTCGCATATACAATGAATACCTGTATGTTAAGCGCTATTGGGCGCAACGGCAACCATGGCGCGCTGTGAGCCGTAAAAATTAGAAAGCAATGTGTTGTTGGTATTTGTTTTACTCTCGGCACATGTTAAGTTGGAGCGAATTCTTGGTAATACGTATGAGTCATCAGACAAGAATCGCAGTGCATCGCACCACTTTTGTTCATTTGTTTAGTACTGAGTTTATTAATGTACATACATATGTATGTACATGCATATGTATATGCATGTTAAATTTCTACAGATTTTATTAAGGGAAATAAAATTGCTCAAAACTGGAATGTTTTAATATTATTTATTTATTATTTTATTTTTTTTTTTAGTACCCATTCAGGTTCTAGTGTAGTTGTATAATATCACTTAATTGAATAATCTAAAATTCGGTAAGGCTTGAGACCACTTTTGCTCCAAATAGTAAAGTTTATCTACCTTATTACCAAGGAATTTATTTTGAATAGGGAAATAATTGAAATTTCTGCAATAAAGAGTATGGTTTGGCACAAATATGTACATTGTACAAAAACACATCGAAAATTCACAGAATAACCTTATTAAATATAATATACAAGTAATTGCAGCCAAGTTTAAGTACATGATTAAAATGAAGAGTGATTTATTCAAAAATCTTTAAAATTGAGATCAAGTAAGTAAATGTTAAGTTTTAAATTGGTCAGAGTTGAAGAGTAACATCAAAATGTACGAATAGAGATTTTCATGTATTAACATGTTGCTGCAGAGCACAATAGTTTTGTTCATTTAACAGTATTTTGTCATATAGTATATAGAGTTGAAATCAGGGTAACTGTCTGTCTGTCCGTCCGTCGGTACAAGCTGTACCTTGAGTACAGGTTCGAGACGATTTACCGCCGTAGTCAAATGCCCGATCCTCGCCCCTTCGAAGCTTATTTAACAACAAAATTTAGCAAATTTATAAATTTTAAAAATTATTCAGATCATTCTATTAAAAACACAAAACACACATTTTCCAAAAGTTCAACATGATAATTTAAAAGATTATAATTATTCGTATAATAAACAGCTGTTAGTAATAAATATTTTCGGTTGGAATGTGAAAACATGAACTAATATGACGATTAATTAATATTATAATATTATTGGCTTTGAAATTAATTGAAAATACTATTGCATAACATACAAAAAAGGGGAGGGATATCTTTAATATATTCATATATAAAGCATTTTTGAAAATTATTTTACAGTTAATTTAAAAAAACTAATATGTATAAAATTGAGCCAATATGCCGTCCTAGGCAAGAGCCTATTTGCCTATATGGATGGGCCAGCGCTGCATGAGTAAAAAATAAGATAAAATGTAGAAAGTGTCATAACTAAGCCACAAATTAATACATAAAACATTGATTTAGAACAATTAAACGCATTAGAAAGGGGCACCTTCCCAAACCATTCATGCTATACCACCCAACTATGCACAAGACAAATCCTGGCAATACATCTTACGACAGTGAGACGATAACCGCGCCCACTTCCCATATACATATGTAAGTGCGATAAATCAATAACTAGTGCGGCAGAGGCATTAAATTTTACGTCCGCATTTTTGCAGGTTCAGGTGATTCTTTCAAAGCAAGCGCCATTAAATATAGAAAGATACATCTGTGCACAAGTAGTGCTTTTAATGTACGCCATCTGAAGTCTAAAAATTATCAATATCTGACCATAACTGTTAAAGCCCTTAGATGCCTAATATGTGAATCCCTGTTTCTTTAATATAATCCATTTCTGATAATAGTATGTCTCCAAAATGTACTGGAATATAGAATAGCGTTCCCTGGTTAGGGGCTTAAATATACATATATAAAGGGTGATCCATTTCGAGGTTCCGAGATCACGAGCTTCAATTTCAGGCATCAAATAGTCGGTTATCATGGCACGATAACGGTCGCCATAGACGGTTACGTTCTCGCCGGCATAATTTTTGAAATATGGAGCGATGATTCCCCCGGCCTACAAACCACACCAAACCGTAATTTTTCCGGATGAAATGACAGCTCTTGAATTTCTTCAGATTGCTCTTCGTTCCGAGGGAGGCAATTTTTCTGAACAAAATTTGGCTCGAAAACGTCGGATCTCTTGGAACTTTTTAATAGCTAATCGGTCCAATATTATCCAATAATGAATGCTGGGTCTGAAAATTGGTGATGATGTTGCGAATAGTACGCTCCAAAAACCTATTAAAAAAAGTTCCTCAACTTGGATCTCTCGTTAGTTGCCGCTGACCTATAGATTTTGAGATATATGAAATTTGAATTTAAAGTTCAAAAATTTTACTATTTAAAGTGCATGTTT
This sequence comes from Bactrocera zonata, assembly GCA_037783105.1. Classification (NCBI taxonomy): domain Eukaryota; kingdom Metazoa; phylum Arthropoda; class Insecta; order Diptera; family Tephritidae; genus Bactrocera; species Bactrocera zonata. The sequence continues at coordinate 381,471 of JBAWJQ010005176.1, read as the reverse complement.
CTTTGATTTATAATGAATTTTACAATAATATGTTTAACTTTTATATCCAACAATACTTCACTAATTCGTTTCCACACATTTGTTTTGTATTAAATAGTACAAAACTAGCTTTAACTCAATAAATAACTTTGGTTTAAATAAATTTATTCATGTAATAACAAAACATAACATATACCTATGACAAACAAATATGTGAGTTGTCTTAGTAAAAAGATCGGGTCTTTTCTGGTAACGGTCTATCTTAGTATCTAAAATCAATAAAATTGTGTGAAAACTAGCCTAACTAATGTCAAAATTTTCAAACATCTGATTGACTATACTCCTTATACATATGTATGTATATTGGTCAATATGTTAGATAGTTTACCAAAATTAACTGCTATAGTATAATGCCGACTCCCATATAATATACATGCATACAGTTATATAATGATTTGCGTTATCCTAACAAGCCTCAGTGTGTGATTTATTTATTTATAAAATTGCAGGAGTACGTACATATACTTATGAGCAACAAGCCCCGCCCTTTCTTTGTCCCATATATACCCGTTATACAGATTTTCGACTTTCGAGCCACCTTTAAATCGTTTAAGGTGGTTAAAATGTGTCGCATTTAAATGAAGTTAAATACACAAATTTACTTAAAAATTGTGAAATGAGATTGATATCTTAGCACCGAATATGAAGCAGTTGGTCTATATTTTGGTTCAAACCAAGACGTCATTTCGTTGGCGTTTTCCACATCAACTCAATAAATCTTATATATAAAAACTAGCTGACCCCGCATCCGTTGCCCTGCGTGAATTTATGTGTTTTGAAATGAAAAGAAAGTTGAATTTATATTGTGTTGAAAATCATTTTTTTTTAATGTAGCGCAGCTTGATAAACAAATTTTTTTGCTTTCTGTTCTGGTGCGTAAATATACAGAGAAGATGGGTTTCCAATTCGTGAACACGAAACATGGCTTTTCTAGATTTATGCCACACTTCTATCTATCTATCCTTTTGTCCTGTTGATTGCCATCACAAATGCAATTTTCTCTGGAAACGGAATATATTTGAAATGAAATTACTGTCCCCTTATATTTGGTAACTGCGTCACAATTATTGGGGTTCTTTACACAGTTTCGGTGAATAAATGAAGATTGTGAAACATACAAATGACAGATCTAACTTTGAGATGCAAATTATGCTGCGGCATACCAAGCCTATCCAAAGAATTTAGAAATTCCACCGGATAATTCACGGCTTTGTCTTCATTGTCAAGACGATCGATCGATTTGTATGAGCGCAAACCCTTCTGAATTTGACTTTGAATCTTCCAGTTTAAGTCATTAACATCTTATTTTTGGCAACGAAAACTGCGCGGGCTCTCAAGCAATCGCAGTTATGACAATTTGCTATTGTTGGGATAAACGTGATCAGTTCTTCTTTCGTTGAAGTGAATTGACAATAGGCAGGAAAAATTTATATCAAACCAATGGAAGTATCAATCGAAATTTGCCCATTTCCAATCATTAGCGAATACAATGTAAAATGTCATCGACAATATCATTTTTTTCGTATCCCTTAATTGACGCGAATTCGAAGGATGATGTGTCGAAATGATCTTCGCGAAAAGTATGCGAACTTCAGTTGCATGCGGAGTAGCTATCGCATCGTCCATCATTTGATTCCAGTTATCATCATGTTCCAGTAATTGTACATACTGGCTTGCAAACACTCTACCATTCACAGTACGCAATGACTTAAATGAAGTTGAACCGCGAGGCGCACCATAGTTGGAAAACTTTCATGAAATGCAAAAGTAAATATCCTACAAAGCGCTTTATTGCAGTTCACGTATCGACCCATTTGATACTTACTGATCTCATCTCATTCAAGGCCAGTAATCGCAATGTTGCTTTCTTTGGTGATGTATTTGCAAACGTATTTCAGTGATTTCACCAAACTGTAATACTCAAGTTTTGAATGTGAATTAGACAACATTAGCGAATATAGTACGATCCATGTGTTGTCAACTTCGATATTCACTCCTCTAAATTGAATGCTAAATGTTCTGCCATTGTCGTCTGGTGAGCGACGCCAATACAGTGGATATCCATCATTTCCAGTTTGCGTTTCCTAAAGAAATGCACGTGGATAGTGTTTCGTGCATTTATTGTCAGACATACAAACCGAAGAAGGATTGTGGTGTTCGCAATGTTCATGAACCATATTGGTTTTTACCACTTCGTATAATTCTGGATCTATCTCTGGATCAGGAATTTCCGCAAAAATGATTATATCAATTTAATCTAATGTAACCACCATCCACCATCCAAAAAAGAAGAAGCGGCAAACCTCTTCTTTGCCCCTCAACAGAGTACATCCAGCATCTAACAGCACGTTGATTAAAGATAAAGTCCATCAAACGTCGTAACTGTTGATTGAAAAGTCGTGTTCTGACATCGTGACGATCGCTGAGTAGCTATCGCGGTCCATAATTCAGCACGTACTATATGTCATCGCATCCTGGGAGTACTTCCTGCATTGCCTTGCCTTAGGCTGCCATAAATTGATGCCAAACAGAACGCCGACCGATATTAGCGCGACCTCTTCGTGGCTTCGTAACAAATTTCAATCTGTAATTGATCTTTTTATGTGAAACACGCATAAAGTGTTCCCTGAATAATTTTCAAAAATTTTTCTTTTGCATAACTGGATTAAAAAAGCAAGCGACCGAAATTGAACGATTCAAATAATTTACAAATCAAAATATTGAAAAACAAAACAAACAAAAATTGAAAAAAATTATATGAAAAGAAGTTATTTTTTGGAATTGTCCAATTTTCCGACCTTTCCTAATTAAAAGTATAAGGTATTTTTATTTCTAAACCTTCCCCGATCCACAACGAACACATTAAAAAAAAACAATTATCAAATTTGGTTCAGTCGTATGAAAGTTATGAGCGTACATACATTTTGGCGATTCATTTTTATTTATGTATATAAGTAGATGAATCGCAAAATGTGTTGCTAAGCGCATAACTCAAGAACGCCTGGACCAATTTGGCCAATTCTCTTTTTTTAAATGTTCGTTGAAGTTCAAAGATGGTTTTTACGGCGAAAAAAACTCGAATATTTGCCGGAAACCCCTAAAAACAGCCCTTTTCTTTTTCCCATACAAACGTTATATAAAAATGAATTGAATGTTTGTTTGTTAGTAACGCTAAGGGAACGGCTGAACCAATCTTGATGAAATTTTCAGAGGTTGTTTGTTGTGGATCGGAGAAGGTTTAGAAATAAAATACCTTATACTTTTCATGAGGACAATTCCATAAAGTAACCTTTTTCCATTTTTGTTTTCAATATTTTGATTTGTAAATTATTTGAATCGTTCAATTTTGGTCGCTCGGTTTTTTATTCCGGCCATTCAAAGGAAAAATTATTGAAAATTATTCAGTGAAAACTTTGAGTGTTTCACGCAATGTGATCAAATGCAAATCTAAATTTGTTACGAAGCTACGAAGAAGTCGCGCTAATATCGGTCGGCGTTCTTTTTGCCATCAACGTATGGCAAGGCGAGGCAAGAAGTACTCACTAAATGCGATGACGTACGGTGGTATTATGGATCGCGCTCAATTAGCAAGCGATCGTAACGATGTCACAGCACGACTTTTCAAACCACAGCTTCGATGTTTGATGGGATTTATCTTGAAGCAGCGTATGGTATATGTATATGGTGCTGTTAGATTCAGGATGTATTCTGTTGAGTAGCAAAAAAGAGGTTTGCCGCACGCACACATTCTTCTTTGCATACGGATGGTGGTTACACCAGATCAAATTGATGAAATCATTTCAGCGGAAATTCCTGATCCAGAGATAGATCCAGAATTATATGAAGTGGTGAAAACCAATGTAGTTCATGGACTTTGCGGACATTACAATCCCACTTTGCTTTGTATGTCTGCCAATAAATGCACGAAACACTATCCACGTGCTTTTCTTTCGGAAGCGCAAACTAGAAATGATGGATATCCACTGTATCGGCGTCGCTCACCAAACGACAATGGCAGAACATTTAGCATTCAATTTAGAGGCGTGAATATCGAAGTTAACAACACACTTCGCCACTTCATTTCGACATATCAGCCTTTAAATTCGTGTCAATTATGGAATACGAAAAAATCACATTGCCGATGACATTTAATATTGTATTCGCTAAGAATTGGAAATGACCAAATTGACACTTCCAGTGGTTTGATATCAATTTGTCAATTCACTTCAACGGAAGGTGAACTCATCACGAATGTTTGTCCGAACATTGGCCAAACTATCGTAACTGCGATTGCTTGAGGGCACGGCAATTTTAGCTGCCAAAAATACCGAGGTCAATGACTTCAACTGGAAGATTCAAAGTCAAGGTTTGCGCTTATACAAATCGATCGATCGTCTTTACAAGGAAGACGAAGCCGTGAATTATCCAGTAGAATTTCCAAAATCTTTGGAGACGCTTGGTATGCCACAGCATCATTTGCGTCTCAAAGTTGGTTTTGCCATTATGTTTCACAATCTTCATGTGTCGAAACTGTGTAGTGGAACCCGACTGATTATGACGCAGTTATCGAATACAAGAAACAGAAATTTCAGTTCAAACGTATTCAGTTTCTGGGGAAAATCGCATTTGCGATGACAATTAGCAGGACTCAAGGATAGTCGCTAGAAGAGTGTGGCATAAATCTGGAAATGCTATGTTTTTCTCAAGGCCAGATATATGTATGTATGTGGCGTGTTGACGAGTTAAAAACCCATCTTCTCCAAAACAGAAATCAAAAAATTTAGTTTATCAAGCTGCGCTACATTAAAAAAAATGTAGAAAACTCGCTAATAAATGATTTTTAACACAATATAAATTCAACCTTCTTTTAATTTCAAAACACATAATTTCAAGCAGGACCAACGGCTGCGGGGTCAGCTAGTATATGATAAATGCATACATCATCTTTTCCACAAATCAACGTTTACAAATTCTTCTAATATTGTGTATACTTATTAAATATTGTATAATAAATATGTTTCAAAATATTACTCTTAGAATTTGCAATTCATGGGTACGGCTGTTAGTAATAAGGCGTGAAGAACACCCAACTTTCCTTGAATTTCTTATCGCATTGGAATTATTTGTACATACTGTGTATGCGTACTTCACTATAAATGCCGTAATGTTGATAAGCTTATGGCAGCGATACATTTCTGTAAATACCTACATTCATATATACTTTTCTATACATACATATACATATGTACTTATGTATGCATATAAAGCGTATTGGCGATAAGCACCCCCTAGTTCGTTTTTTTGAAACAATTATTTTTTTAAGACAAAGAACGGACTTCTTTGTAGGAGGGTGTAAATTTTCGGTATTCACGCTTGTGAAATCACATGAGAACGTTCCAATGACCGGACACGGACACTGTTTTCGTAATATTTCGTTCAAATTATCTCTGATAAACAGACAATATTTCATAATATTTGTCAGAAAAAATGGATGCTTAAATTTGAGCTATTTTTAGTGCCTCAATGGTACTATTTTGCAAAGCTTTATTTTGATATATGTATGTATTAAATGATACTGGAAAGTGAAAGTTTCTATTGGAATTTAAAATTGTGTTATATGGGAAGTAGGCGTGGCTATAGTCCGATTTAATCAATTTTCACGCTGTAACATAGAAATATCAGAGGAATGTCACGTACCACATTTGCTTGAAATCGGCGGGGCGAGTCTCCACATACATATGTATATGTATATGTGATATCACTTAAAAGTAGGCAATGTCACGCCCATCGTCCAATTTGGACATAGTTTCTTTTAAAGCTCTCTCATACCATCTCGAGGTTCACTTTTAATGTCTCTTTCGTATTGATTTATCGCGCTTTTAGTAGTTTTTAACACTACTGTTATATGGGGAGTGATCGGTTTTACCATCCGATTTCATCCACTTTCACGTTATCGATAGGAGTTCTTATAATATTTATGCTAGGCGAATTTGGTTTTTGGAGCGGTTTAAGCTTTTTCAAAAAATTTTGGCCACAAGTGGCCTTGCTACAGCAATCTCCTGTGCCAAATCATAATTTGATATATTAATTTAGTGCTTAGTTATGATCTTTTACACCTTTTTTGGGAATGGGGTTTTAAAGGCGTTGCAGTGTTTCGATTAATAAAATCATCTACAGACACCAAGGCTTATGGGCTCGAAAAGTTCTTGCCAGATTTCGACGATTTTTGGATGAGAGATGCCACACCTCAAAAACCTCTGATATGATAGAAAACATGTTGGTTGAATTAAAACTATCTAGTAAAAGTAGGCAGGTATAAAACGTTTTAAACCAACAAATATCTTGCTATTCATGACATTACAACAGCAGCACTCAGCAAAAGCAAATATGATTTAGAACTTATATAGCATATGTATATAAACTATGTATGTAATACATATGTTATTTTGGCAAAATTTCTTTGACCTAATCATTTTCACTCGTAACAACTGCGTATTTGGATTGCAAACTCTAGAGCATTATATGGTACATGCATACATATGTATCTACATACATACATTAAGCATTCAGTATCACTCATACGCCATGTTGGGTTTTTCGCTTGCTCATTTGAGTTGAAGTGAATTGACCGCACCAAAAAGCGAAAAGTGTGCTTTTCGTAAATTAGCTGAAATGAGAGAAGCAGAAATGGCAAGGGCACAATTGCCAGAGCAAATGATTACACTCAAATATACGACTTGATTGCTAAATTACCGATATTGCCAATAGCACGGCCGCTCTTTTCCACTCGGCTCCTATCGCCTTCGTGCACTTGCGTAAGCTGTTCGTACTGTCGTGTGTCGTTTAGTTAGCTCATTGTCAACATTTCACATAAAAACGAAATTTTATAACGATGACGCATTCAGTCAATTCCAATGCGTGGAAGGTATCGGTATTAATTTATTAAATATGAGATCGGGGTTGCCGCTGTAGTATCAGAAACTACGCAAATACGGCTTTTCAACAGATTGCCTAAAAGGAATAGTTGAACTTTAGACAATAATTGATTTTTACAAAAATAAAATATTGAGTGAAATAATTTGATAAGTGAAAAAGTGATGCGCGTGCTTTTAATACAGTAAAAGAAAAATAAATAAATAAATAAATATACATACAAATATTAAGCATTTTCTTTAAGACTGCACAACCCAAACAACGACCGACTACTGGTTCGCTGAATTGGTTTCTGCGCAACCAAAAGATAACTAAACCCAACAAAACGGATAAGCGAAAATAATAAGCACAAAAACGGCGGCAACAATAACATCACCTATGAAACAACGTGTTAATATTTATTTATAAAACGTTTTCGCCAGAAATTGTATTTGAGTCATCTGTTTGTTTAGCAGAGTGCGGCAACACGGTATCACTACATTTATAGGCGGGCCTGAATAATTCTCTTAGTGCGCGTAAATTTACATACTAACATATGTATGTATGTATTGACTTGTAAACCGTAATAAAAAACATATCTGCAACAGTTTTGTGTATATTTCCGGACACGTTTCATCGAACGTTTAATTAACTGAATTAAAAAAAATTATTGATAGCACTTTAAAAATTTAGTAGTAGTAGTAAAAGAGTTTGGAAAACTTAATTGGAATTTAAAGAATTCTAATTGTTAATAGCTAAAATGACGCTGGACAACTATAATATTTTCAGTGAAGACTATATGAGCCTGCCATTTAGTACGGCGCTTTCACCATTGCCAAAAGTATGTATTCAACCACCTTAACAACTTTCAATTAACATATGTAACTTATAAAACAATACATAATTGTATACATAACTAAAAGAATTTATTATATATTGTCGCTTGGCATATGTATGCATTTACAAATATGTGTACATACATATATGTATATGTATATATAGAAATATTAAATACAGAACAAAATTTCGAACGAAAAACGATTAGATTATAAAAAGTTGAGTTTGAGAATTTCAATGAGAATACAAAGTTTTAAAGATAACTAAGGTTAAGTTTTCTATAAGCAATCATAATTTATTTTAAGTTTTCTTTTTTTTAATCAGGAAAAATCTTTGTATTTTCATTTTAAACAATAACTTGTCAAATTAAGCCTTTCACAGTAAGAAAATTTGTTTAAAATATTTAAAGCAAAACTTAGGAGCTTTGAAGATAGCGGTTAAACCTGTTAATGAGGGATCCACATATGTACTCTCTTTTACGAAATCAATATGATAACTTTCTTGCTGCTTTTACTTGTAAATTTATGGAATCGAAAACAGCTTTTGTCTCAGATTTTATGTGGTCTTGTTTCCACAAGGGTTGGGTTTACTGATATCATCATGCACGCCAAATGTGAAACATAACTAGATATTCTTCAACAGCAACATATTTTCCGAATATCGAAAAGAATGTAAGAAATCCGAACATATATACGTATGATGTGTAGTATATTTTTTACATACTCAGTTTACCACAATTTTTGAATATGCCATATGGATATGTGTACGTTTACCAAAATAACAACTTTAAATGTAGACAACTCGTTTCCACGAACCAATCGCCAGTTTTAATTTCTTAAAAACATACCACAAAAATTAATATTTGCGCAACCACTATATTACTGTGTATTACTTATCGCATTCGCTTATCAATGTATGCCCGTCGCCACAGCCCATGCTACATCACACATTCGTATCAACACTTCGAGGGTGTATGTAGTACAGTATAATAATGTAAAATAAATGAAAAAAAAGCATTTCCCAGTTCCATTTTAAGCGCAAAAAGTTAAATAAAATTGCGGAGTTTCAGTCAGCAAGGGTAGCAATGAAACAAACTTTGCATATACTATGTATGTATGTATGGTTCATGTAACTGAGTATTTGGCTTTCGAAAAATAGTCCAAATAATTTTACCGTCCCCACTTATAAATTGGAATTATCATTAATATCTTAAGTAGAATTCATGTATGTATGTACCTATGTATATACAACATTTAATCATTCTACAGACTTTTCCGCTCGCGAAATGGCAAATGCAGGTATGCTCATACACAAATATGGTATTGAATGTACCTATACATACGTTTGCATGTAGATAGTCCGCTAAGCGTCGATATCTTTCTTTTTCGTACGTATACACATACTTAGATATATAAATACATATGTACGTGTCCATTTCTTAACTAACGCTTTAGTGTCATTTAAAACCACACAAAACCAGCTGCCACGAGTCAAAGTCCACCTGAAATTCATGCATACATACATACATATATGTATATCTGTACTTCATATTATTTATTTTGTGGGTTTAAACATAAATTAGTATTCATAATTTGGGGATATCAAATTTTCTTACATCAAAGTCACACTAAAATAACCACTTGCAATTGAAATAAGCATATTATTTAAAATAAGGCTAACATATAAACCTCAATTATTAGTACAAAACCTCACTTAATTGTGTTGGAATAATTTTTGAACTGTATGATATGTGAGTTCCCTTATACAGTTTTGATCGTTTTTCACTATTTAAATACTTTGAGCGATAAAGCTCTACAAAAGGTACAAGTGGTTTCCACGTCGTATCATAAGACCTTTAATATATTAAGTACCTGCTGGAGTATCTGCATCTCCATTGTTTAGCAGCATTGTCCTCTGAATTGTACTATACAAGCTGCTTTCTGACATAAAAAAGAAACTGCAGCACTGCAGCGTCCTTGCCTCTTTATTTTGACACGATTTTTGAAATACTAATTCGATCAGATGAATACTGATAATTAAACAGTTAATTGATGTGAAACGAAAAATTAAAATAAGTGTTATTTCGTATCGAATGCATTCCAGCTTCCAAGCACCAAATGAGCGAAAGATGAAGGGGCAATTGAATGGCTTTCTAATCATGTTTGTTTCATAATCAGATATTATTTTAATTAATTTGAGGAGGCATTTTGTTTATACTGTATGCGATCTTATATACTGAAATTATGCACAACTCTCCATTTCCAAACTGATCATGGTTATCAACAATGTAGTAAAAATGAGTTTCACGTTGTATTTTGGAGGAACTGACGATTAAGTTGTTATCAATAATGCGGAATTTCTGAACCTCAACTAAAATGAAATTCAGTTACAAACCGTAAAAGGGGCTTTAGTGGGCACTAAAATAAACTTTGCAGCGTTTTCGCACTTGCAAAATGTCCGTCTGATCATTGGTCCCTAGTTCGTCGTTTGGGTAAACTTTGCGGTTCTATTCGAAGTAAACGAAACTTTCAAAACGAGTTACAAGTTGCACGGGCTTATCTTTCTAAACGAATATTAGACAAAGTTGACATACATATGTATGTAGGCATGTATGAAAGTTTGTAAATATAAAAGGCGTTTAGCATAAATTTTGTTTCCATAAATGTAAAACGTTTTAATTTTTATAATGAATATACAATGATACAAAGTATGTATGCATGTAGATAAAAAAATTAGGAAAACCAACTTAATTTTCTTAATTCCCCCATTATTATGAATTTTCTTTAATCATAGAGGTTTTGTTAAATACAACAAAGATTTTGTTTTTGTGTGTTGTTTAAATTATTAATTGTAAAAACAGGTACAAGGACAAATTCGGGTATAATCGAAGATTTTATACTCTTGCAACTTCAAGGTCGGGTAGTGTTAAAAAAACTTTGTACTAAACTAAAAAAAGTTTTCTTTACCATCTCTGTTGTGAAATGTAATACTTGTGGCGCATTTATTCAGTGAAACAATTTTCAGCACAATATTTCAATTTTTGCTCAAGTTAACGATTGCCCAGACAAACGGATGGAGGGACAGAAGGTCAACTCCTCTCGTCATTCTCACCATTTATACAAATGACTAGTTTTAGGTGATACAAACAAACGTTTTGTGAACAAAACTATTATACTCTGTAGAATCACGTTGCAGGGGTATAAAAATAACAACTTTCGGGAAAAGAATTCAAGTCTTTGAATCGAAATCAAATTAATTTGGATTGAATAAGTTAGAATATCACAAACTATCAATAAAGAAAGCAAACTTCGAAATTTCCTTGAAAAGGACATCAACTTAAATAGAAAACAGCACACTCACTTCTCGAATTATAACATTGATTTACAGTATGTAAAAGGCCATTGTATTCAGTTTAAAAAAGTTGAGTATGAGCGACGACGCCTCTTTCTGCGCAAAGGGGCTCTCTTAAGTTATAGGAAAAGTGAAAATAACTTTTACTGTCGATTCAGGCGATATTACTGCTTTTGAAGTCGCTGGCGTACTGGCCAGGAATTCCTTCAATGGCATGCCTTGTTAAGATTCCAAGTGCATGTGTATACTCATATATAGCAGCATTTGTATATATGTTTGCGTATGCATTTATGCAACGCAATTTTGTGTGGGAGAATGTCGGCGCCGGTTTGTTGGTGTATGTACTCGTAGGGTGTGGCTTTTGCTTGGTTTCCGATTCTCCTGTTTTTCCATATACTCGTATGCTTCGCCTCCCATACCATATAAAAGGTATATATGCAGAAATTTAGTTTTTGGGGTTTTATTGTTGTTTGCATTGCATCCGTGCGTACATATGAATAACTTAAATCATTGTGTAGACGCGACAATGACATCCTTGTCTGGGGTTCGTCGTATTTCGCCGTTCGCTAACGCCAAACAGCTCTGATTATAGTTAAGGGATTACTACTTAGAAATAAAACCGATGATATCGAAAAATTGTAGTTGGATTATGGGACAAACTCCTGGTAAAAAAAACACGCTTGAAAATCTTTAGTAATTAGTATAATGAAATGGCAGAAGGAAGCTGCACCCAGGCTTTTTTTAAAAATTGAAAATGGGCGTGGACCAAAAACCATATCTCAGGAACTACTAATCCAATTAATTTTACAGCAAAATAAAAAAATATGTAAATGACGGATAATGAAATCTCGATTATCACTTTATCATTCGAGAGTATAAAATGTTCGGTGACACCCGAACTTAGCCCTTCCTTACTTGTTTTTTAATCAGTTAGGGGATTACATCAATGTTACCCTCCGAAAAATCACTGATTTTCGCGATTTTTTTTAAATATTGAAATTGACTAATCGGGCCATTTTTTTTTTTAATAAATACATTCATGACGATTACAAAATTATTTTTCTGTGTTTATTTATTAAGTTTATAATAGTTAAATAAATTATTGAAATTACGTAAAACAAAAATGCCCTGTACAATGTCCACGATTGCAATTTTGATCTAAAACAAAAATTTCAAAAAGATTATTACTCTGTAGAAAAGTCGCTATACCGAATATCTTCAAACTCTTCGTTGAGAGTGGAAACCGTTTTGAAAAACACTATTCTGAGTAGCGTACTCCACTTTATTCCCTTTCTACAAAAATACACTGTAACGACTGTAATACTTTTAGAATTTCGATTTCTACAGTGTATAGTATGCTATCCGATTATGCACTAAAAAAAAACAATTTTTCGAAAATTTCACACTGAGATCTCTTAAACTTCAGACAAGGATTACTAGTTTCAAAATGATGTGGCTGATTTGCAGCAGTTTAACCAAGATCTAAAGGTGACATTGCCACCAGTTAGAAAGATATTACCACCTGGAAAATTATAAATGAAATACTATGTGAAATATAGCACATGTTTTCTCTGTATATTTAAATCTATCCTTTCTTTTTTAAAACAAAATTTACATAATAAATAAATATGTTATTTGGTGTCATGTGTTTCTGACTTTTGTAGTGTAAAATGGAAATAAATTTTTAAAAAAGAATTAGAAATAAACGAGAGTAAATTTATAAAACTATTGATAGTTTCAGGAACTGTAGGCTCAAATATATCCAAAATCGATATTATACCTGGGTAACAAAACCACTGTAGACCAATGTAAAGATTTGTTTTCGTTTAATTGTAGGTGGAGGACTACCACCGGAAAAGCACTCGAATGAAAATTATACATGACATTATTACTATAAAAGTTAATGCAAATCTGTAATCACCTATTATGTACATACATAGATGTTGTTTCCTTTTTCAAAATATTTGCAGCATTATTTTTTCTATACCACTTTATCAAGGTATTGATGCATTCAATTGCTTCCGAAAAACTCACTTTCTGTTGTTGCATATTCTCCTTGATAACTTGTTCTTCAATTTCATTGTCAGACACTTCGAAATCTTCGTCATCTTCTGTATTTCATTTTGTATTTTATTATTCTGATTTAGCATATTCCAATGGGTTTCCAAACCCTTTGAAGCAACGGGGGATGCGGATTTACCAATTATCAATGATTTCAACTTATGCGAACCATCTGCGCTCGCACACAACATAAACGTGATTCTATAATTAAATATTTTTCGTCCAGGTGCCGTCTTTTCGCAAATTTAATCTGATTTCCAATGATTTTTTCTGATTTTTTGAAATTTTTTAATACACTAACTATAACCAATTCACAAGTTCAAAGGCTCATGTGAAATAATTTATATTCATATCTCGCGACATAGACAATAATTTTTTTAAATAGGAATTCGGGGAGTACAGAGCTTATTTTTCTTTCCAAACAAATGGTTGGGTTTGAAAAAAATAGATATGTTCAAAAAAGTTAACCAAAAGTTAACTATTTAATCTTTCTCGCGAGTTAACTTTTGTGCAATTATACTGTACAATCATATTGTGTTTTGTGTAGGTGCTAGAGTTGTTGAAGTTGTTCAGACAGTCAGTTATTTGCGCTGCACTCCAAACACTTCAAGCCGTACTTCATGCGCTTGAAATGGTGAACATTTCCACATTTCCCCATAAACGGTAAAAGTAAAAAATTTACAAACGTGGAAAGACGCTGTGAACCACAACATCTGTATCGGCGGTATGTTGATTAACATTCTCTTCTATCACGTTATGTTTAACAGTAATTGTTTGAGCTAGTTAACATTGTATGTAAGTTTTTTACGAACTTTTTTTTAACCTCTTGCAAACGACCTAAAAGCAGTGAAGATAGATATAGAGTTATAGATACGTGCATACTTTATCAATATTACGAGACCATCCGCCCATCTGTGTATGCAAATCGTAACTTGACTTCATGCATGCATGTATTCCTTGGTCAAACAGTGAAAATGGTATTGTAGGTGGACGTAAACGGGCCACTGCCCCTCCTACAAAACTCCTTTAACGAAAAGCAATAAGATGTGATAAACCGCAAGTTAAGGTAAAAAATGATATCCCCGCCCACTCGTTAAAAACTACTTTTAGTTGAAATCACAGATTTCAGCACCTAGCCCACCAATTTCAACCAAACTCGGTATACACCCAACTCTTTTTTTACACGGTAGATACGTTCCTCTTGTAGAACCCCCAAAGGTGATCTAGTCACCGATGCCCAAAGCATACTTAAATTATGGAGGGAACACTTCTCCAGCCTGCTGAATGGCAGTGAACGTACAACGCCAGGAGAAGGCGAACCCGATTCCCCAATCGATGACGATGGAGCAGACGTTCCATTGCCCGACCATGAAGAAGTTCGAATAGCAATTGCCCGCCTGAAGAACAACAAAGCGGCAGGGGCCGACGGATTGCCGGCCGAGCTATTCAAACACGGCGGCGAAGAACTGGTAAGGAGCATGCATCAGCTTCTTTGTAAAATATGGTCGGACGAAAGCATGCCCAACGATTGGAATTTAAGTGTGCTATGCCCAATCCATAAAAAAGGAGACCCCACAATCTGCGCCAACTACCGTGGGATTAGCCTCCTCAACATCGCATATAAGGTTCTGTCGAGCGTATTGTGTGAAAGATTAAAGCCCACCGTCAACAAACTGATTGGGCCTTATCAGTGTGGCTTTAGACCTGGTAAATCAACCACCGACCAGATATTCACCATGCGCCAAATCTTGGAAAAGACCCGTGAAAGGAGAATCGACACACACCACCTCTTCGTCGATTTCAAAGCTGCTTTCGACAGCACGAAAAGGAGCTGCCTCTATGCCGCGATGTCTGAATTTGGTATCCCCGCAAAACTAATACGGCTGTGTAAACTGACGCTGAGCAACACACAAAGCTCCGTCAGGATCGGGAAGGACCTCTCCGAGCCGTTCGATACCAAACGAGGTTTCAGACAAGGCGACTCCCTATCGTGCGACTTTTTCAACCTGCTTCTGGAGAAAATAGTTCGAGCTGCAGAACTCAACAGAGAAGGTACCATCTTCTATAAGAGTGTACAACTGCTGGCGTATGCCGATGATATTGATATCATCGGCCTCAACACCCGCGCCGTTAGTTCTGCTTTCTCCAGACTGGATAAGGAAGCAAAAGAAATGGGTCTGGCAGTGAACGAGGGCAAGACGAAATATCTCCTGTCATCAAACAAACAGTCGTCGCACTCGCGACTTGGCACTCACGTCACTGTTGACAGTCATAACTTTGAAGTTGTAGATAATTTCGTCTATCTTGGAACCAGCGTAAACACCACCAACAATGTCAGCCTGGAAATCCAACGCAGGATTACTCTTGCCAACAGGTGCTACTTTGGACTGAGTAGGCAATTGAAAAGTAAAGTCCTCTCTCGACGAACAAAAGCCAAACTCTATAAGTCGCTCATAATTCCCGTCCTGCTGTACGGTGCAGAGGCTTGGACGATGACAACAACCGATGAGTCGACCTTAAGAGTTTTCGAGAGAAAAGTTCTGCGAAAGATTTATGGTCCTTTGCGCGTTGGCCACGGCGAATATCGCATTCGATGGAACGATGAGCTGTACGAGATATACGACGACATTGACATAGTTCAGCGAATTAAAAGACAGCGGCTACGCTGGCTAGGTCATGTTGTCCGGATGGATGAAAACACTCCAGCTCTGAAAGTATTCGACGCAGTACCCGCCGCGGGAAGCAGAGGAAGAGGAAGACCTCCACTCCGTTGGAAGGACCAAGTGGAGAGGGACCTGGCTTCGCTTGGAATATCCAATTGGCGCCAAGTAGCGAAGAGAAGAAACGACTGGCGCGCTGTTGTTGACTCGGCTATAATCGCGTAAGCGGTGCCTACGCCAGTAAAGAAGAAGAAGAAGATACGTTCCTCAGAAATCCGTGTAAAAAAAGAGGCATTTTCTATAGTAAAATGGGGAATACGTTCCATGTAATCTGAAAACCGTGTAAAATGAAATAAAGAACTATATTTACTTCGAAAAACCGTGTAAAAAATTTTTAAAACAATAAAGTTTCAGATATGCATACAAATTGTAAATTCATATGGCATTTTAATGTGCATTAAAACTTAAAATACATAATTCATACAGGTGAAAAATTGGTAGATTAAGCAAAAAACAAAAGAAATCTGTTAATCCAGAATTAAGAACAGAAAAATTAGAATAGAAATAAGGAAAAAATATTTACTATACATAGCTACATAATTTTGAGTCGCTACTTATAGTTTGCGACAAACTGGACTAAAGTCTGTATCATCGCTGGAGATATCCATTTCAGCAATGTAAATATCATGCGAACAAAATGTGTGGTAAGAGTTATCGGAGAAGGTTACTACTATGTATGTTCATTTCAGCAAAGGTGCTAAGTGTGGTGAAAAACAAACATAATTTCAACAAAGTGATTTTGAAACCGTACTAGATTAAAAATTTGTTTACCAAAACAAATTTTTTTTTCAACCGTGTAAAAAAAGAGTTGGGTGTATGTATATCACTATCCTCACATTTCTATGTTAGGGTGTAAAATCTGACTACAACCAAGCTTACCTCCCATATAGTACAATAAGAAATTCCATTTTGACAAATCATTTGCATAATTTAGTGGCTTTAAGGTATGCCATCTCAACTCTGTGTATTGTGTTAGTTATGTAATTGAAAATAGAAGATAACGGTTTTTCATACCTGATTGAAAGAAACATTTGAGTTATCTTTGTAAAAGAGAGTGAAAATCTGGTGAAAATTTATGCCAGCATATTTTTCTGTTAATAATGTGGGGTAGTCCTCTTTCTGCTATATGGTGCAGACGAATAGTTCAGGGAATTAAGAGACAGCGCTACGCTGGCTAGGTCATGTTGTCCGAATGGATGAAAACACTTCAGCTCTGAAAGTATTCAGCGCAGTACCCACCGGGGTACACAGATGAAGACCCTAACCCCCACACTCCCCCGATTTTTATGTTAAGTTTTGCCACACCTAAAAATATTTCCCCGACTTTGTTCCTTGCAAGTTGCTAGTATAAAATGTTGGGTTACACCCGAACTTTATTGCTGGAAATTAGTATTAAGATCAACTACAACTGATCAGCTGATTCTTTTTTCCAAACGAGCAACAGGCATAAACAATGGGGGCCGATATCATATGAGACGTCAGGACGCCAGAAATAGCTACACACATACAAATGAATACGTACAAATCCCGAACGGTTTTAAGCACCAATAAGAATTACATAAGTATGTATGCATGTAATAGGTTGTCAAAAAAGTCTTGCGGTATTTTCGCTAGTTGGCGCTGAAAGCGCGTAATTCTAGTTTTATTCGTCGCATCGGGTCATGCTATACCTTTCTGGAAAGCTCATTTCACGCGTTTGATTGATTGTCGTTTCTTTTAAGTTGTTCGTGAGTTATAGCGTCGCAAACATGGAGCAAAATAAAGAAAAAATACAGCATATTTTACAGTACTACTACGATAAAGGCAAAAATGCATCTCAAGCCGCCAATAAAATTTGTGCAGTTTATGGACCCGATACAGTTTCCATTTCCACCGCAGAAGGATGGTTTCAACGTTTTCGTTCTGGTGTAAAGGTGGTCGAAGATGCGCCACGCTCCGGAAGGCCTGTCGTCGAAAATTGCGATAAAATCGCTGAATTGGTCGAAAGAGACCGGCATAGTAGCAGCCGTAGCATCGATCAAGAGCTGGGCATGAGTCATCAAACCGTTATAAACCATTTCAATAAATTCAATAAATCATTCAATAAAAATACCGCAAAACTTTTTTGACAACACTTTTTGACACTTCCAATGTATCTATTTGAAACAAATGTACCAAGCTCGTCATTATATAAATTTCTGTATATTTATATTGGTGTATTTATGTACATATGTATGTTTTGATGTATTTAATGCGTATATACTCCTACGAATATATGAACATACGCCAACGCATTCATATGTACATATGTATGTATGTACATACATATATAAGATATGTTGAATTGACCATACTAACGGTTTCACTAGATTAGCAGATATGCGATGTAAGTGCTACGTACAGCAGGCTTTCTCAATTTGTATAAATTATTTATTAAATGGGATCGGTGAAAAACTAATTATTAAAAATCGTTCGTATTTACATTTCCCACTTGTTCAAAGTATACAATTGAAATGAAGGTGACTAATAATTGACCCACTCCCCAATCAGATGGCGTTTCAGATTTGAATAATATTTCAACTAATTCAATTCGATTGTTATTACCCAAATACCGACATACGTATATCCATTCTTGCAATGTAATTTTTCATAAGATACTTATTCATCAACGGAAATCTGAATTTGTAACAAATAAGTTATTTACTTAAATATTTTATGAAAATACAAATATGTACATACATATGTATGTATGTGTTGTTTACCCTGAAACATTAGTGAAAATGTAATGTACAAATAAGTATTTTAAAAAAATTGCAAATACCTAAATCCTAAAGGTAATGAATAATTCAATTTAAAAAGACTAGTTGTAGAGTCAATAAATTTAATTGTACATTGTTATACACGCACCGTCAGAGAAATAGTTAAAATTTGACATCAAAATAACATAAAGAGCGAAGCACCTGTTTGAGGCGATGAAAAATACTAATATGACAATCTATGTCTATTTATATACATACACATATGTATACTTACATACATACGTATGTACATATGTATATTCTAAATTTAAGTTATTTTGTTTGATTTGTGGTACGAATATGTGTTAGGGTAAAAATGTTCACTTGAGTAAATGTGCTCATTGAAAACCTATAAAGAAAATATACCGCAAAATATAACCGAACAGGATTTATGAATAGCAATAACGAATGGCAAGGAAATTTACTATTATAAATAAAGCACACACTAATAGTGGGTATAAAACTAAAAATAGAAAAATAATATTTTTCCTGACTTCTACTCTCGTCTATGTTTTGAGATGTGTTATACACATATTTCCTTGAGGGATGCTCTTGCCGTTCGGTTCTTCGATTTATAATGGTCTAAAACGAGTCCACAACATTTGCTTTCAACAAACCCTCGCCCACCCGTTCCTTAACAATTATATGCACTACGACCAGAAAACTTAGAAAAAGAAAGAAAGAAGTTCTTCTACGTTCTCTGCTACAACTAGGCATATGCCGCTGCTCTTTGGCTCTCTGAATCGGCTGATCAAGTAACGAAAGAGCAATTGTGGCGATTGCCAATGCGGCAACGTTATCCATCGTCCCTACTTTTTTAAGCTTACACTCACTTAATGCCATACGTTTTTACAAATATCTTTACACGGAGATGTACATATTATATACATATGTGCATATATCTCTATGGCATCAAAGTTTTTGTGTGGGTTTCGGTGGACCACATTTGAATTTGCAAGTTGAGTCAATACTCACACTCATTGCTCTTTGATCCACATTCGCTTGCTACAATGGGCAAATATTTGTATTTTGTGCATGTGTGCAAAAATTTATATAAATAATTATATACACATACATACAATGTAGATAGTCAATTGCTCGCCATGGTATTGGTGAATGTATTTTAAATTCTTTAATTTAAAAATTTCCTCTTCGCAAATAGTGAGAAGAAAATTAAAAATTAGTTTAATACGAATATCGATCCCCTGAAGTGCCTGCCCGTTTGGCAGACTTGTACGTGTCCGTTGCGTGTTTTATCTCACAAATAAGTCTAAATAATACATAATAAAAATATATTAATTAACAAAAATTATTTTAAAAACGAATGCATAGCAGACTTCAGTGGGTTTTGAATTGAAAAAGGAAAGGAGGAGGTCATCTTATAAAGAAAAGATAAGATATATGGAAGGAAACAACATATATACGCAGAAAAATTGTCAAACGAACGTATATAGTATTTTCAAATACAATTTACGAAACACAAAAACGAGTAACGACAAAATAAAATTTTTCCAACTTCAAACAACGATTATACGATTTTGTAAAAATAATAGCACGAATTGAAAACTAACTCAGCAAAAGGAAGTCAATTGT
Source organism: Bactrocera zonata (assembly GCA_037783105.1). NCBI lineage: Eukaryota > Metazoa > Arthropoda > Insecta > Diptera > Tephritidae > Bactrocera > Bactrocera zonata. The sequence continues at coordinate 361,181 of JBAWJQ010005176.1, read as the reverse complement.
GAAACAACGTTATATAATTATATAAAAAAATGCAAATACATGTATGAATGTATTATTTTGGAAATATAAACAACGTTGACGAATTACCTACAATACATTGCTACTTACCAAAAGCTAACGTGACTATTAATGATTAACGCATAGAGAAAGTTTAGATTTAAAATAATTTTATTTTAGCATCTCTAGAGGCCTCATGGCTCAACAGGGTTAAGTGCATATAATATCTAATATAAATACTTTTACCTCGATTCTGACTAGATAATACGTTATTATGTGTACGCCGATAATTTCGAACAACGCAATCAAACATAATATTGAAAAGTTAAAAATCGAAACCGAATTATCAACGACAAGAAAAGCAAGAGCAGTCCTTATACACAGTGACAACTTTCGATGCCACTACGAACAGAGACTGCTCAGTGCGCTCAAAAAACTTATTTTCAACCAAATTAAACCACCAGAGATATATATGGCCGTTTGACGAAAAACCAAACATAAGCCAACGAATTTACGAAGAACGAAGAAACGGCACAACGTGTAAGACGCGTATAACGAGCAACATCAAATAGAATTTCATCATAGAAATGTATGGGATTTGTGGTTTAAAAGTGCCGGTATAAAATATTACAGAAACATTTGAACATGAGAAAGTAGTACCGAAAAATATCGTTACACAAAACTCGACCAGTCTATGATCTTGTACGAAACTGTTTTAGAATAAGTATATGCTATATATATTTATCGAACATACATACGAAACTCAAACTAAAAGTGGAAAAATTCGAACTCGACGAATGAATAACTAAATATAGTATAATTTAAGATAAACTAAAAAACAGTACTTCTATTATAAAGGTTCAAAAGTAAAATAAATAAAATTACTTGAAAAGAGAGATCATTAACCATATATTTGCTGATTTTACATTACACACTTTATAGTTGTAAAAAAGACTTAAAATTAGTCATAAGAAGTTATTCTATTAATATTATAAATTTAAATATTTCACCCGCAAGGGTATAGTGTAATGGTTTATTATATTTAAGAATATAAGCACCCTTTATTTGTGGATGCAAAATATTTTAACATTTAAATGGGATAATCATGAACCACACTCTATATAATACAATTAAAATAAAATAATAAAAGGCAATTTATAACTGTTAAGTAGAGTAATAAGTTTTAAATAAAACTTCTACAAAATTTCCTCATCGAACGGTGCAAGATAAAACTTATTTATGAGGCAATATAATTATCAGCCGTACTCAACTGGTACTAATGCGCAAAGGCAATCAGTGTATCAAAATGTACACAACAACTCGGTGCATCCATTACATCAGCAGCGTTCGCATATTTTCTGCTTCGGACAACAGCAACCAGAACGCCAACAGCAAAAGCAACATCGGCAGCAAAAATTAGATGATTTTCCGGATCCTCAGCAATTGCCAATGCCAACAATGTCACCACTGCAGCAATTTTCCTCATATTCTTGGTACCAGCAATCGGCAACGCAACAACATCATCAACAAACAGCATCTCTACAACATCGGAAACATATTCATTTGCAGCAGCAACAAGACTTGGCTAGAACCCCTTATGCAACGAATGCTGCCGCTCCGCAACAACACCATTACAACTCAGCTGAGATAGCAATGAATGCTGACACAAACAGCAATGCAACAATTTCAATACCGTCATCACGCCAATGCACGCATGCTACAGATTACCTATCGCATATAGAGAATAACCTAAACAATAACCATGGTTTTTACCATAAAAGTAATATGTTAAATAAAATAAGTAACACCAATCAACTTCAGCAGGACCAGTTACAGTCATCACAAACACCAATTGCTAATAATCGGCGTGCGCAGTTGCAACAACATCCTCACCACCATACTGAGCAGCAACAGCAGCAGCAGCAAAGACACTTAACTCATCAACAATGCACGCAATGCTTGCAGCCCCAACAACAGTTTCAATTGCAATATGAACCACAACAACAACGAGTACGTCAAAGTGGTGGTAATTCTAGTAATGACAATAATGCGCCAAATAATCAGGAATTGTTAGAAAGAATTGTGATTGAAAACCCGCAACGGCAACTACTTCAAATACCTGAGGCAGTTACTAGCAATTGTTCCTCCTTTCCGGTCAATTCGCCCTCAGCGCCCGGTAATAGTGACGAATGTAATATCAATGATGTGGATAAGAATAACGACTCCGTCAACACGGCTGCCGAATGTCGATTCTCGATGGATGCTTATGAAATCGCAAATTTTCTAGCTAATGAGCTTTTTATGCAGCAGGTAGATAGTTACATACTTACGTAGTATGCACTTATTGGAGTATACACACTCTCACTCGAATACCACATTCTTCACACCATTTGTAAAAAATGTAACACACCTCCAGATATTCCATTCATTGAAATGTTTTAGGATTTTGTTTAGATGTGCTATTCAAGGGGCATAGTAGAGCCAGGACTAAAATATATAACCATTCAAATTGCATATTGTAACTATTATAAAAATACTTATTATTTTAAATAAGTTGAGTAAACATTTGAAGTGCAACACACAGATGTAGGATGTGTGAAAATAATTGTATTTATTAATTGAACAAAATATAGATACTTAAACTGAGTTTACACATACAACAATGTATTTACATAGTACATATATTTACGCACTTGTACAAACATTAATTTACTACCATTAGAACATTCCTGCACTAAGAAAGTCATTTAGACACGAAACAATATAAAAGTGCATTTTAATAAGCGCATGCCATAAACGGCTGCGTTTTAACGTTGCACTGGCCAAAGTTGTTAAGGAGGTTTTAACGATTATGGACTTTTTACCGAAAATATCGGTAAAAATCTGCGATATAATTCAGAAAAAATATTTTCCCAAAAATAATGTGTGCTTCTGTCAAAAATGGGTAAAATCGGGTCAATACTTCCCCAAATGTACGGAGGATATACCAAAAATATATCGATCAATATGTAATTTATGACCTTCACCTACCCCCAATATGGCCGATACTTTGATTTCTTCCTTTCCACGTGGCATTAAACTGTTTATTTTGATCTAAATTTATGATATTTTTAAGAAATTAAGTGAACAAATTTCTTAAAAATAGTGTGAATTAACAGAGGTTAACTGATTAATTCTGTTTGACTTTTTCCTAAAAGTCTCTGTCGTTGAATTTATGTAATATTTATGTAATTTGGGGGGGGGTCAGCAATTTAAGTTCGGTAGAGCTTCAACTGAAATTTGTTTTGGCGGGTTTAGATTTTATCGACAAAACCGAATTTCAAAACCTGACCTGAAATGTAGTAGAATTGTAAAACGTAATAGGATTATGAATTGCAAGCATTATTTCGATATTATTAATTACACATTATCAGTAATAAATAACTTAATGCATAATGCATAATTAATATCTATAATGCTTTTACAGCTCGTGTCAGTAGATGGCATTCAAAGTGGCGTACCCACATTAACCACATCTACATTAACACCGACGACATTACGCAGCATCGAAGAAACATTCATACAGTTGACAGCAGATCACTCAAATCCGCCCTGTCAGGCAGGTTTTATACCACCACCTGTAACTTCCATTCAAAATTCCACTAGCCCTATATTCAGCGGTGCTATACAAAATTACAATGAGATTGATATGGATGATTCACAAGCGTCCTGGAACTCACAACTTCATGATGATAATTCACAGGCGACAACAGATAATTGTAAGTACATACATGCGTATTCACAAAAGTACCGTATCTATGTAGGTGCGTATTTAAATTCTTTGTTATAAACCAGTTTTATTCGTTTCGTATTTCAGCAAGCGCCTCATTCCCTAATGGACTCAATGGCACCAGCAACGCGTCACTCGCTACCTCAACAACTTCGTCAAAAAATGATTTCACCATGCTACATAACGCCATCGGATCAGATACTGGCAAACATGCTGGAAATCTTTTGCTCACAAATTCTCCCAACAGCAGTAACGTGCATACCTCGAGCAGTGCAACAAACACGGCAGTTACAGCCACACCGACGCGTCGTAATCAAGGTGGTCGCCGCCCTGCTAAACCGACTAATATGTCTCCCGAAGAGGAGGAAAAACGACGCATACGCCGTGAACGTAACAAATTGGCTGCAGCACGTTGTAGAAAGCGTCGGGTTGATCAAACTAATGAACTACAAACAGAAGTAGACCGGTTGGAAAATATACGGGAGTCATTAACAAAAGAAATTGAGAACCTTAAAGTTACCAAAAACCAATTAGCTTTTATTTTGGAAGCGCATCGACCTACGTGCCAAAAGGTAAGGCAAGACTTATTGAGCGTGCACACCTATGATGGATTGATCGCACCAACGAATGGCAATAGTAATGACAGTAATAGCAATATTATTGGAGTAGATACCACACTGTCGTCTGTAGGGCGAAGTGGCTCACCTATCGATCTTAAACCTGTCATTTTGGATATGGTGTCTCACATTAAGAATGAACCTCTAGACAATACGCTGGACTCGAATTCATCACTAGGCCATGATGGACCTCCATCACCCAAGCGCATGCTACTATCTGATAACAATCCGATGGTGCAACCACCTTTACCGAATGTTTCGACATTATCTGCTTCATTGGCTGCGGCATCCGCATCTTTAAACACACCAATTGTGACGGCGGCACCGGTTAGCTTTGCTAGTCTTGTTTCCGGCAACAGTATTTCCAACAATAATAGTAATAACATAGTAAATAATATTGCAATTAGTAACGCTATTACAGGCACATTGAGTGCCCCACATAGACCAATACTGAGTGGTGGTAAACAGCGCCCTAACTCTCTACCTACAAATTTACGTAACCAAGCACAAAATCTCGCTTTAAATACAGAACGTCCTCCAACTGACATCAATGGTGTTGCCATACAAACCCCCTCGACAGGCATGTTCAACTTCGACTCTTTGATGGATGGTGGCACCGGATTGACTCCTGTTTCAGGTCCACTGGTGCCAAATTGCTCCACACAAAACAAACATCCATTAGAAATTCAAACACCTACAAGTGAGCCATCGAAATTGGTTAGCTTATAACAATAGAAATGGCAATTGTTATGAAACAGAACAAGAGTCTGGTACAAAAGACGACGGATAGATGAGGTTAGAAGTAAGAATGGATTAGTTAAGATACATCAGTCAAATATTTACAAAATTTCAATGAGTATTGTGGTATTGTATTAGTAAGACCTAAAAATTCTTACAGCCTTAAACAGACAAAAACAAAGACACGAAAAATCCTTATAATAATAATATTTATACAAGCATTAATATATTTGCATATGTACATATGTATTGAATAAATATAGTGCATGCGCATGTTACGGATGCCATAAAGAAGATTAATGTATGTATGTATGTATTCTATATGTACATATGGATGTATATACATAAATATATTATTTTTGATGTAAAAAGATTTTTCATTAAAATTCAATTGCTTTGTATAACTTGGGTCGTAACATATAATTGTGAAACTTTTTTTAGATTATTTTTTTTCATTAAATTTTTTATTATTTGTTAATTTTACAAAAATAAACATAAAAGTGCTTTAGAGTAATTTTTAAAGTTAATTAAAAAAATCGACCGTCGTACATAATATGAAGTAAGAAATGAAAATTGAATTAGAAAGAAAGAAATATATATTTATTGTATTATTATATTATAAAATTACCTAAAAAACTAATTGTTTTTTTTTTACATTATGAAGATTTTCATTGTTTATGATTATTTCTTGAATCTATTACTTATTAAGTTTTCTTTTAATGAACCGAAATCAAAAGTTTTGATTACAATACAATATGTTTAAACGTAAAATAATGTTGCTTTGAATTTAATCTAGAAAATTTTTTTCACATTTTCCAATTTATTTTTGTTTTTTTTTATAAATATGATACTTAACTAAAGGAATTGTGTTTAACAACATTGAGAATGCGTTGTGATATTAAAAAAAATAAATAAATAATATGTATTTATATACATGGAAAGCAATTTATAAAAACTAATGCATTAATTTAATATAATAAAATTTGATGTAATTTTAACAAATCTAAACATTGTGAAACAATTATGTATTGTCAGGTTAACTGAATTTGTGAACAAATCAAATTAATCTTTAGAAAGAACAATTGAAATTGCCTTCATGTGTAACAAAACAAACTAAAAACTAAATATCTTTCTACAGTGATATGCATATTCATATGTAAATATACATACATATGTGTTTATATACGTATGTGTATAAGCTTCTTTGGTACCAACAAAATTTCTAAACCATTAATACAAAAAATATATTAGTAATATTATGTAATACTGTGTATTCTATTACATAGCAAATAAAAACTAAAAAATGTGTAAACATTTATTTAATTGTTTTTGAGTCTGCTAAGCATTTGCTGCAGGTTGCCAAGTCCTCCTTCCACAAAACTCCTTATTTGATTGTAGTTTGAAACAGTTGCTCTTACTATGTTTGCATAACTAGCATATATGTATGTATATGCAAGAAAAAAAGATTTTAAGTGTTTAACACTCACTTTTTACATTTTGGTTGTCCTACAGAACTAAAAGCAATATTTATATTTTTATAATAGTGAATAAGAGAAAAAATGCAGAAACATAAAGCAAAGCTTATTGCTAAAAAGGAATTTTGAATAATTCTTTACGCTAAATACTATATGTGTATGATTTTCGCTTTAGATGCCATGCTATTTGATTTAACACATTTCTAAAAAAATTTTGTGGAATTAGCGGACAACGCTTAAGGTAAAGGCAGACAAAAAATCCAAATATACATATTGTAGATAAATATTTAAATAGCTGAAAACAGAATTTTACAATAAATACACTATAAGACCGACACCAAATTAAAAGAAACTTACACAAGTAAGCAAATAAATGAAGCAAAAACTATAACTCCACATTGTCTTATTATCTTGGCGATAACCACAGACTAAAGTGTAAATTGCAACGCATATATAATATACATATGAACATAAATATATTTTATATTTATATTTATATTTTCGGTAAAAAGTCAGTAATAACATTGGGGTTCATGAGATCATGTTCAGTATTTTTCGACTTAAAAGTTGATGAACCCAATTCGACAAATGCCTTATCTGTAGAAAGTTTTATTCGGACCTCTTGATTGGCGCTTTATTTAAAATATAAAGTGAAAGAACCAGAATAAATTTAAAATATGGTTATATGAGGAGTAATATGAGTTGGTGCCCAATTTCGCACACTTTCCAAACGTAACCAGTTATCAAGATAATGTTACACATTAAATTTGTTTGAATTTGGTCGAGTAATGACTGAAGTATGGGATTTCATCTAAAAGCGTCTGGTGCCATTGTTCAATTTTTACACTGGTTCCCTCGAAGTCCGTCCATATCATCTGTAATGTAAAATTTTAGCAGAAGCTAGTAGTTATAATCCAATTTCACCATTCCTTTTGATATAAAAATGTGGTAGAAGGACTAGTTCTTCGCAAGTTTGGTTGATATACATCAGTAGTTTGTGAGAAACATACATATGTACTTATCTCAGGTGCCCCCAAAACTCAAATCTGACTTATTCACATTCGATCTTTAGGCAAATGTGCCATTAACTACGATACTGTTTGGACTATCAATAGAACATCTTAACCACTTCTGTTGTATAATCTTTAATACTGGAAATTTCCATACTTCCTAACCTCCCGCGCATTTTTTATTTCGCCAAGAACATCAGTGATTGCCATTGGCTTTTTGCCCCAAATCAGCAGAATATCGGTTAATGAGCGTGATATATAATTGAAATTCAGAGAGAATCTTTTCCTGATAGTTGTATGTCTGTATGTTATAAATGGGCTGGATCAATATTTCCCTTAGCCTCCATATACCTTATGTAGAGATTTTCGAACTTCCGAGTAACTTTATACCCTTCCCTTTCTTTAATTCTTGCAAGATGTAAGAGTATAATATTTTCGGTTATACCGTGTAAATCGGTATTAAATAACAAATGCATGTAAGTATAATATTATAATAAACTACCTTTTATATTGTAAGCACTTGCAGTAATAGATAGTTAATCGACTAGTTCGACTACCTTGCCTAATGGTACATAGAAAAAACTGGTTTAGGTACTACTCCAATGGTATTCGTTACTGGAGCACCACATGGTCCATATATTTGACCTACGTGTATTAATGGCTTTATGGTTGGTTTTAACTAGATTCACTTTTTGCATGATATACATATGTATATGCAAATAAAATGTATTGTATTTCATGCATATTGGCACTTTTATCTTTACATATGTACATATGCACATACATTAACTCGAAACATGAAGCATTGGAATGAAGTTTTACATTCTTTTGTAAATCAGTGCTGTATGAATATAGCGGAACATCACATCGTTGTGACCACATACTGAAAATCGCAAACACAATTAAGTTTATAAATACAAATACATATTTATATACTTAAATACATGAAAGGAATATAAATAAAAAAATTATATAAAATAATATTCGGAATGATGAAAAATCAGCTCTGGTATACTCTCTTAAAGACAATTGGTTATAGTGGTAAAACATTAATGATGACACCTAAAAATGTGATTCTCATCACAGGCTGTGATTCTGGATTAGGGTAAGTAATTATATACCTATAATATATGTACATACATATTTAAATACATAGATGAAAAAATTCATTTAACACTATTTCATATTTATACTTCTTCAACGTGCATGTCGACATTAGACTTAGAACAATTGCTTTAATCATCCTTTGCTTCATAAAATGTATACATCCATACATACATATGTACATATGTATCTAAAAATTTATATTTACAAAAACAGACATTCGTTAGCACTTTATTGCTATTCCTTGAATATGACTGTTATATCGGCTTGTCATAATGTAAACTCTGAAGGTGCTCGCTTATTAAGAAATGCTAACGATTCCCAACGCATGTTCACCATTGAAGTAGATCTGCTCAAGGAGGATACCATTACATGTGCCTTCCAATACATTAAAGACTTTTTACTCACTAATACGGAATACCAATTCACAGCATTAGTAAACAATGCCGGAGTCATGTGTTTCGGTGAATTTGAATGGCAAACTTCAGAGCAATTCGAAATGCAAATCAATGTAAATGTGTTGGGTGCAATGCGTCTCACCAAAAAACTATTACCATTGATACGGCAGCATCGCGCACGTATAATCAATATCACCAGTCATTGCGGTCTGCAGGTAAGAAAAAATAGAAACACATGCATGAAAATATTTTTAAAATTGATCTTTTATTGATAAGAAAACCGTATTATTTAATGATTTTATTGACTTTTTAGGCACTTCCAGCGTTAAGCTCATATGCCGCCTCTAAAGCAGCTTTGCGTTTCTGGTGCGATTCACTCCGCATAGAAATGCAACAATATGGCGTAGATGTGATCAACTTCGTTCCTGGATCTTTTGTACAATTTAGCAATATTTCGGCAAGACAACAAGAACATGCACAGGTGATGTTTGATGCGTTTAATGATGAACAACGCCAACTTTATAGTGCCTATTTTAGGCAATTCAACAACTATCTGAAAGTAGTTTCGGGTTTTAAATCTCCAAATCAATTTCACGACACCATTTTGTTGGATAAATTTAAAGCTGCTTTAACAGATAGCATTCCCCAAGCGATGTACATACATGAGCCCTGGCGGTTAGTACTGCATAAATATCAATATTTGTAATAGTAATTTATATGTACATACATGTGTATTACATACGTACATTTCATATATTTGTATGTGCATTAAAAGGTTTAATGACGCAAATTTTTATATTTGGAAATAATGGTTATTTGCATATTTCATTTGCTGTTATAAACTTATAAACATATACAAATTATTTATTTTCCATTAACATTTTCAGTTACAAGATTTACCGGTTTCTTTTTCGGGTTTGTCCTACACCAATAGTGGATCTGTTAACTGTAAGATTCTGCGCTTTGCCGACTTTTCAAAATGTTCAGAAACCTTCTTTAGAGAATAAAAAGTGATGTAAGTATTTATTTTTCACTTTATTTAATGGATACATATACATCTCCTTTTTATGCATTTTTCGTTACAGAAGGCTTCTCAAATAAGTTTGATTATAAAAAATTATTACAATTTATTTTAACTTTAACAAAGTTTAGTAAATAAAGAGTTATAAATGATATCGAAATCCAATACATAGTAATGTATAATTATACAATTGCACAAATAATATATATCGTAACTAATTATCAGATTACATTAACATTTTAATTTTATTCATAATGAAGATCTGGTTTAGGATTTGGGTCATTCCAACTATCATGGATAGATTCATTATCACTGCCACGTCCAAAAAGTGCCATCAAATATATGAGTACTATAAATGCTAATACACCACTTATTACCAGAAACCAAGTACGACGCCAGGGTGGACGAGAAGAGGGCGCATAGAAACGACGTGACCAACGTGAAAATATTTCTGAAGGTGTGCGCCGTTTATATTTGTTTTCATCACGATCAGTGCCACCAATGGGCGACTGACGGGGCAGTAAAGGACGTCTGCTACTAGCTATATACGGTTTGATTAAATATTACCATATTCAAACAAATTTTAATTTGCTACTTACCAAGAACATTTTTTTCAACTGGTAAACTGAATGCGTCCATTAACAGAACAGAATGGGGATTCTCATGACGCATAATTTGCTCGGAAAATAGTCCATTATCCTTTAAACGCTCCACACCTACAGAATGATGAACTTTGGTCATGTTACTAACTGCTGCAGTCTGTGTAGGTGCAGAAACTGTAGTAGATGTACCTTGACTTTTAAAATTCACACTCGATTCGACTGACTTATCTTTAGGCAACTATGATAATGTGATTACAATTATAACACAGTAAGTGGAAATATAGAATATATTTTTCTTACAAGAGATAGGCCTAATCCATTTCGTCCCCAATTTACTTGTGACAAATATGCTTTCAACGCATCCCCTACGGGTGATACCAAATTGAAATTCGGAAATATCTCTGTATCACAAATTGGACACTGGTGACCACGTGGCGCTGTATTACTAGGCAATGATGACTGCCTTGAATTCAAGCAATCCCAATGAAAAACGTCTGCAACCAAATTAAAGTACATAGACTAGCATAAGGAACAATAATTGTAATTTAACTTTTATATATTTACAACATACGGTAACATACTAAGCGTACACATTCACCCTGTTCAAGTGTTGAAGAGCATAGAGTACAATTGGAGACGTAATCGCTGTCGCGCAGCCATTGAAGATATGATTGAACAATACACTGCAAAAGTTGGAAACAATATAAATTGTTCAGTGTTTGAAAGATTCAAAGGAATTACCTTGGAATGATTTTGCACCATGCAATTTTCACATACATTAACTCGGTGTTCAAAACAAAATTGATTCGTCACTTGTCGTTTTGGACATTTGCATAGACCCATCGTTTATATTGATACCAAATTTTTTACAAACCTTAACAATGTTTTTCAACTTCAACTACTTGAAATTTTCAAGTTGTAATCACTGGTTTTTTATTCCAAACATTTATTTTAAGAATTTAGCAGCGAAAATGCTTCTAATGTCATGTATTTTTTGTATTGCTTTTGTTCTATATTGACAGCTTTATATGACGACAGCTGTGGACGGCCACGTACAGCGGCTAATATTAGGGTGGTACTCTTGAATAAACCTAAGTGACATACAATTTACATTATTTCGAACTCTTTTAATTTTTTATTTTTGTTTTAAATATACATACACATGTATATGTAGGTATTAAAATGATTTCCTTATTTGTAATTAATCCAACCAATCTGTCATATAAATACATTTATTTGGTGTTACATCCCCACATTTTGAGCAATTTCTTATAACAGGACATATCCCACAAGGTATTTGTACAAGGCCGGGGGCAAAAAGAGGTGAATTAATAGCGCGATAAACAAAAGAACCATCGGGCATCATTATACGCTCTGCATTGCCATCATAAACGACAGTTTTTAAGATAGTTTCTAAATCATCTTCATCTAAATGAACCTAATGAAAACAATATATGAGGTTATTTTAGTCATATTATAGTATTTCAAATTTCGTACTTTACTTATACCCAAGTCTGATATAAATTTATGAACTTCCTTCACGGAACAGCAAGATAGCCGTTTAAGTGCCAATGGACCTTCCCGTTTTTTTTCTGCATTTTCACGGGTCATTTGTAAAAATCTTAGGCATTGCTGATTAAGGACGTCTACAAATTCAGCCTCAAAGTCTTGATCTTGATACCAAGCCCCGCCAGTTACTGAGCGGTCTGGTTCTAAATTGTACAGCATGTATACCTTTTTTTTACTAGCCTACAACGAAATACATTAAAAATAAACGGTGAATACTTTTAAACTAAGTCTTACATTTACGGATTTGACTGCTTTAATTAGTTTTTTGGTCTCCAAATTTTTCAAAATTTTATTCAAATGAGTCATGTTAAGGTTTGATTGCATGCGTATATCACGGATCCAAATGCCTTTATTTCCGCCTTCTTCAATTATACCATAAATTATTCGTTCCTCATTATCGGCATCTTTGGGTAATGCACTCTTTTTCGGATCTTTAGCACGATATATAAGCTTGTCCCCTTTTTTAAGCAATTCAATAGTGCCCTGTTGCAACAATTTATTCAAACTTTCCATTCGAGCTTGCGCTGTAACTTCTGGTAATCCCTTAACCAGGTCATCATTTGAAGCTCCAGATGCAACTCTTTGAATTATAACCAATATTGCATCGGATATATCATTGGCAGCCATATTTGTGTAGTTTCAACAGTTCAGTTATAAAATATACATTCAAAACATGCACCTCCACTCTATAATATAACAAAAAAATACATTAACAGCCTAATATAAACAACATGTTGCAAAAGTATAAAAACAACTATTTGTGTATTATCAACATGCCAGTATGTTGTGACGAATACGGATGCCAGAACGAAACAGAATTAACGATAAATTACTACAATTAACTAGACAACAAAGTCCGTAGTTGCCAGAACGAATGGCTTCCGTGTGTGCTAAACGGCACAAAAATTGAAATTCTGATAAATGAAAGCTAAATTTTGAAGTTTTTCGTGTTTTTTCTGACAATATGACAATAATATGTACAAGCAAGTTGGAGCAACGTGGTTTGACACGAAATGGGGTAGAGTTCGATTTACATTTACGGCAGAGAATATTGATTATAGAATGTTATGAAGGATCAATTGCGGACCAGCTTGTGAATTGTCAAAATATGTATGCATGTAAAGTAATATATATGTTATACACAGTAATTTGTCTAGAGAGCATGAAATCCGTAATTATATAACGTAATATCTACATAAATAATACAAATAATCTATATTTATATTTTCTGGTTCTCAAATACTAATAATTCAAAATTCTTCACCGATAAATACTACCATCAGGGCTCTTCAAAAAACTCATTGGTTGCGAATAGGGCTTCAAGTTAGTACTGAATACCTCAAGTGCTGAATACATAGAGCGCGACAGACTGCAAGCGACATCTGTCAAATATTAAAATACACACGTTCCTATGGACATAGTTATTTAGACAGCTGCACGACTACACGACTGCAGGCCGTCAGTTGTCGCTCTTGCAAAATATTTAAATTTCATTGAAGTGAAAGGTATTAGTATTACCACAACGAAATTGTGCCCATGCAAAACAGACAGCTGTGTTGTCTTGTGTACATGACGGCCATTTTTATGGCGCTCAAATTTCTTCAAATGCTCATGTAGAAGGACTCAAGACACCATTTATTACAGTTCACTGTCGTGCTGCCGTGTCGTGTCGCTCTCTATGTGTTCAGTACTTCACAATCAACTAAAGTAATATTTGTAAATAAATTTTAATCTCATAGCCAACACTTTGATATGCAACACTGCATTGCTATTTACCCCAAAATATGTCATATTGAAAAGGTTTACTTCTGAAGTATAGTAATAGCATAATTTCTAAAATATTTTCTGTAATAACTAATCAAACAATCATAAAATGGAAATTACCCGTGAGTCTGCTATATATGATGAGGATTTTAGAAAGATTACCGAGAATAATTTCCAAAGAATCCGCAACAAATCAGCCAAAGTAAGAACCACAATTACAATCACAAAGTATTGTTTATGAACTAACAATGTGGCTAGTCAGTGCTGCCTATATACTTTTTTTAAATGTCAAATTTTCCGTAGATTGGGTATGCCGATGGTGTGTCAGATGGAAAGGAAGAAACATTTCAAATAGCTTTTAACAAAGGATACTCAGATGGATTGCGAACCGGTTTCGAATTGGAGAAATATAATTCCCTTTCTCTAAATTTAGAAATTTATAGTGAAGAAAAATTTAAAAAATTATAATCAAACAATCTCTAAATGACTTCGTAGTGTACACTGTTGCAGATATACGTACATAACTCGTTTCGGGTACCAATTTTAAAATTCTTATTGAAATCATTTTTTGAATCAATGTAAACAAGCTCTTCCTTTAACAACTAATTTATTATGTTCACAATGTTTAGATTAGATATTTTGTTTTATTATTAAGAAGTACATGCTTTTATAAATACAATCCTTCGACTGTTCCTTCTTTCTTTCGATATAAAACACTCTCCTTAGATTTTTTGAAGTCTTCATTAGTAACCTTCATACGTCGTTCACGTAGTGCCATTAAACCCGCTTCTGTGCATATGGCTTTAATGTCCGCTCCGGATAGATCATCCTTAGCCATAATTAGCTCATTGAGATTTACATCTTCTGCCAAAGTCATACGAGATGTGTGAATCGTAAATATTCGACGCTTCGTTTTTTCATCAGGAAGTGGGAACTCAATTTTACGATCAATACGACCAGGACGTATAAGAGCAGGGTCTAACGTCTCAATACGGTTTGTTGCCATAATAACCTAATCCAAAAATTAAATTAATATTTCTGATTTAATTTCAAAATATTAGAAAAAATTACAATCCTTTACCTTAACGTCGCCCCTTGAATCAAACCCATCCAGTTGATTGAGCAATTCCAACATGGTGCGCTGAATTTCTCTTTCACCACCAGAGTTTGAATCATATCGTTTTGTACCAACAGCATCAATTTCGTCTATGAAAACTATGGAAGGTGCATGTTCTTCAGCAACTCGGAAAAGCTCACGTACCAATTTTGGGCCATCTCCCAGATATTTTTGGATCAACTCGGAACCCACAACTCGCAAAAAAGTCGCAGAGGTCTGATTGGCTACTGCTTTGGCAAGCAATGTTTTGCCGGTCCCTGGGGGACCATATAAGATAACACCTTTGGGTGGCTTAATACCCATTTCCTCATAATATTCTGGATGAGTTAATGGCAATTCGACAGACTCCTTGATTTCCTGAATTTGTGTATCTAAACCGCCAATGTCGGCATAAGTTTCTTGGGGCGCCTTTTCAAGTTTCATAACTGTTACCATTGGATCAGTGTCATCACTAAGAACACCAACTACTGCATGAACTTTATGGTTTAGCAACACCGAGCATCCTGGTTCTAACTGATCTTTGTCCACAAACGACAAGATACTAACGTAATGTTCTGAACCCACTGACGTCGAAACGATAGCATGATTATCGTCGATAATCTCCTCAAGGTTTCCAACTGACATGGGTGTACCACGAAGATCATCGACCTTCGAACGTTCTTCTTCGTTCTTTTCATCTTGTGGCTTCAGTCGTTCTTGATTGCGTATGAATTCATCTTCCATCATTAGGTAATCCTTAATTCGCTCTAGCTTCAAAAGTTTAAGACGGCATCGGGTATGTGGAGTTACTAATGGTAATTTCATTGCGGCATCAGGACCCTTCGCCCGTCTTTTCTTCTTTCCTACTCGTGTAGGAATTGGGGGTTCGTATTTCTTTTTCTTATCCTTGTCATCCTTCTTATCTCCTGAGCCACCTTGGGCGGATTGATTTTGACCCTAATAAATTTGTTAATTAAATATTAATTATTGCTCTTATTTAAGTAATATAGACACATTTTAGAATATGAGAACTATACCATATTTATTACTCTAAAACTTTTCCAAAGCTAATTAATGATCAAACTGACTGAACTGACAAACAATTTTCACAAGTCACTTTAAGCCAACATGAAGTTGGTTGCAATTTGACAAATGACAATTTCTTTTCCGACCCTACTGTTACGGGTTCAATAATTTGTTTTTTCTGTTTTTGGTTTTTGTTTTTAATGCCTAAATCAATATGCTGAAAGACATTTGTTTAGTTTTAATACTTTTTTTTAATATTTTTATATTTAGAATTGTTATATACATGTTGCTCCAAATGTATGTAAGTTAAAATAAATTGATAATATCAAAAAAGCGAACGCATTTTAGATTAAAAAGTATTATACTTGTCAAAAAGCTGTCAAAAATTTGATATATTTTTGCATACGAATACGAATATGGTTTTACTAGACAATTCCTCGGTTAATATTTTTTTTTAGTTTTTTACAAGATATAGTATTTCTAACAAAATTTCATTTGCTTTCAGTTTATAATCCGGCTTGAAAAATTTGCTAATGCTGCGAAGAAGGACTCTTCTTTTTCCGTAACATTCAAGCGCTGTATGCACTTTAACATTTTTTATTGTCATAAGCTATATGTAATCCTTAACTTAATATTACAGATAATGGTCAAAATAGGCCGAAACCTCGAGATGGACGATCAGAACTGCCGGAACCTGAAGTATATTTGTGTCTTATGCGTGCACAAATGAAATCAAAAAAAGTAAATCCTAATTTAACTGAATGCCTTTTGTTAAATATCACGATTTTTTTTTTGTCTAGATATCTACTATAGTGCGGCAGGAGGATGTACCCAGAATGATTAATATGTATGGGCAATTCATGAAAAGCAACATGGATGGTCTGAAGCGTGTTAAGAAAGCGAAGAGCAAGTCAAAGGCAGCAAAAGGATAAAAGTAGTCAGAATTTATTATTTAATGCATCTAAAACAACTTTTAAAATTATCACAATTGGATAAGTTAATGGTTTTAGCAGGATAACTTTTTACTAAAATATAATAATTTTTAAACTGGTGTAAAAAAAAGCACATTAGTAAAAAAAACTTTATTTGCTTGTTTATATTCACGCATACATGAAATCAGACTAATTAAAATAAGTAGTAGTACGTAAATAAGTAATACATTTTTTGTGATATATTTAAGATTTAATCCTTCTTCGTTATTAAGCCCTGTTTCTTTAATTGACGCAATGCACATTTCGCAGCAGTGCACTTCGCTATACGATAGTTGCGACCAATTCCACGAAAAGTTCCCTTGCAGAATACATCAACAGTAACACGCACACGACGCCCATCAGCGAGTTTCTCCGGTTTTCTAACAAAATAAATAAATATAAATTCAAATTTTATAATTCAAAGTCTTAAGGCATAGTTGGTAATTACCCAAATTTAGCTGTTTCTGGTTCCAACTCTAGCAACTCTCGAATGGGCGATTTCGGAACCGAGTTACTAAATTGTTCAATCTCAGGTCTCATCATATTGCTATACACCTGCCATACAACGTCTAACGACATATTGGAATCCAGAAAAATAGCGCCCGCAATTGACTCAAATACGTCACCTAAAGCTTTTGGGACTTCTACATCTTCAGCATCATCACACTCTTCTTCCGAAAGAAGGTAATACTATAAACAATTATGGAATATTAATTAATATTATAACTATAAGTATAAACCAAGGAGAAATTTATTTTACTTCTTCACTTATACTGTGTCCATTTTCGTTTTGAATACGCACAAAACGATCGATAACTTCGTTAAGACCTGGAGACAAATGGCGAAAATATTTGTGAAAACCATGTCGAACGGCCAAAGAAGCAAATATAGTATTATTTACTAAAGCTGATCGTAAGTCCGTCAAGGCACCAGGTGAGTGTTGCCTGGGATCTTCATATAGGTGACGAGTAATTAAATAATCTAGAACTGCATCTCCCAAGAATTCTAACCGCTGGTAACAATCTGTCAAACGATTTGGCGAATAACTAGCATGAGTCATGGCTTGTAATAGGTAAGAACGATCACGAAACCTATAACCTAATGTGGCCTCAAATTCATCAAAGCCTTCAAGCATATATTCTAATTCCTGAGTGGCATTAGGAGAATAAAAAAGAAGTGGACTTTTCGGAGCTACCCACTTTCCATACACTATTATGTTGCCATTCTCATCCGGATTTGTACTACCGGGTACGCGAGACTCCTGTTGATTAAACGGTCTATGTACAAACGGAAGCACTCGTATTCCCAACCATGCCATAAGCAGCAGGGCTCCACGTGGCCCGCATTCAATTAAATAGGCCCCGATTAACGCCTCGACACAATCGGCCACAGATTTATCTAAATTAATGTTCAAGTTTATTATTATTAAAACAAACTTCATATACTGTCTCACCTGGTATGCTATGTTGTGTTACTAGGTTATACGGAATGAAACAAGTAAAGTCATTTCCTTCACCACTTTCATCAAGAGTGACGTTATTCTCGTTGGAATTGTTACTTACATCAGCAATAAGTCCCAATTTGTCAGCCTTTTCTCGCACTAATGCGCATATCTCGGCGCTGGTTAATTTTTTTATATTCGCTAAATCGACCAGCTTCCAGTGATGCGGGGGAATCTATAAAAAATATGTAAACAATTTATTAAATTCTATAATTATTTGCAAAGCTTGGTATTTTAACAGACCTTTGCCTCGATAAGTGCCTTCTCCAGCTCTTTAGGTACATAATAACACGGTGGTAACCAATTGTCATGAGGTTCAAATTTTGTAGCTATCATATATTCGCCCAGTTTTTTTCGTCTTCCCAACCTATACAAATTCAAGTTGGCTACTTGCTTTGAACGCAAATGGCTTAGTTTGCCTTCATGTACATTTTCGTATGTTATATACAAATAGGTGGTAATGGCGTACTTAAGAAATGAGTCGCCAATAGTTTCAAGACGTTCCAAATTAATGCCGTCATTCGCATTCGACATAGTTAAAGCTTGCAAAATAATACTTGGGCTTGGACCTGGATGTCCAACCAGATCTGGCTGATAGTCGAAGCTAAAATTATTACATTGATTCTTCGTGTTATTTTCAGTTACGGGAGAGAACGTATTAGTTATATTGGAGGAGTATTCTTTTCTCTCAAATTTTAATGTTATCATTTTTTTACATTCATTACCAGATTTTTCTAACTTCAGCTTATCCTTATCATTGAAATTGTCAAAAACATCACCAGAACCTTGAATTTCGAATAGCTCATCAGTGTGAGATTTTAAATACTCAGCATTTAACCGGGCAATATCTGATACGTTCAACACGTTACCATGATCTCTTAAGATAGAAATTAACAAGTTTTTGTCAGCATAAGGCAATAGTTTACAAAACACTTCTATAGAAGGCGGTTCATTGGTATTATTTGAGGTGATGTTTATCGAATCCTTAAGCTTCAGCACCACTGGCTGATCATATTTTACAAGCATACTAGACTGTTTAATGCTATTTTTCAATTGTCGTGTAGATGTGATATATTGGGCGATAGAGTGACTCAATTCTGCTTCCATGCTAGGTTTCAAGTCCACAAAATTGTATCCCACAAGCAAGTTTTTCGTCTTCTGATAATCACGCTCATTCGCATTAGTTGCTTGAATTATAGATATTTGTTTATTGCGCTTTTCAATCTCTTGTGCTGTTTCAATTGTTTCAGCTTCATTCCTTGAAGTGAATGCAATACGTGAAGCTCCGTAGCCTTCATAGTCATCGTCACTATAGTTATTAAGTTCATTGTCATCGTAACTGGAAGCAAACGAGTCATCCGAATCATAGAATGTGAACGAATTCTTTCGAGTGTTATTTGTATCACTATTCGGATTTAGAACACCATTTGCTTTTTTGACAAGGGTTGATTCTTTCACATCCCAGAAAGTGGGGGAGCCATAGCGCATTTGTTGGTCACCTATATAAATATAAATATAATAAATTACAATTTTGGTTAACTATGGCAACTTTTAACCTACAAAAACTAACATTCGGTGGAAAATATTTAAAGCATTCTTCCTCATCTTCATCCATTGACTCAGAGTTTTTACTGCAATTGATATTGTCAGCCATATCATTGGACCAAGTGCCTATTTCTATAAAAGTACTATCCTGAAAAAAAGCAAATTTAGTAAATATAAACAAATAAATATCCTACTTCCATTTTTTATATACCTTCAATTTTTTTTCACCTTCTATAATGATTTCATTTGCACTTTTCATTTTGGAATGGTTGCTTTCATAATTGTTATCTAATTCGTCACCAACTCCGTTGCCTTGTTTGTTCCTTGTTTCTTTATTGCTACTTTCTTCTTTTTTCTTATCTAATAACGGAACATTCTGATTTTCTTTTGATCTCTTTAAAACCTCCGACAAACTCCAGCCAAAGTCCAGCATAGGCCATTCAAAATTATCGGGGATTTCCTGTAGGCCTAATCCTATGTCCAGTGACACCTTTTTTCGTATATCATCAGCCAGTAATAACCCGTTTATACGATATAGAATGCAAGGTAAGCAGACAGCAGTTCGCCATAATGAAGCAGGAAACGGATGCACAGTGCACAATTCTGGCACAAGAATTTGTTTTTGTTCCAAGTTCTCACGCTTGGCACGTTTAGTTTCTTCGGAACTAGTAGGCAGGGCAACGCCTTTCCGATTGACATAACGAGGTGTTAAAAAATTTAAACGTGCGCTGGTATGGTCTACATCTAATAATGGCTGTTTAACATTTTGAATTGTTAAACCATATTTCAGAAAATAGTAATGCTTAAACGTGTGGTAGTTTTCCCCAGGAAAACAACTTAGAGGTGAGAGCTGTGGACAAATCTCTGCCACGTAAAAGTACTGCGGCTGATCCTGATTGCGATACCAGGGCATAACAACGGCATCTTTGAACTTATTTGCATCGAATTCAATAGATTTTCGTAAATCATCCGTGATCGGGGAAGGCATCATACTTGATTTTCTTTCAATTAACTCAAGGAAATCCCAGTCGATTACCTTTCTACTATTACTTTTTATCGTAGGTACAATGAAAACACAATTTTCGGTAGAATCTGGATCAAAAAGCATAAGGAACTTTTGAAGGCGCAATACATTTGTAAATGTGTAGTTGAGGAATGTATTAATGCAACGTATCTGGACTTCTGTGAGTACAACCATCTCTTTTGAAAGAACAATAGATACTTTTACTTCACCGGAACGCGTAAATATAGGAAATGAACTGACTTTTGGTATACGTTTTAGGGTTAGAATACCAAAGCCTTGCTGCGCATCTTCGGGTGGGTATATTTTCCGACCACGTGTATTTTGTTCCTCCGGAATTGGACATTGCAGTGTCAAATCAATAAAATACAAGTAGCATGGTACACCTACAGTTGGACGACAGTCGCTGAATTCGGAGGCAATCTGTAGTAACAAAACCATTCATTAAAATGATATATATTTAAAATGAAAATGTACGATTAAGTCTAATTTTTTGTTCTCTAATAAGTATTTAAAATAATTTAAATTACTTACACGTTTGTAGTAATACTGTCTCCGTTTCGTTGTTCCCGGTCGTGGTTCCGAATTATCATGTACTATTTTTTCGTCTTCCTCTTCTAGCTCAAAGTTTTCCCAGTCAGACTCCATTGCTCGGAAGCTTTCTTTTCCTATTGGCTGCAAGTTTTGATCCAATTCCCCAATTTTGTGAAGCTCTATACAGGTCTGTAAAGCGGCCATTCTACGGGCCAATATATTCGAAGACATTGGAAGTCCCTTAATGCATAAAACAATAACAAATTTTTAATTGTTTAGATTAAATTAATGAATTAAAACATACAACTATATCGTATTTTAATGGTGAATTTATTGGAAGACGTATCGTGTATTGATATACTTCGACTCCAGATCGAATCGTTTTAGTGCAACGCCAAAGTGCTGTAAGTTTTGTAAAAGTATCACTTGGCAATTTCGAACAATACTTGTTGACTAAAGCTATAGAGGTATTAAGATCTACAGATGCTCCAGTCAATAAATGTTCCAGAGGCTTGTAGCGCTTAATACATTTATTGAAATAGTCTGCAAAATGATGCTCCGTCTCTGGCGGCTCGGTATTAGCACATTTAGATAGTAGTACCTACATATAGATACTGGTTAATGGTTTTATTTATCAATAATCAATGTATATTCAGCATACCTTTTCTATTTGACGATATTCCGCTAGTTGTTCTACTATTTTATTAGTTGTGAATTCTAATTGATTCAAAGAAACATCGAAATATGTGGAAGATTTGGATACTTTTTTATCACTTTCAAAGAGGCATTGAAATCTACGTTTCTCTCTTTTATGTTTTGGTGGAACCGACTCTGCAGGTGCTGCGACTGATACGTCTTCTACTAAAGAGCTTGAAAAAGAACCACTCAATATAGTACTAATATCTGATATAGCATCACTAAGGTTAAGCACTTCATAACAATCGTTTAAAGATTCTTTGATTACTGATTTATTTTTAGTTTCTTTCATTGGAACTGTTTCACATTTTAACTCCATGATTGAAGACGAATTGTCCCCAATTTCTACTATGTTAGCATTGCTCGTTTCATTACGTACGCTTTCAAAATCCGATAAATCATCCGTGATTTCTTTCAACGTCAAAACGCTTTTTGTTGGTGGTTTATTTGTAATAACTTCGGGATTTAGTATTTTCACAATTCCCTTTGTAGAACCAATTGTGAATTTATTTACTTTGTTATTATCTGAATTCTCTTCATCGCTACAAGTATCTGTATCAATAACGTCGTCTTGTCCATCTGCCAGTTTACATAGATATATATGGCTTTCATTGCTTAGTTGTTCATTTTTACTGTGAACGGCAGTATACGCAGGTGAAACTAATATCACATGATAAGCAGGTGCTGCTCTTGCTCGTCCCTTACACTGCACATAACTACGATAAGTGGTCGGTGCATCCCAGCGAACTACTAAATTACATTTAGGAAGATCGATACCTTCCTCTAGCACAGAAGTGCCAACTAACACATTACAGTCGTGCATGCGGAAACGTTTCAATACCTCTTCCTGACGCCTATGCTCTACCTCAGCTTCTTTGGGTTCGTTGATAGGATCTGCGACTCGATCAGTTGTAAATTGACATTTAAGAAATTTTAATTCAGGATCATGGCGACCCATTTCGCTAAGCAAATCAAAAAGTGCACGTGCTGTATAGTTTGAATTGCAAAAAATAATTGCGCAGAGTGTATCTAGCTCATCACCGTTGTCTCGAATGTGTCGACGATTAAAAGGTCTACGTTTGAAACGACCATGGGCTCCACCCGCGCCATGCCTTCGGTTCGCTGTGGTAGAGTTTTCAATTTTGTATGTGCCTATTTGCATATTTTGTTGCGTTGCATTGCCGGAAATATTTTTTACAATTGGATCCAAGTTGTCAATAATTGATCGAGATTCTAGTTGTAATTTCATTGTTACATTCTCAACATTTTGGCAACTGTATTCGATATTTCTACTAAGTTTTTGAAAATCCATCTGATCTAAATCCTGACTGAGTTTATATATGGTTTCATTCTTAGTTAATAGTTCTTCCGGTTTAAATAAACGTAAAATTTCTAACAAACGAAATACCTTAGGGCTTGAATATTTTTCAACGAGATCTCTGTGGTTAGTAATTTTTTTGAATGTTTGCTCACAAATAGCATGAAATTCTAAAAGCGCTGTGTTCACCACACACAACAAAATGTAGTGACGTTCATGGGGTGTTTTTATTTTCTGTTTTTCTATGCGATGAAACATGTTAACCGCAACGCGATCAGCACACCATGGCCCCATTTCATGAAGAACAAAGAGCATAATTTCCAAAAATTCCATTGGTTCTTCTTTGGGATCAGGGATGTCTATAATAATGATAATTACAAAGGAAAATATTTGGCAAAGTCATAAAAAATACCTTTTAATTCCTCCAAATATTCATCTGTGTTATATATTTCAAAAGGGTCGTATCGATGATCTATTAAAAAAGCTTTCCTTGTAAAAAGGACCTCCTCCAATACAGATATCAATTCATCGCGTTCATAAGGCATACATTGAACAATAAACTCACTTGGTCTAGCACAATATCTAAATGCAAAATTTCTACTATTCAAATACATATTTTCTAAAAAATTTGACAAATATATGCAAACCTCAGTACAGTAACGATGTCGCTCGCTGTCTCAGCTTTACAATGTAAATTGTCTTCCAATGTATTTAACATTGCATTTAACTCTTGTAAAGAGCACTCTGCACTATGTAGAGGACCTGCCAAGCCCAACACTTTCGGAACCTCTGTGCTCAAATTATTAAAATGTTCCTGAAAAATTGTGCGCAAGTCCTTACAAACATCAGCTTCATGACAGTCTTCCAATATTAATACATGAACATTCTGCAAAGTAAGCACTCCACTTCTCAATGCTTCCAAACAAGTACGCGGATGAAGAACATAAAGCTGAAAACCCTTTGGTATGTTAGGTTGACTCTTGTCACTCAACTCGAGGTTTTCCGCTCTGTACACTTTCAGATTTGTCAAATGCTCAATCATAGCAGTTATTGATAAAGCATTTCGTTCAGTTGTTAAATACAAATTTGTCTTTCCTGTTAATCTCGCTGGCCGTGATAATTCTTGCAGCAACTTTAAGGCTATGAATTCTTTGGAAGACTTGTGACCAAGGCATATAATTACATTACGTTCAAATGCAGCAGAAAGAAGTTCGATTTGATAATCACGCGGGGTAAAAACCGTGGTATGAATATTATCACACCAATGGAACGACATTTTACCATAAACACAAAACAGTTATAGATACATATATATTCCTTTGGTTTTGTGGTTTTATAGCAAGAAACAACGATTCACAAAAAGCCAGGTTATTCTTATTTATATGTGGTATTATTTTCAGTATAAACTAACTGAAGCAACATGACTATGCGAAGGCCAGGCCAAAAAAATTGATATGACTTATATTCAAAATACGAAAAATATTTCAATATAAAAGAATCTACACCATTTGTAAACCGGCTACAAAATAAGTTCTTTTAGATCATGTTGTCAGCTGATGTAATTAAATTGACATTTTACATCTATGCGCAAAATAAATGTATTCGCATTACAACATGGATAGAATTAATTTATGAGGCAGCTTTATTCCACGTCCACACCTATCTTGTCAACGGGGAAACTAGATATGTAATAGATGTTGTCTAGATAACTTTATTGCCACCAATTCATCCACAAAAGATTGCATATTGCTTATTTTTGACAATAGTAATCTAAACTTTCGACTAAAAAAAAAAAAAAAACATTTGAAATTTTTATGAAATTTTATTTGAAGGCTACACGAATATGTCAAAAACTTTAAAAATTTAATTTTTTTGCACTTACAAAATAAGAGCTATTTGATAACTTAATGCTCACAGAATAATAGTTACGCAATAAGAATAGAAGAGAAAGATTTTTGCATTGCCTTTTGCGATTTAAAGACTCAGAGAAAATGATTACTAACTTGATTTTTGGCCCATGCTTTCAACTTATGTAGGTATATTGCTGTTTGAACACAAGCATCCATACTATCGGCGCAGATTTTGCCTGCAATGGAAAAATATTTTACAAATGTAATTAGAATTTATTTTTCAAAATGCCTTCAAGATTCAGTTACATTTAGAATTTAAACACCATCTTGTTATCAATTTTTCTAATCAAGTCGTGGGGTCACTCGACGATCAAATTAAATATGAATATTTCATTATATTCACCGCTTGATATCAAAATAGAAGTATATCAATCAACTTCTGTAGAAATTTAAATGTCTGTGCTTTGTGAAACAAGCAAAGTTAAAAAAGCAAAAGTACTTTGCTTTCGCACAACGAGACGGATTTTCTCAACTCATCTCTTACTTCTTATTCCTTTTTCCGTTAAATTCGTACAAAACTTTCAAGAATTTTAAGTGGTTTCTATGATTACGGTATGTTGAAACTATTATTGAAAGCAGCTACTCTGCTGGGTTAAATCGAAAATAGCTGTGTTGCCACTTTTATGCTCGTGTTTTGCGTATTTGTCACTGGCGATGACCAATATTGAGATACGGCGTCATGAATCTTGCTACATGAATATTTGAAAGAAGCTGCGACGTAACAATGGCCAGCATGTACACAAAACAACACAGCTGTCCATTTTATA
Source organism: Bactrocera zonata (assembly GCA_037783105.1). NCBI lineage: Eukaryota > Metazoa > Arthropoda > Insecta > Diptera > Tephritidae > Bactrocera > Bactrocera zonata. The sequence continues at coordinate 334,732 of JBAWJQ010005176.1, read as the reverse complement.
TGTACACAATTTCGTTGTTGCCATACTAATACCCTTCACTTCATTGCAATTTTAATATTTTGTTGAAAGTGAAATTTTTTATGCAAAAATAATTAAATAGGTAAATTTATTTGTTTTAAATTATCAATTGTTATTACAAATGATATAACAGAGCTTTTTTATGCTTTTATTTGTAAAATAACTTCAGGTTTGTTAAAGATTTGAATAATTTAACAATTTACATATTAGTGGTATCCTCTCCTCTCTACTGTCATCGGCAAAATGTAAAAACAACTGAGAGCCTGCAGTCGTGTAGTCGTGCAGCTGTCTAAATAACTGTGTCCATAAGAACGTATATATTTTTATAAGAGGAGTCGCTTGCAGTCTGTCGCGCTCTATGTGTTCAGCACATTACACTTGAATAAAATTTAGATATTTTGTTCAAAGCGAATTTTTTTGTGCAAAAATAAGTAAATAAGACGATTGATTTGTTTTCAATTTTTTTTAAATCTGCTCTAATATTCATAAATAATTTTGCAATTGTTTACAATATTTTTATTACTTAAAAAACAATATAATTTTAATAAATTTATTCATAGTTAAATATTCATTATTGAACGGTATAACATTTTCGATTATCTTGAAATTGTATTTCCCTTTTTCTTCGAAGCATCATTTTTTGTCATTTAATGTTACATTAATAACTTCGTCCAAATAACGTATAAAATTGTGGTTTATTGACGCAACTTGGGTGAATACATTTATCGCTAGCAGTAATCGCAGCAGGTTGTTCAAATGGTATACAAAGGGATTTAGCGCCCATAGCAGGAGCACCAGGTTCCGCCTCCTCATCTCTGTAAAGTATTTGAAATTAGATAAATTAAAAGCAACCAAGCATTTATTCAAACCTTGCACTATCTCCTTTAATTTTTTCTTCGCAGCTAATTTCACCACAAAATGGAGAAAGTAGAATATTCTTAGCATCCAAAAATTGGCAGAAGTCCGTCCAATTCTTTGTAAGTTTTGTATGATTAACCAGCTCTTTTTTCGCTTTGGCCAACATGCTATCATGCATTGTTTCCAACAATTGGCTGATTTTGGACTCGACGTCTTCTAAAGCCAAAATCAGTTTTTCACCTGTATCCCTGCGTACCGCAACAATTTGATTAGTCTTCATATCTTTTGGACCCAGTTCAATACGAAGTGGAACACCCTTCAACTCCCAATGATTAAATTTCCAACCTGGAGAGTAATTGTCACGGTAATCACCTTCACAACGAACACCCTTTGCGTTCAACTGTTCTTCAAGCTTTTTACAAGCTTGTAAAAGCCGTTCACGCTCATCGGGTTTCGTATTAACCGTAATGCCACAAGGTACAATAATAGCTTGTATACAAGCAACACGTGGCGGCAACACCAGCCCCTGATTGTCTGCATGCACCATAATCATGACACCAATTGTACGTGTAGTTAGTCCCCAAGAATTTTGGAATACAAATTGCTTTTGTTGCGTCTCGGGGTCTTCAAACACAATCTCGAACATTTTCGAAAAATTTTGACCTAAATGATGACTGGTAGCGCCTTGAATGGCGCGACCTGATGCGGAAATAAAAGCTTCTACAGTAGTAGTATAATCGGCTCCAGCGAATTTCTCCTTTTCTGTTTTACGGCCCTTCACAACAGGTATAGCAAGAAGATTCGTGTATATATGCGCATAACGATCTAAAATATCCAATACTTCTTGATCCGCTTCTGCTTTTGTGGCAAACGCAGTATGACCTTCTTGCCAGAGAAACTCACGAGTTCGCAGGAATGGCTGGGGATGCTTAAATTCCCACCTCTAAATAAAACAAAAGCACGATGACATTAAATTCGTATAATAAATAAATTGATTACATTTAATTAAGAAGGTAAAAGTAATAATAATCTGTTAAGTTCTCCATTTTATTTTGATATATGTATGTATAAACGAAGTGATATTTAATGTTATGAGGATCAATCAAGATTTCGCTGTAAAAAAAAGAGAGATAAAATAATCCAAAAGAACTTGAAATTTAGTTCAATCACTACACCATAAATTTCAGGCAAAAATGTTTTATAGGTTTAGTTACAATAAAATTAGCGCCTTTGCGCACTCGCCCACTCGAGCTGACCAATTTTTGCTTAATCCCTCTGAAGAAACCACAGCACCAATTTTTCGGATCTATTTTTAACAGAATATTTTGGACTGCCATCGTAAAGTCGAATTCACCTCTAGAAGTTTTGCAGTATCCGTTTTATCTTCACATTCTTTGTAACGCGAAGGAATTTTTTTTTTTGAAATGCTCTCATGAATATATTGATCCAAAAATTGATTTTTAAAAGTTAATAAAATTATTTAGCATTCTATGCTCGAAAAATCATGTTAAAAGATTCAATTTAAAAATATTTAAATGCAAATAAATCAGCTTGCGGTGATAGGTTAGCAGATAAAAATTTTAGCGCATATAAATGCACACATTTAATGTTTGGATTTTTTGATTTTCTTAATTTTTTATTAATCATAAATATGCAGTGGCTGTTTACTTACCACAACGTTGTTCCATTGGTTTAAACGTATGGGTAAATCACGATAGGACTGAATCCACTTTGCATATGCCGGGTACATAACAGTTTCGGAGGTCGGTCGCACAGCAATTGGTTCAGCCAATTCAGAGTTCCCCGATTTTGTCACCCATGCAACTTCTGGCGCGAAATCAGCAATATGAGTCTTTTCTCGTTCAAGAGCAGCACGTGAAACGAATATGGGAAAGTAGCACTCCTTAACGCCCATTTTGGTTATTTCGGCATCAAACCAAGTTTTAATAAATTTCCAAATTGCAAACGACCAGTGGCGCAATATATAACAACCAGACACATCATAATATTCTATTAGTTCGCCTTTGGTAATGACCTAAAAGAAAATATTCACACATCGTTTGGGTACTAATGTTACATTAAATATTAAATAGCCATACCTGCGAATACCATTCAGGAAGATTTTCCTCTTTTGTAGCTTCAAGCCCAAGACGTGTCTGCTTTTTAAGTCCACCCGCCAGGACATTAACTTCCGCTTTAAGTTGTGTTTTTTCCTTGTTTTGAGTTAAACGATTATTTTCACTTCCTTTTTTTGAGCCATTACCCCCACGTCCGCCAACGTTTGGAAAATCAGTTCCAGTAATTTCTTTGTATTTCGCCTTGAGCGCCAACAACTTTTTCACTTCAGCATCAATACTTTCTTTTGGTAAATTATTCGACTTGGCAGCACGAACTTTATCACCTTGCGCATTGATTTCCTTGGTTAACAATTCTTTCTCGGGAGACGTGGACATTTTATTTAAAATGTCGTCATTGGTAACAGCTTTTGGTTCCATCTTAATGTTGGGTGTCCAATCTGTGCCGGTTTTTTGTTTAAAATCAGCTTTTAAACTCAACAATTTTTGCACTTCAAGATCAATTGTAGCCTTGGTAGCCTTTTCCGATTTCAATATACGAATTTTGTCACCTTGAAATTTTATCTGTGTAAGGAGTGCACTGAGGTCTCCACTATCATCGTCGGTCAAATCAATTTTAGGTTCTTCAACAATTTTAGAAGACGGAACGGTTGATGTCGGTTTCCACTCTTGTCCAGTGAGACTTTTGTAATCCGTTTTTAGTGCCAACAATAATTTAACTTCGGCATCTATAATGTTTTTTTCTTCTTTAGCGTTCTTAAGTGAACGAACCTTGTCTCCCTGTTTAGATATTTTCGCAAGTAAGTCAGCAACGGTATTAGCTGATGGTTGCTCTGGACACTTCTCTTTCTTAACAACCACTGGTTTTATAGTTGCTGGCTTCCAATCACTTCCAGTAAGTTTCTTATAATCTGCTTTAAGAGAAATCAATACCTTAACTTCTGTTTCTATAACCGTTTTATCGGCTTTTTGCGATTTTAGCTGACGGACTTTCTCGCCTTGATCAGCAATTTTATTCAGTATTTGCTCAACATCGGCTTCAGCGTTCGATTGTGGTACATCAAATGTACCTGTACCAGGTTTCCAATCTTGACCAGTTAACGCTTTAAATTGAGCTTTAAGTTCTAACAGCTTCTTAACCTCTGAATCAACTTTATCCTTTGCAGATTTCTTTGCTTTAAGATCACGTATAATATTACCTTGTTCAGAAATTTTTTCGTTCAAAGAGGATGCTGTAGAAATAGGAATCGTGGATGGTTTAACAATCTAAAAACAGTAAAATTAAAGAACTTTTATCATTTAATTATAGTCATTGATATTTTTTGCTTTTATACAAACATCTCAAATAAGATATGGTTTGTCGACGTCAACACAAATTTATAACAACATTAAATGATCAAAGCATAAATTAAAAGTTACGTGTCACAACATAAACAACTCCACTTATGTATACTGTTGTGCTTTCACTTTATATTTTAGGTTAATTTCAACGTTTTCAATACAGTAGTGAAGTAGCGAAGCAGCGTTTAAAACAAAACTGAACTGATGTCTGCTGCAGCTTGAAAGTGACTGATCATATCTAATTAAAAGAAAACATGAAAAAGTATTTGGGTATAACAAAGCAAGCTAGCAAGCCACCCTTTACTCTTTTCATGATTTTGGCTTTTACCATCGTACTTCGTTTTTCTTTCACGTCATTATAACAATTTAATTTAAAAGGAATAAATTATATTATACAATGTAAGTAATTTAAAAGGAATAAGATCGCCACATCGGGTATATAAAAATCGTTATTGGTGACGTCATATACTTTTTCACTGACTTTACAGTACATGTTATCAATCTCCTGCAACAACACTGCTAAAAATGTTGTTGCTGCTGAGCCAATTGTAACTGTTGTATGTATAAGTTTAAAATCTTTTTTCTCCCGCGAACTATCTCTTCATAGACTATTCAGGTATTCCCGATCTTCCTCTCTGACTGTTATTTGCCAATACATATTTTCGACGTCGCATAACGTGACTTTAAGAAGATATCTAGCATATATTATCTTACCTCTAGTAGGGGACTAAAATGTATAGACGATATCTAGTGAGAAATAATTCATTCTTACATTTTTTAATATTCTTAATATGTAGAATACAAAAAAATATATTGTTGCGCCCCGACTAAGTGGGATCCTTTGGTAACAACGCACATGTTCGTTTTTGAACAACTAGAGTAGAAAATGTTCGGTTACACCCTAACTTAGCTCTTATTTGCTCGAGCTTCGTTTTGTATCGAGGCTTATTTCAATTGTTTCTAACGGGTTTTGTGCAATGTTTTGCTCGTGGGTATTCGAAACAGTTAATTGACTGTCGGATTTGACACGGTTTTCATTATTTTAACGATCAAGTCTTGCAGATAGTGCTACATCTATATCAAAATAACAATAACGGAATAGAGGACTACAACCACTATTCTCAACTGTAAAACATGTCGTAATTTCTCTCGTTGACGTCATCTAATGGGAGGCCCAAGAAAAATGCTGTTTCGACTTGGTCGGACCAAAAAGAGAAGTATGGGGTTAGTGGTGCATGCAAAGCGGTGTCGTGCGGAGACTCATTGATCGGAGGACATGTATTGGATATGTCAGGGTCTATTCTCGATTGCCTTGTAAGTTGCCAACAACGTTTCTTTGTCCTTTCCCCATGTGCTGCTGGCTAGCGACTTGACGATTTTGTTTGCCGAGAGATAGTGGTTTCCTTTTGAACAAATGCCATCGATTCCATGACGATAACTTTTAACTGCATATAGCTTAATCTTATACAATGTAAGTTACAGAATACTAAAGCCATCTACTGGGAATATAATGGGATTATATATATATATATGCTGACCCCGCAGGCATTGTCTTGCGTGAAATTATGTGTTTTGAAATAAAAAAAAAAAGTTGAATGTACTATATTTTGTGTTTAAATCATTTATTTGCGATTTTTCTAGATTGTTTTCAATGTAGTGCAGCTTGATAAACAACATTTTTTGGTTTTTGTTCCGGTACGTAAATGTATAGAGAAGATGGGTTTCGAACTTATGAATACGCCACTTAGTCGTGTGGAAAACATGGCATTTCCAGATTTATGCCACACACTTCTAGCGACTATCCTTGTGTTCTGTTTATTGTCATTTCAAATGCAATTTTCCCTGGAAACCGAATAGTTTTGAACTGAAATGGTAAATCGTTGGAACTCAAAAGAATTCGTAGCACCAAGCATTCGGCGCCTTTGTATTCGATAGCTGCGTCACAATCAGTTGGGTTCCATTACACAGTTTCGGCGCATGAAGATTGCGAAACATAATAATTACAGATCCAACTGTGAGACGCAAATGATGCGGCGGCATACCAAGCCTCTCCAAAGAATATAGAAATTTTACTAAAAAATTCACGGCTTCGCCTTCATTGTCAAGACAATCGAAATTTGCCCATATCCAATTTTTAGCGAATACAATGTAAATGTCTTCGGCAATGTAATTTTTGTTCGTATCCCATAATTGACGCAGATTTGAATGCTGATATGTTGAAATGATCATCGCGAAAAGTGTGCGAACTTCAGTGGCATGCGAAGTAACTATCGCATCGTCCATCGTTTAATTCCAGCGATTATCATGTTCCAGCAATTGTAATTACTGGCATGCTTCTCCAAAACTTGCACACACCTTACCATTCACAGTACGCAATGACTCTAATGAAGTTGAACCGCGTGCATTCATCAATAGCAACCGAAGGTAGAAGCAATCGTCGTTTTTCGGGTGGATTGTTTAAATTCATCCTAATGCATTAGTTGACAAGACACCTGAATGTCCATCTACTGGTTGGCCTTGTTTTCTGTGTAAATATTTCTTCGACGATGCATCCTATGTATATCAAGGCATTTTCGACTAGAGTAATTTTCTCGCAAACGGATCCCTGACGTAAGTCGAGAAAATACTCGTTAATGCTAATTTTGTTGTTGGCAGTGTGTCCGTTGGCTGTACTGTATTCTCTGGGTTGAAATACGCACTTTGGGCTTGTCCAAATGAACTGCGAGATGCACTACAGCCGGAAAAATTCATGAATTGCAAAAGTAAATATCCTACAAAGCGCTTCATTGCAGTTCATTTATCCACCCATTTGTTAATTTCTGATTTCATCTCGTTCAAGGCCGAAAACCGCCATCTTGCTTTCTTTGGTGACGTACTTGCAAACGTATTTCATCGATTCACGAAATAGCAATACTCAACATTGATTGATATGAAGTGGGATTGTGGTGTCCGCAAGGTCCATGAACCATATTGATTTTCATCACTTCGTATAATACTGGATCTTTCTCTACATCAGGAATTTCCGCAAAAAATTTCATCAACTTCATCTGGTGTAACAACCATCCACCATCCAAAGAAGAATGTGTGCGTGTGGCAAACCTATCTTTTGCCACTCAACATCTAGCATCTAAGTCCATCAAACATCGTCGCTGTTGTTTGAAAAGTCGTGCTGTAACATTTTTTTTTTAGATCGCCGAAAAACAGCCCTTGGTCGGATAAAATCCGAGTCAATTCCGGTGCGTAGAACCGGCTGTCGTGGGAATTGTCGTGCTGTAACATCGTGATGATCGCTTGCTGACTGACAGCGGTCCATAATTCCAGATCGCATGCTGGAAGTACTCGTTCATGTGTATTGGTCTGTCATACGTTGATGGCAAAAAGAACGCCAACCGATATTAGCGCGGTCTCGTAGCAAATTTCAATCTGTAATTGATCGCTTTGTGTGAAACACTCATAAAGTTTTCACAGAATAATATTCAATAATTTACCTTTTGAACAGCCGGAATAAAAAAGCAAGCGACCGAAATTGAACGATTCAAATAATTTACAAATCAAAATATTGAAAAACAAAACAAAAAAATTAAAAAAAAACATGTGTGCGGAAAAAAGTTAATTTTCGGAATTGTCCAATTTCCCGACGTTTAGGGGTATGCAAAATAGATAGTAGCTGATTCTCAGATCTACGGAACACGCATATAAAATTTGGTAAAAATCGGTAAAGCCGTTTCGGAGAAGTACGGTAACTAACACTGTGACATCGAAATTGTATATATTAGATATGCATACATATATACACTGGCCAGAAAGTCTCCGTACACTAGATCAAATAAAGGAAACATGAAGGATTTTTTGGCTAGTAAAAATGTTATATTTAAAATGTATATTAACATTAACATACCGATATATGTATGTATATTTTCTTAAAAATTTCTATAAAAATATTTTTTTTTTTTGAAAAAACGAAAATAATTCAGTCAAAAAGAGCAGAAAAAGTTACCATTTTGAAAAGATCAGCAAATTATTAAAAACTACTGATATTGTGTATTTATAATAGAAAAAGTTAATTAAATGTATTAAATTTATCTTCATGATAAAATTGTTTTGATGCATGTATGGAGACTTTTTCTGACAAGTGTATATATATACATACAGTGTGCGACAAAACTAAAGCACGGAATCTACCTTGTCGGTATTTAACTGAATAAAATCATAAAGTAGGTATTAAATGATTTTATTTTTATAACTAGTTCATTCATTCTTCTTCTTGAATTACTAAAAATTAAACAAATTAACTTATTAAAAAAATATATAAAATTCCACATATGAAAATTTCCAAAAATCTGGTGCGACAAAACTAATGCACATAACTAAGAATTCACATTAATTGCACATTAATTTTTTGTTTAACGGTTTTTAATGATCAGAAAATGTTGAATATGTGTAGTTATTAGCTAAATAGGAAAATATTAGTGCATATTCAGTTTCAATTCGTTATTCAATGCGGTTGGTTGTATATTAAAGTAAAGGGTATATTAATGGCTCAAAATAAGTATTCTGCTCATTTTAGAGAAAAAATTGTTGAGGATTTTAAGAAAAGAGAATCGGTTATGACTATTCCAAAAAAGGTTGGAGTAAATCATATTTTGTTACCCGAACATTAAGCCGATTTCGCAAATCAGGCTCTTTAGTTACAATGCATAGTGGTGAAAGGCCGAGGAAAACAACCGAACCAGAAGAGAAAGCAGTCATTCGGGCAATAAAAAATTACCCGTTTATATCTGCAACATCAACTGTAAGACAATTACTGTTAAATATATTACAGAGATCCATACAACGTTGAGCTGTCCATGGGGGATTTTCATGCTACCTGTAGCAAGTTAGTGCAAAAATGCCATATATTTCTTTAAAGAACAGACTGGCGCTACTGAAATTTGCGAAGATGCACATCAATTGGACGATTACAAAATGGCGAACTGTACTTTTTTCTGACAAATCTAAGTTTAATATAAAAGATTCAGATGGGTTGAAGCTGATAGGCAAAACGAAAGCACAACGCTTAAATTCACGTTAAATAACAGGCACAGTGAAACACCGTGGTGGTAATGTGCTAGTGTGCGGTTATGTTTCAGCGTATGGAATAGGGTCAATTCATCACATAAATAGTATAATGGATAAATTTAAGTATAAAAATATTTTTTGGAATATTTTGCTGTGGCATGCTGCAGAAGAAATGCCTTTAAATTGGAGTTATCAACATGACAACGACCAGAAACACGCTGCTATTTGTGTAAAATAGTGGTTTGATGTAAACAGTATTGAAGTTTTGAAGAGACTCGCCCAATCACCAGATCTCAATCCCATAGAGAACCAATGGAAAACTGTAGATGGAAAAATCATACCTGAGAATTGTAAAAATAGGGCCGCTTTATTCATACAAGTTAAGGAAGCATGGAAAAGCTTTTCCTGGGACAAGTTAAATAAATTAATTGGGTCCATGCCTCGTCAATGTGTAGCTGTATTAAAAAATTAGGGACACGCAACCAAATATTGAAAGACATAAATTTTTCAATCATAAAACTATTTCGTTCTTTAGTTTTGTCGCACCAGATTTTTGGAAATTTTCATATATGGAATTTTATATATTTTTTTAATAAGTTAATTTGTTTAATATTTACTAGTTCAAGAAGAAGAATGAATGAACTAATTATAAAAATAAAAATAAAATCATTTAATACCTACTTTATGATTTTATTCAGTTAAATACCGGCAAGGTAAATTCCGTGCTTTAGTTTTGTCGCACACTGTATATAATATGGAAACCATCATTAAAACTTGATATACCAGATGTACAAATTGTTTTAAATTTCTATTAGTATAAATATCATTTCGAAACATACAGATTAAATTATACTACTCACATTTTTAACATCTTGTGCGTTTATTTTCAAGCCTGAAGATGGCATATCTTTAGTGTGGCCATCAGGTATTGAGAACAGAATGACCGGCGTTACAACATTCGAGAAAGGACTGGCTGGCGCATAAGCAACATCAACTTTAAAGAAACCACGTCGTTGAAGTTGGATTATGTCTCCTTTTTTGCATTTCATTAGTTCGGGATCACCAAGCATTTTTATTTCTTCCTAAAAAAATTTATACAATTTATTGTTGTATATCAGTTATTAAATAATATAGAAGAATTTACCCTAGTTTTGTGACCAATGTATTGTTTGAAGTCTTCATCTTTTCCCAATACTGCTTTACTTATAATATTGTCAAAGTAGACACAGAATGTGGGCGGATAAAGAGAATCATTGTTTTCCACAGCAAGCCAAGTAAGTTTTAATGTTTTTTTAAAGTCCTTATTATCCAAATTTAAAGTTGCATCAATTTCTAATATTCTACCGCTGTTATCTTTATGTATTTTTTTTATTAACAAGTTGCCCCAATTTATAAAGGTGGCATTTTCCCCCTCTTTAAGGGCAATCGCATCATCATAATCGATATATACACGTGGGCCGATTGTTATTTCTTTCATTCCAAGACTCTCATTCTTTGGATGTTTAGGTACCTCAATTTTTTCGAACTTTGCATCCAAAACATTTACAATAACACGATTATCGTAGTTCAATGCAGTGTAACGAGGTGCAATCGGATCGATCACTTTCTTATTAAATGCCCAAATTTTATCCCAATTCATAAATACTACAGATTTACTTGACCCTTGGGCTATAATAAATTCGCGTAAACCCTCAACAGTCATGCCTCGTCGAATAATTCCCCGCACTGTCGGAAAACGTGGATCATCCCTATGAAGAATTTGGCATTGCTTGTTCATATAATATTGAATTAGTACATTATTATTCATCTTACCATCCATCCACTAATCTTGACTCAACGAACCATGTCAGCTTACGTTTAGACAACACAGTGTTTGTCATATTTAAGCGACTGTATTCCCATATGTAGGGCTTTCGCAACTTTAGCGCATCTATAAACCAATAGAATTGATCATCACGATCGTGGTATTCCATTGTACGTAACGTGTGGGTAACTCCTTCTATTGAATCAACAATCGGACAAGCAAAATCGTAAGTAGGATAGACCCTTAAAAATTCCAGAAATTTACAACTTTCTGACCATTAAAATAGAAAAAAAAATCTAGTTACTTGTATTTTGTGCCTGTACGTGGGTGAGGTTCATTCTTGCAACGGTATATCGTTGGATCACGCATGCAGCCATTCGCTGACGACATATCAATTTTTGCCCGAACGCAGCACTTTTGGCCCATATCTGTGCCGTTCACCATTTCCTGCCACAATGATAGATTTCTTTCCACGTCTTGAATTAAAAGAAAGCATAGTGTAAAATCCAAATCAGCCAAATATTAATTATATTACCATTTGACCGGTTCACCGATTCTACACGTTGCTCACGTTCAACTTTCATTTTGTCCGCCGGCGTGTCATCTACATATGCCTTGCCATCTTTAATCATTTGTTCGCAATATTGTAACATTATTTCAAAGTAATTGGATGTGTGGGTAAAAACATCTGGTTTAATTTGTAACAATTCTACATCGCCTAAAATAACTTCTTCAAACTCAACAGTTTCCTTCGCTGGATTAGTGTCGTCAAATCGCATTATTAGTTTGCCATTAAAGTTTAATGCATAGTATTGATTTAATAGGGCAGCTTTAGCATGTCCAATGTGCAAATATCCAGAAGCTTCTGGAGGAAATCGTACTACTACTTTACCCATTTCCGCACCGGGTAGATCTATAAATTTTCCTTCCTGCTTACGTTCACTTGTTTTTGTTCTATCGGACAAATGAGAACTTTCGCATTCACTTAGTTTAACACCATTGCTTCTTTTGGATCTTTTGGCTGCACCAAGTGCTTCTTTTGGCAAGGCCTCCAACACTTTTTGAATCAGAGGTTGCGAATTTATAAGGTTGTACCAGCGTTGCACATGTTGTGGTATACCTTTAGCTGAAAGAAACTCATAACGTGCATGCATCTCGTTGAAAAGAGCAAAATCAGCAATGGTTAGCTTGTTCGCCACCAGATAGGTTACAGGGGCAATTGATTTATCGAGAAATGTCAAGGCCCAGGAAATGTCATCTTCGCATGTTAATGAAAACGACAACCAATGATCTATTTGGGAACGTTCAATAGCATTTTCTCCATAAAGCTTATACTCTGGAGCCACACGTGCCAGCGCCCTCAACACATCATTATTAGAATGACAAAGTAGCTGACGTTTGTTTGGAAATTGAAGTGTAGTTTCATTGCCCCAGGCAATTTCAACTTCTATAGTCTCGCTTATAAGATGAGCAGTTGCCAAACCACCTTGGAACATTGAAAAAAGTGAAAATTATAACATTAACTTTGATATAAATACAACTCCAAAAAAAAAACTATTATTAATAACCTATAACTTGCAAAATTCATAAACTCACTTATAGGAGGATTATTTATGTTAGCTGTTAACTTAACTGCCATTTTATTTTCCCCACGAAATAATATTATCGGTACAATATTATGAAATTTTCAGCACAATATAGTGGATTCTCATTAACACCACGTTTCCATACGCAATTGGTATGATCAACTCTTTGCATATTTTGTTTGCCCTATATAAGTGTTCCCGCTAGCAATATAATATTGACCATAGAAATATTATCAAATTTGCATATTGATTGTAGCAAAAACATATATAGGTTTCGTGTTGTAGTATGGAATACTTACTACCATGAAAAACACTTTCAGTTAAATAACTGGTTAATTACACATTGGTTTCTGTTAAAGTTCAAATAAGTTTTTAAGGACGATTTCATACATTCAACCGACACTCTTGTGTATGTAAACAGGATTATATGTAGGTTGCATGTTGTGTATGTGTTACGCTGCGGCCTCTGCAGTAAAGAATTTCCGAATAAATAGAGAATCAGTAATACTTGCTTTCAAGTTGATTCCTCAAATTAGTTGGCAAAATTGATGGCCGTGACGTAGGTAGCGAGCAATTTGAAAATTCATAACAGTTTCAAAATGCCTTCGTTGTTATTGTTACCGTTGTTGTAACAATAACCTATTCCTTGTTTGGGTCGTAAGGATTAGATAAGTTGTAACGATATGGTTAGGAAACATGGTGCTTCGATGGGGTGGGACCATAGGAAGAGGAGTGATAGAGGTTGTAGGGCTAGCTGGGCATGCAAAAACGTGGTTAGAGTCACGCGAGGACTCGTTGCATGCTGAATATATATGTATTTGGTATGTCGGGTTAGATTCTGGATAAGTAGCAGTTTAACCAGCTAACCAGGAAATCGATTAAAATTCCTTTGTTCTGGGAACCACTTAAAATTCTTGAAAGTTTTTTAGGAAAATAATGGAAAGAAGGAATCGGAAGAAAAAGATTAGTTGAGAAACGCAATCTCGTTGTACGAAAAACACATTTTTTTTTTACTTATCTCAGCTTTACATGTTCTGTACCATAAGCTATTCGAGAGACACAGACATTTTTATTTATTAAAAAATTTTTTGATATAATTATATTTTGATGCCAATGCATGAGTGTATCGAAATATTTATATTCCAGAAAATTAAACCACATTTGCTTTCACACCTATTTCATCAGGTGCCCTATGATTTGAAAGGAAAAAATGGTGTCAAGACGGCGCTTAAGTTCGAAACATTTAGTGTGGTAGTAGTAAAGGATGAGTGTATTGCAACTTGAAAGCAATTTTTTAAACGTGGAAGGATTAACGTAGCATTAAGCCTATATCCAAATCAAACAAAAAAGTATCGAGTTTCATATTTAAGGTATCGAGTGTTTAATGTGAATGCATGTTTTGATTAAAATTATACATCACAAGTTATAAGTTGGACACTTAGTTTGGAGATTCGAATTTTTCAACAAATATTCAGATAAATAGGTGATTCAGCTTAAATATATTTTATACGTATTTTTCCAATATTAAAAGGAATAGGAACGGTTTTCTTAGTTTCTTCAAGTATGGTGAGTACAATTCATATGAATTTTACCAAACAATAATCTGTTGATTTCACATTACATTGCAGATGCTTTTTATGTTATTGTTCAGTCGACAAGGCAAACTACGTTTGCAGAAATGGTATATGGCTTATCCAGATAAAGTAAAGAAGAAAATAACTAGAGAATTGGTAACCACAATCCTTGCTCGCAAACCCAAGATGTGCTCTTTTCTAGAGTGGAAAGATTGCAAAATCGTTTATAAGCGGTAATAATAATAAAAAGGTGGTATTTTACATAATAGTGCGGATACTGACATATGGTTTTTAGATATTTGCATTTAAAGTTCCAAAATTCAACTATATAAAATGCGTGTTTCTGCGATTTATAATGAAAATTACACTTATAGTTTTAACTTCAATGTCCATACCATACCTTGTAATAAAAAAAATGAAAAATTATGCCGTCAATACAAAATGTTGGATCAACCAGGCGGCGGAATACAGAAATTAAGGGTAAAATGTAGAATAGTATCCCCGGATTTCGGGGATAAAATGGGTATTACTGGTGACGTTCTCCAGACACGAAAATATATATATATATATATATATATAATAGCCGCTGACTTGTAGTTTTGAAGATATTTGCATTTAAAGTTGAAAAATTGACAACTTTTACATTGATAATGTGAGTAAGTGAAAAGTGCATAACATAAGTGAAAAAGTTATTCACAATATACAAATTATCAATTATAAGTTGTCAATTTTTTAACTTTAATGCAAATATTTTTAAAACTATAAGTCAGCAGTAACTATATATATATATATATTTTCGTGATCTGGAGAATGTCACCTTTCCAGTGATACCCATTTTATTCCCAAAATCCGGGGATGCTATTCTAAATCGCAGTCGAAATGAATTTAACACGAAAAACAAATGCTGTGTTAATTATTTCCTGACGGCATAGTTTTGTTTTCTTCATTTCTTTTGATTACTTTGTAAAATATGTAGATAAGGTAACATTAATTATTTGTTAGAACGCACCCCTTTTGTTATTGTGTGAACAAAAAGAATTGAACAAAAATTAAATATTGGGTTGATAAGAAGTAGTAAAGTTTTGGAGGATGTAGTAGAAAAAAATATAAGTGTAAAGTCCTTATAAATCAATAGTTGAAATTTTGATCCCAAACCCTTAAGTCAATAAATTTTAATTTTAATCAGTGTCAGTTTGAATGACAGCTAGCTATATGCTGTAGTAATAGTTGATTTGGATAATAATCCATGCCGAATTTCGTGAAGATACCTTATCAAATAAGAAGTGCTCTTTCAAGGACTTGAGTTTGTTCGATCAGTTTGTATGACAGCTATATCCTATCGTTGTCTGATATCGGTTCGGACATATTAGTAGCAACCTAATAAAATAGAAGTATATTTTGCTAGCAGAGAAAGGAGTAGTAGTAATATAATTACCTTGGAAATAAAACTACTGAATCTCTTATGCACATTTTTCGTTTCTCGCTCCCTTACGCATATGGGTAAGTGTTGCAATGAGTGTAATGCATTTATGCTATTAAGCATAGGCGTGTGAAAGGGATGAGCGAAAAAACGTACACAATAGATTCAGGTAGTTTTGTAAATTCGACCTTATGAGACTTGTATAAAACTGTAACAGAAATTTATTTGAGGCTTGCAGAGGATATTGGAAAGTAGCTTAGGTACATTCATTAAAAGCTATTCATTATTTATAACTTAAATAATTAAGTAAATAATTAAATTCAGCAAACATTTTAATATTTCGTAACCGAAAAATCTTAAAAAAAAGATATAAAAATGATCTGAAAATTTATAAATAAGTGAAATGTCATATTACAGCTTATAATCAGGATTATTTCTAATTTATTTTAGATATGCGAGTTTATATTTTTGTTGCGCTATTGAACAAAATGATAATGAATTGTTAACTCTCGAAATCATTCATCGTTATGTCGAACTATTGGATAAATATTTTGGAAGTGTAAGTATCTGAATTATGAAATCAAATATCTGTCTATATGGAGTAGGAAATTTAATCATCGCTACAAATATAATTCCAATTTACTTTATTTTATACCTTGAATACGGTATTGACAGACTCAGCTATATGTATAACATATTTGCCGATTAGATATCAACAGAGGCATATAAATTCCCACTAATTGCAGAGCTCCTGCTCTGGTTAATTCATCTGTTTCACAGTAACCAGGAATATCACTATGTTCGGCAACCCATTGCCGGGTATTATAGCTTTTTCTTTGTTTGAATATCGTTACAATTAATATTTTATTTTAACATTCATTAAAAGACATTAGAGTGTAAAAATATAATTATAATATTATGACATTGTAATTTTGGGAGATGATTAGATTATATACTCAGTATGAATTGAATAAATTTTTCTTACTAAGCATTTTATATTTAGGTTTGCGAATTGGATATAATTTTTAATTTTGAGAAAGCATACTTTATCTTGGATGAGTTGTTGATTGGCGGTGAAATACAGGAGACTTCCAAAAAAAATGTGCTTAAAGCAATTGCATCCCAGGATTTACTCCAAGAGGTCAGTACACCAGAAGCATATGACTTGTAGAACTAAACATATAAAAACATAATATTATTAATAAATGTAGAAGAGAGGGCATATTTTTTATAATAGCTATAGATTAATGTTTTGCATTATATTCTAGTTTTGAAGCATTCAAATTTATTATCTGAATATACATTTCCTACACACCAAATTCAACGTTATTCGTAACAATATTAATATTAATCATAACATTTCCTTTTGCTTTATATTCTTTTAGTTTTCACTTAATATATTTTTTAAATGTACATCGCATATAAAGAAACATATTTCTGTTCAAATTGTGTTTCGATATTATTATTTAATAGTTAAAGATTTGCTCGATAAGAAGCTTTCTAACTGGCTCTTTGCAAATCGGCATCCTTTCAAGGGATTCTTTACGCCATCCTTTCACTCTTCTAAATGCAAATTTTTTGAAGACTCATTGGTCTCTATAAAGTAAACCTTAATAATGAGATAAAATTTCAACACTTTTGCAAACTTCGACTCCAAAAAATATAATCGACTATCAAGGTAAATTCATGCAAGTTGTAAATAAGAATCAAACATGCTATTAGTGTTTGGAGTGCATTTTTTCTGCGATTCTTATTTTCATTTTACGAATATATTGTTCTTATATCTGTTATTTGCTGCAGCTTTCATCTTTTATGAATTTACCTTACGACATATTAAAGTTTAATTTATTTCTTAAGGGGTTATATGGGTGTTCTCGAGCTAGGCTTGGTTCCATATTAAAAATAAAATATTTTATTCCAAATTTACACATCGTAAAATCATAATTTGATACCTGTGTTGTATTTTGCAAATGTTTTGTGAAATAGGCTGACTTTGGAAACGTTCTACTGCAAAGTATCGATATAATATTTATGCATCGTCGATATGCAACGACAAACAACATTTCAAAATGATGCGTTGTATAAGTTGATGTTGTGTAACATTTTCACTACAAAGTTTACTTTCTGTTCTGTTGTGGCGATCTTATAAAAATAAAAAATTATAACATTAAATTCAAATAGCTTCATTATAAATAATTTCTATTAATATGAAATTTATTCATCATTTAAATATTAAAAAAAAAAAAATAAATTATATTCATGATGGCAGGATGTTTTTTTTGCCAAAATATCTGAATTTAATGCAAAATTTGATTTTGATAAGAAAGCTTATCAAACCGACTACGCCATCGGTGCATATGTAAATGTCAAAAAGCATCAACTTTATTTGTGATGCGCGATTTTCTCTGTCACTGCGCATCGGCTACCAGGTTTAAGCAATTCAAAACATGATTTAATGAAACAAATATTCCGGCTGCATTACATAAAACACCGGAAGGTATTGGTGCAGGTATTGCGGGGCCGCGTATCAAGCTGTCCATACCAATGGGACGCTTCCCAAGTATCTTTCAGGCTGGAGTTTTGGCTATATGTCAGTGCGTAGAAATCAACCTCCACCGCAACTATCGCAACCAGCGCATCGCCATTCTCAGCGATAGTCAAGTGGCACTATGAGCGATCTCATCATATGAGATCAAATCGCTTTTAGTAGCTTTAGCCTAAAGGGGTAGAAGAAAATGAGAGGGCCGACGAGCTAGTCCACTCTGCGGCAGCGTCCAAGATGATGGGTCCAGAACCATGCATCGCGATGGATTCCACGCTCTTAAGGAGATGCTCCGCACAGAAGAGAAAGCGGAGAGAGAACAGCACTGGCAGCAGTCAGCAGGTATGCGCCATGCCAAGTTGCTTCTAGGGGGGTTCAACCTCTCCAGGTTCAAAGAACTAATTAACTCCATAGTCTCCTGCGCTAACTGCCAGTTCTGCGACCTGGAACCGGAAAAACCAGCACACCTAATTCTGGATTGTACAGCAATTTGCAGAAGAAGGCTTAAGGCCCTGGGTTCCATATACATTGACAGGGATCACGTCACCTCAGTAGCGCCGGGCAAACTCCTGGAACTATTTAGGCTGCTGGAACTTGGTGAATACATGTGATATAGGAGAGGGCACAATAGACCCTAGGTCGCGGTGGAATACCTCACTAATAATCTATCTATCTACTTAAAATTATACTTTGTTCGAATGCATTGTAATTGACGTTTTCGAAGTCCGTCATATTCAAAACTCGATTTCTTCGTCCATGACTTTGTAAATTAAATCTCGAAGGCATGCGTAAATTTTCTTTAAGATCGGTGCGTAATTCACAAGAAATCTTGACAACTGACTTTAAAAGTACAGTTTCGTGAAACACGACAGTATTAAGTGACTATGTACATAATTGATCGCGGGCGCATACCTGTCCTCAAGGCTGCATCTCCAAAACTGTAAATTTCTTGAAGCCGTGAAACTCATATAAACCCTTAAATTATTTTAGATTAAATGAAAAAATGTTGCACATTTCTATTTCACACTAGTAAAATGTGTGAAGATAATTCGAATTTTAATGCATTAAACTATTTACGGATGTTATTAATATTGTTACATGAATGAGTTGATTACATATACATGTGTTATTAGATAAGTTGTTGTATTACTTAAAGAAACTGTATTTATTTATGTATGTATTGACTTCATTGTTATTTCCGTTGTAATGTTCTGCATGCATGCATGCTTAAATATTAAAATTGTCTGCGTGAATTAAATGTTTCTTATAACAAAATATTTATAAATGCCCTAATTTCTAAAAGTAATGCAAACGAAGTTCTATTATTTGCTTAGCAAACATTTTTTAAGTATAATACAAACAATTACAATATTCACTTGTTATTAAATGAAAAGTGTAAATTTTCATCAGTGTCTACGTTTGTTTGGCATTAAAGCCTTCTACGACAAAATTTATAGCTTTATTATAATATTTACGGCGGAACGTTCAAAAATAAAAAGAATTTATTTGAGTATATAAACGCGTGACAATTCCTTGTAATTTACTCAGCAGTTATTTATTTCATAGACAATTGGTTATGCTTTGTTCATTTTTATTGTTGCAATATCTACCTTTCAGATTAAAAATATAGCTCTTTCAGAATAAATCTTTCATTAATAGAAATATTCGAGTTAATAATAATTATGGTCGCAAGGTTTTTGTTTTGTGTTTTTTATATGCTTAATTTAATATCGATTGCACGCTGCATGTAATTATCGAAGCCTTCTCTATGCGTTGTTAGTCTCCAATATGCATTTTTCATTAACTCGTGTCAAATTTATGTACATAAATTAAACATATTTATTAACAATGTTTTAACCTCTTTTTATATTATTATAATTCATTACAATTTATGCTTACCCCGCAAAAATGACGAAATCGATCAACTACAACAGGATTTTAATGAGTATTTAAATTAATTTAATATACTTATTCAATTTATTACTTATGCACACTAACTTATAATGTTACTATGTACATAACATACTAACGGTCGTAGGGTTTAATACACTAAGTACCAAAGCTACTGGTTTGGTTAAAGTTGAGTTGTTAATTTGTAAATCTTAAACTTTATAATTTACATATGTACATACATAATTATATACAAATGATCACACGAATAAATAAAAGTATAAACTATGAAACAACCATCGATTAATATCAATACCAAAGCGTCTATTCGACGACAGCCAGTTCTACATTGCCGGAATTGCGCCGGATTTTATGATGACATAGGCTTTTTTTAGCGATCTAATATCATTAGATCGGTAAGTAGAAATATAACAAAACCTCAACCCGGTTGCACTGTAAACCTTGATACATACCAGGGTTAAGTCCGAGGCAGATGCTGAATCTGAATTTCACTCACTTGTGAAAAACGTAGCAACGGAACGAACTCAGCGAGGCATAAGACATTTACCAACTACTGGTCCATCACATGTTACTTTCAATTATGCTAGACGATGTTACATCGGTATGCGGTTTCGAAAACGAATATCGTTATGTGTTTTGCTCGGCTGGTGTCATTTTCGAACTAGTGTAAAAGTGTTGCTAACTAAGCAATATAAATAGTGCTGTCAGCCAACACTCAAATGAGACTACACCAGTAATTATTGTAAGAAACAACACGATCATAATCTCTGAAGTATTACGTTCGTGGCAATATATATTTGAGACCTTTAATTTAGCTGTAGCTCTTCGCGATACATTAATGAATGGTGCCGACTAGTAGACAAAAAAATACGTATTTCTTTGACAATTAATCTTGAATTTGCCTTGGCAGGCCAAAATTTACAGCATTCAAAGGATACACTATGAATTATCTCAAAAAGTCATCTTAGAGTAGTTCTCTCCATTTCCGTTTATTTGCCATCTTTGTGTTGACGACTGTACCAGAATCAACTACATATGTATGTTCAAAAGTTTAAAACTATTTTTCTAGCTTTTTTAACTTTGTCTCAATTGTTTTATGAATACCGAATATAATAAAATTCTACTTATGACATTGACACACAAAACGTACATGCAACTAGTTACACTTTTTCTCATACCCTTCAAACCTACTCATCTAATAACTGGGACCACACAGATTCGATGAAAACTTTCCCTAATTTCTTAGGGTTTCGATATAACAGTTCCAAAACAATATATTGTTTGAAATTGTCTTATAAAATAATTTTCATTAGTAAAATAATATATTAAATCTACTGTTTGTTTACTTATGTAGTTTTTACCTTGCCGCTACTAGTTTGTTAAAATTATCATTTTATTCTATTAACCCTATTCAAATGATAATTTATTTATTTTTACATCTTATTTTTTTCTTCATAACACTTACATATATGTATAAGTAAATGGTCAAGATTTATTCTTTTACATATTCACATATGGGTATACTTACACTACTTACTTATAAGTACATACATAGTATACGTACGGTATTAATTAAAATTCATTACTTGCGGTATAAGATTCATCGATAAAGTTAATGTTTCTTTCCCAACATGTTTATTTTTAAAAGGTTGAGTAATTCATAACTGAACTAATAAAAAAATTCGAAGTAAACAATTTAGAGGTTTGTTTGAGAATTTACGTCCAGTAATACAATATAATTTATCCTAAAAAAATTGGCTTCATTCACTCCCGAAAGAATGTGTGTTGTACTGTGTGATCGTTTTTGTTGTTTATATTGTATACATGTGTTGTCAGCTCCAAATCTAGAGAATACGTTTATAATTGAAAAATATGAATTTCTGCAAGTGAGTAGCACCAACTGTATTTGTAATTTTTTTATTATTATAATATTATATATTAAATTAACTATTGCACCTTTTTTAATTCATTGCAATTGTATTTATGAGTTATGTATGGCCATAAACAAAAAATACTGATAGAATACTTTTACTTAAATAAAATATATGTGTAAATAATATATACTCTAGTACTATATGACATCGACGATTTGATTGAAGCGACCTACATAAAAATAAACATAATTTTAGATTTTTAATACATTAGTATACTGAGTTATATAAATGTAATACATTGATATTCGTATAAAATAAAGAAAAACTGTTAATGTTAGATTTGCGTTAAAGACTTTGCAGTAGATCCCAAAATTGTATCACCAGTAGATTATGTATTGTCTATAATTTACATATATACTCTTTAATTTTTATTATGAATTCAATATTTCCCGGACAAGCAGACATCACATTACTATGTACTTATTTTTTGTAGTTATATTCATTAAACTAAAAATATTGGTTGCTTCATTTAATGCTATCTGTCATATTTGCTTATGTATAGATGAAGAGGTGCACTCTTACTTTGTGTTTTTTTTTTGTTTTTTTTTTGTACTTTAGGACGAAGCTGTTGAGGGCACTTTAAGAGACATTGGACTACTGTAAAATGTTGTAAGAAATTTACCATATAAATATTAAAATACCGATCATATTTTGAATTTACATTTAGTAGTTTAATGATAAGGGTCATTTGGTAATTTTAATATTGTATGTACATATTATATATACAAAAATAATAAAGCGAATTAAGAATGGTTTTAACGAAATTAAACCGAATATTTGAAAAAAAAAAATTATTAATGATATTTTTTGTAACAGTGATTATGAAATATGTATGTACATGAACTAAACTTCCTTAACTCGAGGCTTTGAGTACTTCGCATAAAGTTTTTGCATAATTTTGTACATAAAACAGGTATTTTGTAAAATTTGGGTGAACATATAATTTTTGCTTGTTTGTTTCAGTGAAAAGAGACCTTATCGTTTTCCATAGCGATAGAAGTCATATTCGTTGGCTCTGAAATATTCCGTTCTTCAATATCATCTGTTACAAATCCGCCTAAGTAAATATAATAATTACGCGCGGTGAGTTCTACGTGTTCAGCTGTTTATAGAGGGGGATTTATTTCCCACAAAAATTTAACTTACAGAATCACGTGGCAATTTAAAAGTTCAGTTTATGGAAGAAAAAATTTATGAAATTTTATTTCTATTGCCAATTCAAGAGTTCCAGTTATGAAGAACTTCGAGTTATAGAAGTTCCCCTGTATTTGTGTTCATGATATGCAAATCTACACGTGCATTTGCTCATAAAACTAAGTAAAAATATTAAATAATGCCGTATTTTTATGGAAAAGGTCACAGTAATTAAATTTAATAATGAGAGCGGAATCTTTTGCTAGTGTTTTTAATAACTTTTTTTTTGGTAGTTCTTACTAATTTTAAATAAAACTAACTGCGGCATTTGAGCTTTTCCAGAAATAATTCACTGGGAAGCTTTCGTAGTCTCTTACAATTTTCTTCCAACAAAATGTGAAAAATAAGACATAAATGAGCAAAATGTCAAATTGCCATATCAGTCCTTAAGAAGTTTTTTCAAGTTTCACATTAATTTCCAATTCCCAATAATTATATGTATGTGTAGTAAACTTATAACTTACGCTCACAAACGTAAGCATTTGTTAACAATAACAAAATATGTGAAATCGTTATCCCATGCAAAACTGAAAAGGTGGAATGGTCGAAAGTCTTTATTAAATTCGATAATGTTTAATGTTTAATAATGTTTATATTGAATTTATGTGAAAAAATATTGTTATTTCTTTAAACTCAACATTCGACTGTTAAAAAACATTTAAGCTCAAAAAATTATGTTGGTATATACTGTTGCTTAAATATTTATGATGTATTTCTGGTAACTTGAAATCTATGAGTTTGAATGTACGGAAGTTTCAAATTTGACTGTTATATTGCTAAAAATTCTAACCGGGACGAATCCAAATTTATATACCATACGTCCAAACATTATATTCGCCGCAGTATTCCCAAGAACGGTTTGGAAATAGAAGGAAAAAAGCATGTATTGTAAGTTGCAGTGGTACAAATTCTATATTAATCAATATTAATTAAAACTCACTTTTGGTAAATGTTGGGTCATAATCCATTGTATTTTCGGAGAGAAATTTGAAAATAAATTTTAATTTAAGGGGTTAGGGGTGGTCAGAATTTTCAAAAAAATAATTTTTTTTTTGCATTTTCGTTAATTGTAATATCTTAAAATTATTCTCTGAAAACTTCACGCTGATTCGATGATTAGTTTTTTAGTTTTTCGACAAATATCAAAGAGAGCTCGGGTACTTCAAAGTGCTAGTGTGGAACTTTAAACACGTTTTTCTCAAAACTATGTTTTTTGAACTGGTGACAACTGTAACTCGAAAACCGCTCAGTAGATTTTAATGAAATTTGTACAGCTTTTAGAATACATAATACACTCGGCCCTGTTCGAAGGTTTTTTTTTCAAAAATTTCGATTTTTTAAGACCAATTAACTGCTATTTTTTTCCCAAACTTTACTTTTTGAAAAAAAAAAATCCTTCCATCAGGCCCAGGACTATCAATTTATAAAGCTAATTTTTTCTGTCCGATTGATTTTAGACGAATCTCCAAGGACTTATGGTTTCTTTTTTTGGAACTGGGTCAACTCAAGCAACTATAACTTTGGAAATTACAATTTTTTTTTTTAATTTTCGCGACTTCAAGTCAACGCATTCTGTAATAATGCCATATTACTACTTTTGTAAAATAACGCGATTTATTAGCAAAAAAAATACTGAAAATTCTCATTTTTTCGTGCCTCTGACTACCCCTAACCCCTTAAATTTTATACAATTATTTTTGAATACATTTGCAAGAGTGTAGTTACATTTACTATGAAGAGGGTACAATAAAAGACTGACCTTGAAATGAAATAAATACGACAGAAAGTTTACTTCAGATGCAACCAATATCGATATGGTTGATAAAATATTTGAATTGTGACATTTTTATAAGATCCATGAAAATATGTAATTAGCGAAATTTAATAGGAATAATGCTGAAAATACACACTAGGGGTGGGCATAAAGTGAATTCAAAAAGTGTTCAAGAATTGTAGAATTTACCTCATTGAATTTATGGCAACACTTCAAAATTTTTGCTGTTATAAAGCATCGACATTCTTTTTTTCAAAGCCCTCTTCAGTCGATTTGCATGATTCTGATTAAATGCTGTTCAAATCGATAAGCGAATGTAAAAAATATTTGACTTAGAGGTAAAGTGGCGATTGAAGTTTTTGTTTTTCGCTGATATGTACGGTTTTTAATCACTGGTTTTTCATACAAATTTGAATTTCAGAGTTGCATAACTTAGTGTCTAAAGACGACGACAATAACACGTTGTTGTTAAGTCATGATAAGACGCCGTAAAGTCCTTTATGTTTTAGGAGTGAGCTTTTAAGACCTGTCCAACTTTTTGGGTTGTGTGTTAACAATGTCTTGATTTTTTTTTTTTTATTTTGTAATGACATCAATTAAAATTTTATGTTTGTGCAATCGCTCTAACATTAAATGAGGTTTCGTTTTTTAATCATATCTTAAAATTGAGTAGGTTTGATAAATCAACAATGATCGATGTCTAATTCTTTTTTTACAAACCTAAATAACGGTTGATCCAGTAGAGGTACTATTTTCAATTGCCGTTTTTTGGACAGTTCACGCGTGAATCGTGTCAAGCTGTCATGAAAATATGATCAGTATTGTTTGGCATTTCATCATGGGAAGACTTACGCCTGAACAACGTTTACAAATCGTTCACTTATGTTACGAAAATTCCCGCGCTTCGCTTAACTTATATTCAACATAGTCAATCGGCTTACTGATCGTACTATTCGCAACACCATCACTCATCTTGATACCCAGCATTCATTATTGAATAATATTTGACCAAATAAACCACGCCATAGCTGAGAAAGTACACGAAGACCGTGAGGACTCGATTCGGCGCTGCTCACAGCAACTCGGACTGACGTATGGAACGACTTGGCCCATTTTACGTCCTTTAAAAACAGCTTGTGCAAGAACTGAAGGCGCTCAACCTTTCCAAACGACATCGCTTCGCTCTATGGGCTCATGAAAAATACCAAGAATATCCACATCGCATCAATCAATGGATTTATAGAGAGATAACTTCGGTGACCAGATAATTTAAAAATAATTGTTGCCATAATTGGATGAAATTAAAAGAAAAAAACAAAATGTTCCACACGTGAACACTTTTGGAATTCAATGTATGTACATATGTACCAGGGAGCTACAACGAGTATGATTAAATCAGAACAAACACTCGTGCCAAAAACACAATCAAATCAATTCTGTTCATCATAGACAACATTGTTTATTAATTCGAGTATCCGCCAGCGTCTGACTTGAAGCAACATGAGCAATCTGTTCTTCGGCAATCACGATCGAGTAAACGGTATGGCTGGCTTCGGTTCAAATATCATGTCAGTTTATAGCATTGCGACGATTGTTTGAATCGATGTGAAACTGCGGGTAAAAATGGCCATACACAACACATATGATTCCCGCTTGCTTGTCGCACATATTCACTGCTTAAAGAACGAACGCAAAATGGATTTGTATGTCGTGTATGGCGAAACGATTTAATACAAATCGATTGCACATGTGTGTCGTGTACGGCCACTTAAATTACGAGTAAATCTACGAGTACAGCAAATTTTCTGCTGGATTGATTTGAATCATGTCAGGCAAAAAATGTATCAGCTTTGGACATGTGCGCATGTTACAAATTTTCGATGCGTAAAAAATGGAAATTCCATCGAGTACGTACATAAATATATACATACATTTGTTGTATGTACATACATGTGTACTCGATGGAATTTCCATTATATACATATATAACATATGTATATACATACATATGTTTTTGAAATAGAACAGATGTGCACGAGTAAAACAGTGTTTAGGGGATGAAATACAAACCGAACGCTGTAGATCATTTCAATCAGTGAAGCATGAGTATGTATCATTTTGGGTATTTTCTGCTAAGCTGATCGCTGGTGATTCAAAGTTTTTCCCTATCGCTGATTTGAGGACAAACAGATTTGTGTACATGAACAAAAATTTATTACTCGTTGCAGTTCCTGGTATGAACTAACCACCAAATTATTGAGCATATTATATGGACGTTGTCAGTTCATATTGTATGTATTGGTTTTGTAAAGTGGTATTATGAATAAGCTTAAATTATTTATTAAAATATTAACACTTTATTTTCATTTAAATTATGTGTGTATTAATTTGTTTACCTGTAGTTTGTGTATTTGTTATTTGGTTTATAAATTATTATTTTTTATTACATTTCTCCCGTACATTTTGTAATTTGAATTTTTATTTAATAAATACATTAAAATACTTTCTCTGCTACTGCTTCTTGTGGCCTCTATATCTAATTAATGGATCTCAAATTATTTGTATGCTTTAATATATACTGAAAATGTTTGTTCTGTGTACATATGTATCTATACATACATGTATATTTCTGTTTTATATAGTAAACACTTACATAAGATCTGATTATTTATTTGATTATACAAACACTAAAAACATATGTATGTAGCACTATTCTCTCCTACTACTTAATTTTCGTACTACTTGTCTTTTAATGGTTGTCATGTGATCACACTGGAAGTTTTTATGTACAAACACTGTAAGTATATGTATTATTATTTTTTTATATAAATTTAGTAAAAAACTGTTTTACAAAATACTATTGCCATACTCTATATTAATTTAAAATTTGCACAGAATTTTATAATAATATTTAAATACCTCTGTTTCTTCGGAACTTTAGTTATTTGTAAATGCCTTATAAACAGATTACGGTTTCAAACTAATTTCGTCGTCTTATGACTCAAATCATTTGCTATTCATTTTAGGACGAGACTCCACAGGGCTTTTTTGACGACCACGGCCTCGGATAAATAAATGGTTTATTGATACATTAACTCAGCTGAGATTTTGACTTACTGCATTAAACCTAATAAAATATTATCATCATTCCTTAATATAAAAAAAGCAAACAAGCAACAGCAACTGGTTAAGATGGCGATATTTCTTTGAAATAAATAAGTGTAGTAAACTTTTTAAAAAACATTTGATTATTTGTTTCACTAACTCAATTAGTCTTAAGAAATGTGCTCTTTGCATACAAATTCAACATTTAATCACATATATATTAATTTGTTAGGTATGAAATCCTTTTGTTTGTGCAAAATGAGCGAATCAAGTGGTTAAAGGGGATAATGTCGCAAGCACACTTTTCACACTTATAAAAAAAGAGCCTCACTGGTCAGAACAGTATATAAATATATAAATATTTTTTTTTTCAAATAAATGAGTCTAGTCAAATGTTTATATAACATTTTATTATTTATTTTACTTGCTTATTTAGGAATTAATCACATAGAGTAAATAAAAGTAATTATATAACATGAAAAAAGCAAGTGAACTAAAAAAGGTTATGAGTTCGGAAATTCTCCAGTTCACTCTCGAGAAACTGCAACTGGCCGCTGGCAAATTAGAAATTAACGAATTATCCGGTCCTGGCGGGAAACCAGCCGAAATATACAAAATAATCTTAAATATCCACAACGCCTGCCTCGATGTTGGAATATTTTCTGAACTTTGGAAGAAGTAACCACTTACATATCTTAATCAGCACTTGACGACAGTTATGATGATGCAGAAGACATTTTGAGCCCCTCATCCGCAAAAAAAAAAACGAGTAAGGAAGGGCGTAGTACGGATGTACCCAAATATTTTATATTCTCGTAACAAGGTTCATATGCATGTGTAATAAAAATTTAATCAAAGCTAAATATATGGAGTATATGAAAAAGTAGCAACCAAATGTCATGTCCATTCTGGATTAATTAAAATCGTTATATTTAGTATAGGGAAGCTGAGGTATTTCGTGGATCGATATCGCAAATATTTGGCATTAAACAATAGTGTGTCTAATATTATACTTTCACTTAATTTTGCTATTAGATTAACCAGATTAACCGATATCTTCTTCTTTACTGGCGTAGACACCGCTTACGCGATTATAGCTGAGTAAACAACAGCGCGCCAGTCGTTTCTTCTCTTCGCTACGTGGCGCCAATTGGATATTCCAAGCGAAGCCAGGTCCTTCTCCACTAGGTCCTTCCAACGGAGTGGAGGTCTTCCTCTTTCTCTGCTTCCCGCGGCGGGTACTGCGTCGAATACTTTCAGAGCTGGAGTGTTTTCATCCATCCGCACAACATGGCCTAGCCAGCGTAGCCGCTGTCTTTTAATTCGCTGAACTATGTCAATGTCGTCGTATATCTCGTACAGCTCATCGTTCCATCGAATGCGATATTCGCCGTGGCCAACGCGCAAAGGACCATACATCTTTCGCAGAACTTTTCTCTCGAAAACTCGCAACGTCGACTCATCGGTTGTTGTCATCGTCCAAGCCTCTGCACCATATAGCAGGACGGGAATTATGAGCGACTTATAGAGTTTGGCTTTTGTTCGTCGAGAGAGGACTTTACTTTTCAATTGCCTACTCAGTCCGAAGTAGCACCTGTTGGCAAGAGTAATCCTGCGTTGGATTTCCAAGCTGACATTGTTGGTGGTGTTAATGCTGGTTCCTAAATAGACGAAATTATCTACAACTTCAAAGTTATGACTGTCAACAGTGACGTGGGAGCCAAGTCGCAAGTGCGACGACTGTTTGATGACAGGAGATATTTCGTCTTGCCCTCGTTCACTGCCAGACCCATTTGCGTTGCTTCCTTGTTCAGTCTGGAGAAAGCAGAACGCGCCGTTAGGGTGTTGTGGCCGCTGATATCAATATCATCGGCATACGCCAGCAGCTGTACACTCTTGTAAAAGATTGTACCTGCTCGATTAAGTTCTGCAGCTCGAATAATTTTCTCCAGCAGCAGATTGAAGAAGTCACACGATAGGGAGTCGCCTTGTCTGAAACCTCGTTTGGTATCGAACGGCTCGGAGAGGTCCTTCCCGATCCTGACGAAGCTTTTGGTGCTGCTCAACGTCAGTTTACACAGCCGTATTAGTTTTGAGGGGATACCAAATTCAGACATCGCGGCATAAAGGCAGCTCCTTTTCGTGCTGTCGAAAGCAGCTTTGAAATCGACGAAGAGGTGGTGTGTGTCGATTCTTCTTTCACGGGTCTTTTCCAAGATTTGGCACATGGTGAATATCTGGTCGGTTGTTGATTTACCAGGTCTAAAGCCACACTGATAAGGTCCAATCAGTTCGTTGACGGTGGGCTTTAATCTTTCACACAATACGCTTGACAAAACCTTATGTGCGATGTTGAGGAGGCTAATCCCACGGTAGTTGGCGCAGATTGTGGGGTCTCCTTTTTTATAGATTGGGCATAGCACACTTAAATTCCAATCGTTGGGCATACTTTCGTCCGACCATATTTTGCAAAGGAGCTGATGCATGCACCTTATCAGCTTTTCGCCGCCGTGTTTGAATAGCTCGGCCGGCAATCCGTCGGCCCCTGCCGCTTTGTTGTTCTTCAGGCGGGCAATTGCTATTCGAATTTCTTCATGATCGGGCAATGGAACGTCTGCTCCATCGTCATCGATTGGGGTATCGGGTTGGTTTTCTCCTGGTGTTGTGCGTTCACTGCCATTCAGCAGGCTGGAGAAGTGCTCCCTCCATAATTTAAGCATGCTCTGCGCATCGGTGGCTAGATCACCTTGAGGGGTTCTACAAGAGTATGCTCCGGTCTTGAAATCTTCTGTAAGCCGCCGCATCTTTTCGTAGAATTTTCGAGCATTACCCCTGTCGGCCAGCTTATCAAGCTCTTCGTACTCACGCATTTCGGCCTCTTTATTTTTCTGTCTACAAATGTGTCTCGCTTCCCTCTTCAACTCTCGGTATCTATCCCATCCCGCACGTGTTGTGGTCGATCGTAACGTTGCGAGGTAGGCAGCCTGTTTTCTCTCCGCTGCGAAACGGTCAATTAAAAATCAGTCATGTGCACCTGAGGTCCACGTATTTGGTGTCTGGGTTCTTGAAAAGTTATAGTCCGATTTATTCTGATAACTTCATTGGTTTTTGATTTGTGTACTGTAAAGTGAAAGGATCAGAAGATAATTTAAAAACTTGTTATATGGGAAGTAAACCTAAGTTGCGATCATCTGTACCAAATTACAGTTTTGTATCTTAATTTAGTGCTTAGTTATGACATTTGGTAGGTTTTCGTTTAATTGTGTTTTGTTTACATGGCAATGGTCCGATTACGTCCATCTGCAACACCAACGTCTATTGCATCAAGATGCCTCCATTTTTAGTTAAGTTATGTCCATGATTTCAAGTAGTTTAGCCTTTCTAATTACATATGTATATATTTACATAAGTACCACCCCAAGTGCTCAAAAAATAAGGTGACATTGCATTTATTTTCAAAATTCTTTATTTATTCTTCCAAATCAATTTCATCCCCTTAAAGTAATCCCCTCCCGATGCAATGCACTTATGCCAACGGATTTTCCAATCTTCGAAACAGTGGTTGCAGTCACTTTCCGGGATGGCCTTCAGTTCCGTCTTCCTTGTTGACTGTGTGACCGGTTGGAAGGAATTCATAATGCACAACACTACGATAATCGCAGAAAACAGTCAACATGACCTTGATTTTTGAGCGACTTTGGCGCGATTTTTTGGTCTCGGCTCTCTTTTGGCACGATATTCGCTCGATTGATCGGTTGTTTCGGGGTCGTAAGCGTAGATCGAAGTCTCATCGCCAGTTATAATGCTTTTCATGACACCCTGATAGTTGGAAAGCATCGTTTCACACACTTCAACGCGACGCCTTTTTTCCTAAAAATTCAATGTTTTCGGTACCAGTCGAGATTTGACGCGCTTGAGGCCCAAAACATCCTTCAAAATGGTATTGGCTGAATCTTTCGATATGCCAACTTCATCAGCAAGGTCACTAATTGTTAATCGACGGTTTTTCAACACCAAATCTTTGATTTGTTGAACGTGAGTTTCGTCGGTTGAGGTTGATGGTCGCCCTGGACGCTCTGTGTCTTCGACAGGTTCACGGCCGGCTTGGAACTCACTATACCACTTGTAAGCATTTTTTTTAGACATAGCCTAATTACCAAAGGCTTTCTGCACCATCCTCAACGTATCCGCAGCAGAAAATTGATTCCGTAAACAAAATTTAATGGAAATTCTTTGCTCAACAAATTTCGACATCGCAAAAAGCGAAAAACTCACTTTTAGCAGCTCACAAAACGACACATATCTCAAACACTAATGAATATTTTGTTTTGAAATTTGACATAAATGTGACTGAGAGTACTACCAACCTAAAAAAAAAATAATTCTCCAAATCCTTCGACGCGCGCAGTTTAAAATCAAACGTCACCCTATTTTTTGGGCACAGCAGTAGTCGATTAGTTTCATGTGATACAAACAACCTTTAGGTGAACAAAACAATTATACTTTGTCACCAAATTTAGCGAGATTATAAAAATCTAGCGGATAATTTAATTATACTTCTAATGGTAAATTTTATTTTATTACAATACATTTTTATGTATGTATTTAGACAATAAGTTCCAAAATTTATTTTACTTTACATCTTTTGTTCTCCAAATTAGTAATTAAATGTATGCTCAGCGTTTGAAAAAAATAAACTTGGTCTCCTATAACCGGAACTACCGGTGCTTCTAAAATATTTTCAATAATCTTTAAGATGATCAAATGTTTCTTCCATTAAAACACATGTGTAAACAAGCGGTATTTGACGCATTTGCTTTGACTTCGATCGCAGGATGGCATAAAGGCGGATCCAGAGTAGAGTTTTAGGGGAAAACTATATAATTTCGTACTTGATTATCGAATGTTTAATTGTTGATTTCTTATGTTTTTTGTGGCCCACTGGAACTGCGGCAGAGTTCTTCCCCCGTGGATCCGCCCCTGTGATGGCAGAATAGAAGAAGTTCCAATGTCCCATGCTTTTTGTTAAGTTGGGTAAACCGCAACTTAGCATAGAAAATAATAATTACGAATGACTTACCCAAATTTGTTAGAAAAACGAAAATCATTATATGTAATATATAAGAGTTATTGTAGTACCGACCCGATTTTATCTAACTATTAATATGCCACATACTGAAAAAACAATCATATAGAGTAAAATCAGGCGGATGTTCGAAAATCCTGATATTAGTCATATAGGGACTAGGTCAAGTTTTTTACTTTAATTTATCTATTTTAGGCACAAAGTCATCCGAAAGTTCGATAATCTTTATATTAGGTATATGGGAGCTAAAGGAAGTATTGGCCTGATTCGACCCGATTGGAAGAGAAGGGACATCCCAAAACTCCCATCATATAACTCACATATTCACCGCTATTTTCAATCAAAAGTCAACTATAGGTGCTGGGGTTCAAATATTCGGTACATTGGGGTTTGAATAGTTTTTGTTGGATTTCAATAATTTTTGGTTATAATTATTTGGGCAAAGTTTTATCCCGTTATATTAATTGCTTCTTGATTTATCTATTGGAGAGTGAAATAATCAAGTGGAATTTAAAATTGTGCTATATGGAAAGTAAGCGTGGTTGTTCTCCGATTTCGTCATCATTCATACTGCGCCGTAGGAATATGAGAAGATGACCATGTACTAAATTCGGTCCGCCGATATGTGATTTCACCAAAAAGTGGGCGGTGCCACGCTCATTATTAAATTTTTACTCCGTGTCCAATAAAACTCTCCAATACCATCTCGGAGGTAGAGGTTAGTGTCAGTGGCGTATTAAGGTATTGATTTATTGCGCTTTTAGTGGCTTTTAACAGTACCGTTATATGAGGAGTTTCCACACTATCGGTAGAAGTTTTTATAGTATTTACAATCAGCAAATCTGATTTGTTTTAATAGTTTAGGAGATATATACATTAAACTTTTTAGAGGGCTAGGCCACGCCTACTTTATCAAAATTTGTCTCCCACAGGTGCACCCTGCTACTGCAATCCTCTGTGCCAAATGTTTTTATGGGAGTAGGGTAGTCCGATTAAGCCCATCTATAAACTCGTAATACAAAGTTTCACCAAGATATCTCAATTTTTAACCAAGATACAGCTTGCACGGACTGACAGGCAGACAGACGGTCACCCGGATTTCAACTTTTCGCGACATCGTGATCATTTATATATATAACCCCATATCTATATCGCTTAGTTTTATGTGATACGTAAAACGGTTAGGTGAACAAAACTATTATATTCTGTAGCAACAAATTGCAAGAGTACAAAAAGAATTCTTAATATAGACTAACAGTAACAATTGACCAAAAAAGTACGTACAAGGTTTGTCCGGAAAGTAATAGGACTAATTTTCTTCCGCCGCGACTGTACTTCGGAGCGTACACGCAGTGACTGGATTCGGTGAGGGCGTTCCTAGCTAACGAACGAGCGGCTGGTCAGATGTCTCTTTAAAAAAATATACAATTTATGGTAAAAGTGGGAGATTTCACATCTACTAAACTATTAAAGTATTGACATCAACTTTTGTGGATGACACAGCTTTAGTGATCCGTAACAAATGCCACATAATAGCATCAAGAATATTAGCCGAGCACTTAAGGTCTGTCGAAGAATGGCTAGCCAACTGGAGTATAAATGTGAATGAACAAAAGAAGAACTGCAAATTTAAATTTGATTTTAAATAAAAAATTAGCCTAGATAAAAAAGTGCTTTTATATAATACGGTCATAAAGCTGGTTTTGATGTATGGCATTCTACTGTGGGTTACGACCAGTGTAACTAATATTGATATAATACAAAGGTTCCAATCAAAAATGCTTAGAACAATCACGTGTTCACCATGGTAATGCGTAATGAAAATATCCATAAGGACATTGGTATTTCTATGGTAAAGAAAGAAATAGAAGACGGCAGAATTAAATATATATCTAAACTCCGAGACCACCCAACCCTTTAGCTAATGCTTTTACGCCTTAAAAGAAGAGGTATGCCTGCGTACTAAGGAGCAACGTATCACCAAAACAGCTCAATCAGTTGATGGAGCTTATCTAGTTTTTAAATAGATTTAAGATTTTATACCTTATTGTTTGGCTTTTAAAACAAAAATCAGATTCAATAAATAAAAAAAATACTACAAAAAAAGTTGTCTCCGAGCACCTGGAGAATCAGGGCAAATATCAAATGTTGTTTTAGTAAGAAGTGGTGTGTTTCGGTGGCACCAAGCCTGGTTGGAAGGCCGGGAAGAGGTCGCTGATGAATGTCGGCGTCTCTTCACCCAAAAAAGGAAAGAATAAGCAAATCTAAGTTGAAAACGATGCCCATTGTCTTTATTGACATCGTCCACCATGAATTTGTTCTTCCTGGACAAACCGTCATCGTCAAGGTTTACGTGGAAGTCTTCAAGAGACTCAAACGAAGGGTAAATCGGGTCCGACAAGACATCGCAGCCGATGGGAGGTTACACCACGTCAATGCCCCGGCTTACACCGCCTTTCTTGTGAACAGCTACCTAACCAAGGCCGGCATCCCAACTCTTCCGCAGTCGCCCTACAGCCTAGATGTGGCCAACCCGGCCTTTTTTGTTTACTTGCCTGAAAAGGCCGCTGAAAGACTACCATTTTGAGACGACAGAGGGGATCCAAGCACATACACCACGGCTCTCAAGGCTACTCCGGAGAATGCCTTCCGTGACGGCTTCACTACTTGGAAATTCTATCCTATCCTATCCCATTACTTTCCGGACAAACCATGCAGGTTATATGGAATTAAATTGCAAGCATTTTCGCGCGATTATTTTTTATAACTTTTGACTGATAATGTTAATGAATTATAAGTCGCAAATGTTAAAAAGTACTAATTTTTTTATAATTTTTATTATAAAATAATTTTAATTATAAAAAATATTATTAGTAAAAATCTAAAGATTTATAATAACAAACATTTAAAGACGTTGTCAACACATCTATTTGCGTTTCGTGAACAATATCTAATAGGCTAATAGTGCAACTAGTGAATTCCTTTCCACCCTTCCGTAGTGACAACGTAGTTGTTGATGATGCTAATGTTCAATTTGTATCAAATGAGTAGGTGTAAGTTCTACAGCGAACATTTGTGGAATTTCAACCGAGAAATTCACTTCCCAACGGTGGAATTTACCTCGTGAAATATAAAAATTGTTTTGATTTTAACCGAAGGGAATGTATAGAATTACAGTTTTGTCAACTGATCCACTAAGGAATATTACTGATGAACCGAGAAACGAATATTTTTATGACATGAGGGAATCAAACGAGCATAGAATTTTGTTTTGCTGTCGGTATTTTCATATCAATATTCAACCAGGGAATTGAGTGGATATGTAATGTACAAAATGTGTAGAGATCAGCACATCTTGATTTCTTTGACTTGTTTTGTCCCATTCATTGTAACACCGAAATAAGCAAAAATTGTTAAAAAGGTAAGAAACCCATTTTTTGCCTAAACTTTCGCATATTATCAAATCCAAATTTGAGTAAAAAATATATTTTCTTAAATTTTTCTTCATAATTTTTAAATTTTTTTTCTGTTTAACTTCGTCCAATTTTTCTAGTTTCGTGGACGATCCTCTCCATCCAAACAGTTGTTTTTCACTTATTTCTGCTAAATAGCAGCGAATATGGTGAATTCCCTACTTGAGGGTTTTCAGCTCTGTTAGCCGTCCAATAGAACATGATATGTACTTCGATTTGCTTCTTCTCGTTGTTTTATGTTCTCTGGGTGAACTGTGTTTTTTTCGCTTCCACAAAGGTTTATTTCTTACAAATGGCATATTCAGGGAATTCTGTGTACATACGATATGCGTATGCAAACATGTTCAAATAAATAAACAAGTAGAGGACGATAAACATCTTATAAATTGTCTGTTGGGCTGATCGCATGTCACAATTCCTTATTGCCCCATCAAATATTTTCCATAAGTTAAAATCCTATTAAACATTTAGTGTCGGACAAAACATATTAGACTGATGGATATGAATGCTAAAAACATCTCGTAAACTCCAAACAACAATTTTGGATATAAAAAAGTATTTATATGTAAAGATAAATTGGGATACACTTAAAACACCGGAGTTCAAATGCCGACACATCAAAATGCCGACAAAATTTAAATATGCAGCTAAATCAAAATACCGATAAATCAAAACACCGACAAACCAAAATGCCGATAAGTGAAAAATATTTCTCATGTCCGCCGTTATTTCTGTCGACGCACAGAAAGAGAATTCTACTGACTAAGGGTTATGATCCTGAGCGTGTTCGTGGCCGGAGTCCGAAGGCCGCTGAGCCTCGAACGAACAACGCCACCTTTTCTTGATTTGTCGGTATTGTGATATGTCGTTGTTTTGATTTGTTATACACCCAGATAAATTACTTATTTTGTGAAACAATAAAAAAACTTATTTCTATATTTGACTACCTTACATTTTATACGAGACGCAGTGACAAGTACCCAATATAAGAAAAACTTATAGAGCTGCCGAAATCAAATTTATATCAGGTTTTCCTCGATCGATTAACATGATTACAATGTGCTCGGGAACACATAAACTGGTCAGTGAACCGAAAGAAAAACATATTTTCTCTGATCAATCAAAATTTAATTCAACGTACTCAGGCGGAGTGGGACGAGTTCGGCGACCCAAAAAATATTCGGTTACATCCTTGTTGCTGCTAAGGTACGGTTAAGCATCTTCATCGAATCAATGGCAGGATGAACTGATTCATATACAAGGATAGCCTTGAGAACCAAATGTTTCTCCATGCCGAGTACAATATTGCACTTCCGTGGTCGTTTCGACACGGTGTCAAAGGACACCTCGAAACTTGTGGCAAAATGGGTCGTAGCTCAAAATACAATGTCTTGAAGTGGCCAGCTCAATCAAAGAATCTTAAGATATATAGGGAAGAGAAAAATGGAGACAAAAACATATTCGAGTTGCAAAACAAGACAGGTTAAGCATTCGACAGAAACAATCTTATAGCTTCTATGCCAAATAGATGCAGTGAGAACGTTGAGAGTGGTGTAGTTTGCAGAGTTCTCTTATGAAGAAGAGAATGTTCCTAAATAACGTGGTGTAATTTCATTTTCTATGGTACGCTTTTTCAATGATTCCTTAAAATAATTTACATTTTAGTACAGCTAACATTAGCGCCTTCTCTATTCATTAACATCCTGTGGCAATACGGCGGCCTTGTTAGTAGGATGAGTAGATTTTTAAAATAATAGTGGGGTTGAAGAGGAGAGCAAAAGCTTTATATTATGAGAGACAGAGCGAGTATCCAAATTTTCTCACATAAATTATACATTCACTACACAAAACACATTTGCAGGTATAGCCGATAATATGTAATGCTCGAAATAACCGACTAATTCCAACAGGTATTCAGGTTTCTTACTCCTAAAAGTGTTTTGAAATATTTGAAAGGAAGTTGGTAGAAAGATATATTTCAGTTTGCGACAGAGCATTGAATTATTATAGATATAAGACATAAATATTCATATTAAGACTGTATATATACTTTCGATATACATTTAATTTTGCATGTATTTGTGTTTATATATACATGTGTATGTATACATCGATTTTAGGGAATTTCAATACAAAAATACATACGCACATTCTACATTGGTGTGGAAAGCTTTTCTATGTACATGAGTACAATTATATGCGTAAGCATAAGCACATGTATACATTCATACGTGCTTTCATGCGCATTGAGGCTAAAAAAGCATTTTACGAGAGAGTAACTGTGTAAGAAGTTCTCTCGTAAAGTTGAAATAGTAAATTTCTCACTTTTCGGTAAAAGCTACAAAAATGTCCACCCATTAAATATGTACACATCTTCACAATTCGTTCATCTTGAGTTTTCATAGAGTTCAAAAGGTGCGAGCCAATTTCAATGCCTCAGAGCGCACCATAGTTAGCGAGTGAACACACCGAAAGCCTAGTGATGTGCTCTTCGTGCGGTTAACACAGAACAAACGCTGAAAATTCATATAAAAACTTTATACCTATCGAAATAAAAGTTTTATTTATCTAAGCATAATTATTTCATTTTCTTTCGTGAACGAAATTGTAAAAATTGAAAATTTATTTAGATGTCAAAATACAAAAGAGATACAGCTCACGAGAGATCGCAACTATTTATTAATAACAAAACGAAAACGCGAAAATTAACTAAAATATATATGTATACAAAATTAAGAATGAATATGTGTGTTCCTTATTATTCATTACTTTAAATACTGGAAATTTTAAAAGTGAATTGGAAACAATGCTTGTAAACCCCTTAAACATAGGAGTGACAGTAAAACCAGTACAATTTGGGTATAAAAAATTTTCTATACCCAGCATGTAGAAAAAATCAAATCACACTGTCATGGACTTGTACTTTATAGTATACTTATAGATATGTATATATTATAACCGAATACTGCGCGCGAGCGGGGGAAACGATCAGTATTGAGCGACGAAAATCAGCAAGGCAAGTGTGAAGCAAATGTATATGTGTATGTGGCAGATAAGATGGAAAATTTGTTGTGAAAAATAAGGAATAATTTTTGTGTAATAATAATTTTTAAAGCGAATACGCGCCTCCAAAATTTACGTATCTCTTTGATAGGCAGTATTTAAAATAGTTCCAAACTAATATGTAATAAAATAGTAAAGAGTGGCAACGCAGAGGTACCATACGAGTACTATTATATGTACATATGGATATAGGTATGCATGTATCCTAAAACCCAAAACTATATACATATACATATACATATGTATGTACGTGATTAAGGAAAATTGAAACACTTAAAATACTGTCAACAATTGCAGCATAAAAATTCAAAGGTGAAAAAAATATGTAATAAGATAAGTTACTATGATAAAATTATAAATTATGAATAGTTATTTAGAATTCTACCCGTTTTAACTATGCACATAGTATGTATGTATGTACATATGTCTGTATACCTAGAACAAACCTATACTTATGTACGTATGTACATATATATGTATATGAGGTTTCGATATCGACGAGTAAAAAGTGATACGTTGTAAACGGATAAACATTTCAATAAAAAGACTATATTAAAATAAGGGGATCGAGATATGTAATTGAAATTGGTTTCTAAGGAATATCCTAAAAGTAAACGCGTTAAGATAAATATAGAGTGAGAAACAAACCTATTGGTACTGGTGTTCTTTCTCCTACAAATAAGTGATTATCTTTCCTCCAATATAAATAAGTATAATATAAAAAACGTCATCGAAAAAGGAATACAATATATTTGCTACGTTTGCCGACCTTAAAGACGACAAATTCCTTGGAGAGGATATGAATGGAAAACTGACTGAACGGGAATACAAGCGGAAAGCGGAGTAGTAGGAAACCATAAAACGACGTTAGAGAGTGGAATGCCAACTATACTCAAAACACAATCCACCGAAAGAGATAAGAAAAAAAACGAATATAACGGTACAAATCCATTGATTTAATGAACGAATCGGTTCTCGGCGAATTCGAATACTTAACATCGAGCGTACAAAAGGCGAATAAGTAAACGAGCGAGCTACAGATCTATAAAAATAGAATAACCTACCACAATCGCTATTTAATAACGAATAAACCAAGCAAACTCGAAAACTATATTAAATTAATCTTAACAATATACACCTGGACATTGTATGTACACATGTACGCGTACATAAGTTTATTTTTATGTATATGTACAATGAGCCCACCACATTCCATACATATTTTTTCCATTTACTCAATTATATGCTTATACCAGTTCACAAGCTGGGCTTTTATAGGCATACATAAAATTGGATAACTCGCAGGATGTATGCAAATAATTAATTTAAAAAAGTAGTAGAAAATAAAATTATTAGATAAAATTCTAATTTAATTTTGGTAACATAACCAAAAATATATTTAGCGTAAAAAATAAATAAATCCGCCTCGTTTTACATTGCTCTCATTTATCATATATAATGGCTTCCGTTTTTATAGCATTATTGATAAAGTCGCTTTAGAACTTCATCAAAAGTACTTAATTTTGGTAAACTACGGTTTATTCAACAGGCCGTCAAAATGTTTATTGGAGAAAGAATTTAATATAATTGATATTAGGATAAAACTGAATCGAATATGTTTAAATTCAAAATGAGTTCTAGAAAACTTCTAAACAACTTCCGTTCAAAATCGAACAATTGGAAAAATAATTAATCAGAAGACCTTTTCAACATATCTTATAATGTTAACCAGAGCTTACACCTGTCTTTTAAGACAACGTTTTTATTTAACGTGAGGTAAAATCGATACAATTAAGTTCCGAGTATAGAATCATTCAAAAGGCCCTCACAACTTCTTTTGCAGGAACGAATTCGATTAACCAAATTTTCGAGTACTTCTTCCACTAAATCAAGCCGTATGTCATGAAAAGCAGGTTGAATATTGACTTTTAAAGCTTGGGTAATTGCTGAAGATCAATGACCTCAAATATCTCCACAAGAAGTAGTCTGATGCTGTTCAATCCCAACTTATTGGAGACCATTCAATGCCACAATTTCTTAAAATAATCGAATCTACAAACTTTTCTCGCAATAATTCGATTGTTGCACGTGCTGTCAGTATCAACTTATTCCAACTGCGGCCATAAAAAAATTTTTGTCATCGATCTATCCCACTGTTGTTGTTATAACGGTTATCAATCGCCGTTAGGATGGTAAGGGTTATCTGTGTTGTCGTCGACGTCATCTAACGGGAGGTCCAGGAAACGTGCTGTTTCAACGGGGTCGGACCAAAGGGAAAAGGGTGTTAGATGGGTGGGGTTGGTAGGGCATGCAAAGAGGTGGTCAGTGTCATGCGGAGACTCGTTGCATGCAGGACATACCTTGGGTATGTCCCGTTTGGATCGGTAAGTGATCTATACCACTTTCAATTGACGGTAACGCTGTCACCAGCAAACTGTCAATTTCGGCGAATGTAATGGTTGTTCATGAATAAATTGTGAATTTTCTTCGCCCCAGAATCTACGCCCTACTAAGATGATAGTAAGAATCGTCGGAGAAGAAGATTTTCTGAAAAACCGTTATCGTTTTCAAATTTTTCCAGGGCAAAACAACCAAATTCACGACGTTTACAGTGGCCCATGGCTTCAGTTCTTGAGTGAGTCATGTTGTGGTGTGAGTCATAATTCTAGAGAAACGTTTGGAATCCACAAATTGCGATCTTCAGGAACACTTGCCTGAACTCCGGCAATATTTTTTTTTTTATTGGCACTTGAACATAATGTAAAGAAAATGTATGGTCGAAATTTTCTACAATTCGTAGCGAGTATAGGTGGATGATTATTACGACCATAAAATGACAAAGCGCACGAAAAGTTGGAGTTGGAGTTAAATTGAATAATTTGTCAGCCTAGTTCTTGCGTATATTTTTGCATGATGATTGGAAAACCCGGTATAAGTGGGTAAAAACAGATAATTATTTTGAAAATTACAAAAAGTGCAATAATTCACTGAATAAAGCTTTATAAGTTTGGCTGTAAAAATTGGACAAGGGGCGTTGCACCTCCCACCCGAGTGCATATGACCAATTTTTTACCGAACGTATCGGTCAATCTGTGAGGTCTAGTATTGAAAATCGGATAGAATGGTTTTGTGATCACGCTATGGTATATTCAATTTATAAAGACAGTTTTCATTTCACAGTTGATTAAAAAATCTTTAATAAAGTATCATGTGTTTTGTTAAATATTTCCTAAAACTAACGTATATGGAAAAATAAGGTTTTCCGAGTTGGCTAGTTAAATTCATAAAAAATATTTGAAATTTTTTAATGTTGCAAAAGCTTTATAATACTTTTATTTATACAGAAAATTTCAAATTATGAGAAATCATATAGTAGATATCCAATTAATACATTCTCGAGGGCAAATGCATTTAAAATAGATGAAGAAAAGGAACGGAGAAAAATATATAAAAAATAGTAAGTAAGTGTCACGGCTAGTATTCATGATATACGAAGTGATCTAAATATACTTGTACATGTTACACATAATTGATTTCTGTTTGTGGTTGCAGGTACCGGCCCAAATGTCTGGATGAATAGTACAAATGGATGAAAATGCCGCCGTCGCTGTCACATTTGTTGTCGTCGCCGCCATTTTATCATCACTTTTATCGAGCACAAACGCAGCAGTACAAAACATTAAGCCCAAAAAATCAGTCAATAAAGCAACAATTGCTGACACAAAGGTCGAAACTAAAAGCCATCAACAGCAAGACAATAGAGCACCAACTAGAATTCAAAGCCGCTCAAATAGTCAAAATATACTTATTAGATATTCAAAAATATATAATAGCAGTAATAGAAAAGAAGTTACCAAGGCCATTGAAAAAAGTGGCTGTAATTTCTGTGGTCAGCAAGAGGAATTGCTTCCAAAATTCTTATTCTTCGTACATTGCATCAATAAAAATATCAGGAGTCAATGTGACTTATCCAATATGATGTTGAGCAGTTGAGAGAATTGTCAGCTGTTATACTAAAAACAACAAAGAAGTAAAAAGGATTATAAGAGATAAACTAAAAAATTAGGCCTCACAAAAGAAGCAGCAGAAAAACTGTTATAAGATTACAAAAATCTTTTCATTTCGCGTATCGTCGATATCTTCGTTATATTGGTCTACTGCCAATTGCGATTCAGCGATACGCCCCATAATCGAAAGTATCCTTATAGAATGCGCAAAATGGCGGATGGTGGACATACATTCGTAAAGAAGACCTTTGGAAAGCCAACGTATTGTCATCATTGCTCAGATTTGATTTGGGGTATTATTCAGATCGGATATATATGTGAAGGTATGTATTATTAATTACATAAATTTTATATTATTATATGTATGTATGTATATGTATATGTTTGTAATACAACTAACAACCGTACTATACGAGTCCACAGTCATTCCCTTTTATCATATAACACATGTTTATGTAATTAGTTACTTATCATTTTAGCTAATTAAAAAAATTTAATTATATCACGATACCTTTTGCATATTTTTTATGCAAATCAAAAGTATCTGTATACATCTAAAGTATCCCAATACCATCAAGCATAGCAAGACTAATCTCCTTCTTTTAAATTGTGTAGTTCAT
The DNA here is from genome assembly GCA_037783105.1 of Bactrocera zonata. NCBI lineage: Eukaryota > Metazoa > Arthropoda > Insecta > Diptera > Tephritidae > Bactrocera > Bactrocera zonata. The sequence goes on along the minus strand of JBAWJQ010005176.1, from coordinate 290,289 downwards.
TACTCGTATATTATATCCATATGCCTATAAGTCCAACATGTGTAATAATTACAATATTATTATTGTTTTTATAGTGTGTAATTTCGTCATACACGATCGATGTGTTTCAAATGTTGTTACTCCATGCTCTGGCATTGCTCCATGTATTATAAAGGTAAGTTACGTTTTGTTAATACTTTTAAAATTATAAACGTGTTTTTGGAATTGAAGTTTTTAGGAAATAAAAGTTTGAAATTCGTTTTATTTGCGGACAATTTCACATATCGTTAAATATTATTTGATATAAATCATAATTTATTTTTTATTTTGTTTGATATGAATAATAAGAACTATTAGTCAAGAACATTAAAGAAATTAGCAATCAAAGTATAATTTATTACTACATTTCTGTGTCCCAGGCTAAAATTTAATCTTATCCAGCTGTGCTTGAATAAGAAACTATTACCGATTCGAGGACTCAGTCTTCCGTTTACGACTTAACTTAGTTTCAATGTTGCCAACGAATGACGGTATAATGTTTAAAGGATACTCATTTCAAACAATGCCATAATTATGGTAAAGTATCGTCATATACGTCGATATCATAATCTTAGTTTTGTCTCTTAAACTGTTAAAAAAAACTACCAATGACTATTGAAATTGTTGAAAAATTAGTTAATAGTTTCACATTTGTATGTTTTACAAATAATTGTACACACCCTAATCAAGGAAATATTTTATTTATACAGTACAATTGTATTTCAATTTAGTTCAGTGTAGGTGGGTATTTTTTTACCTTGACAACCTTACTTTCTATTAAAAACTTAAAAGCAAATTTCGATCCTGGCATAAACATTTTTTTGTAATTGCAATTCGACACATGAATATCAGTCGTCCCGAAAAATATGAATTCTGTGCTCATACTGAATAAGAAAGGTCATGTCATCATGAGCTTGAGATATTGATGACTACCATTATTTTTGAATAACAGATGACTTGGTTCCAATATTAGCCAAGTCCAAAAACTTGTTTCTTCGCAGTGCAGGTCGAAACAAATGCTAGCTTTTTGTCACCTTGTGGATGTTGATAGTCAATAATACTACTGTGCCAAAAAAATAAGGTGACATTTGAATTTAAACTACGCGCGTCGAAGCATTTGGAGAATTATTTTTTTTTTAGGTTGGTAGTACTGTCAGTCACATTTATGTCATATTTCATGTCAAAATATTCATTAATGTTTGAGATATGTGTCGTTTTGTGAGCTGCTAAAAGTGAGTTTTTCGCTTTTTGCGATGTCGAAATTTGTTGAGCAAAGAATTTCCATTAAATTTTGTTTACGGGATCAATTTTCTGCTGCGGAGACGTTGAGGATGGTGCAGAAAACCTTTGGTGATGAGGCTATGTCTAAAGAAAATGTTTACAAGTGGTATAGTGAGTTCCAAGCCGGCCGTGAACCTGTCGAAGACACAGAGCGTCCAGGGCGACCATCAACCTCAACCGACGAAACTCACGTTCAACGAACCAAAGATTTGGTGTTGAAAAACCGCCAATTAACAATTAGAGACCTCAAGCGCGTCAAATCTCGACTGGTACCGAAAACATTGAATTTTTTGGAAAAAGGGCGTCGCGTTGAAGTGTGTGAAACGATGCTTTCCGGCTACCAGGGTGTCATGTCAATCGAGCGAATATCGTGCCAAAAGAGAGCCGAGACCAAAAAAATCGCTCCAAAGTCGCTCAAAAATCAAGGTCATGTTGACTGTTTTCTTCGATTATCGTGGTGTTGTGCATTATGAATTCCTTCCAACCGGTCAAACAGTCAACAAGGAATATTATTTGAACGTTATGCGTCGTTTGCGTAAAGCTATGCGTCTGAAAAGGCCGAAATCGTGGTTTTTACACCACGATAATGCACCATCCCATACTGCCCTCGTAATTCGTGATTATTTCGCCAAAAACTTAACCCATATCGTTCCGCAACCACCGTATTCACCTGATCTAGCGCCGTGCGACTTCTGGCTGTTCACCAAGCTCAAAAGACCGCTCCGGGGACACCGTTTTTATACGATAGAGGAGATTCAAGCCACAGCGAAGACGGAGCTGAAGGCCATCCTGGAAAGTGACTACAACCAGTGTTTCGAAGATTGGAAAATCCGTTGGCATAAGTGCATTGCATCAGGAGGGGACTACTTTGAAGGGGATGAAATTAATTTGGAAGAATGAATAAAGAATTTTCAAAATAAATACAATGTCATCTTATTTTTTGGGCACAAAGTATGTGTATGTAGAAATATGTTTCATCACTATAGTGGTGCCAACTCCGGATGATCTATTATTATTCTTTTATTACCACATGAGCTAAACAAATTTTGTAATGAATTAATTTAAAATATACGAGCATAATATAATATCATGTTTATAATTAGTTTAATTAAGTAATAAAATATCTATATTTAATTTCATTATAAATTCTAACTGCATTAACACATTTTTTTAAAGAATCCCGTCGCGCATTGCTGGTCAGAGCCAACTCATCATAAAAAGAAATTCTGTACCGTTTGCCGTAGACGATTAGATGATAGTCCAGCAGTACATTGTTTAAGTAAGTTTGTCAAGCTAAGAATGTAAAGATTTACATATATCTTCTAATTATTTGTCCTTTCTATTCTTCTTGCAATCTACATAGTTTGCGAATATTTCGCACACATTGAGTGCCAAGATTTTGCTGTGCCTGATTGTACTGAAAATGCGACGTATGTGCCCGGCAAAGAATTGCAGAGTGTGAAACATCAGGTATGTATGTATGTATGATTTGTATATGTACATATGTATGCAAGTGTTTTAAGCTAGTTAAGGGATATGAATAGAACCGCCGGTTGCTACTTCAGGTTTGAAGAATGGTTTTATAGTACTTTTGAAAATGCTGAGGCATGACATTTAGTCCATTCTACCATCTATCCTCTTTTATCGCTCAACGCTGTCCCAGGAAAACGTTCCCCAGACCATCACGCTACCACCGCCATGCTTGACGGTTTATGTGTTTTATATTTGGGATGATAAGTTTGCCATTGGATGCAATATGATCTTCATTTATCTACTAAGTCTATGTATAAAAAATGGGTGGAATCGGGTAAATACTCAACTGAGCCCCTTATACCTCATATTAAAATTTGGGTGACTTTATACTGCATATCGTGACCAATATTTGAGTTATATAACGAAAATTATAAAGCGTGTTTTACTCATAACAGTGAATCTTTGTGTTTGAAATTGTAAGAGATACCTTAATGAAACCCATGAAATGTTCCATTATTTAATATGAGAATTAATTGTATTCAGCTGGGAATTCTACGTCGGTTTGATGTATCAGAAGTTGTGGCTACGACAATTTTTGAATATATTGCCTTGTGTAGTATTACAACATAATAAATGCAAGATTTAGAAGCTATGCAAATTAATTTAATATAATATTCTTCACCTATATATTAAAAGCATCATTGGAGGGAAGGTAATCTACCCCCCACGTCTAAGTGCGCCTACTGTAAAAAGACATGTTGGTCATCAGAATGCCTCACAGGTAAAGGTAGATGGATATATACGTAAATATAAAAATATATTAATTATATATAAAAAATTATTGTGGATTGGAAATGTTCAGGCTATCGCTGCGAATGGTGCGGTATGACAACGCATGGGGGATGCCGCACGTACCTGACAACCGAATGTAATTTTGGTGTACTTCAACCCATATATTTACCTCCACATTCGGTCTCGATTCCGCGCACCGAGGTGCCCATAGAAGCTATTATTGGCGTACAAGTTAAATCGAAAACCACATTAGTACGAGATTACTCGTGCCGTAAGTATTTACTCATAAAGATTTTAGGTATATTATTGAAGTCAATAACATGAGTTGTGGATAAATTTTCCTAATCGAAATTAAAAAAAATCGAACTTCCTCGCAAAATAAATTACAATTTAATGTAAACTTTTAGCTGTGTTAGGATCAACGTGAAATTTTCATTTATATAATGAAATGGTGAAACATAATATGCCCACCACATTGGTTTTCTTAGTTTTAGTGGTTGCTCCTCCACACTCTTACTCCTTGTATCAAATTAGAATTTTTTTTCCTTAGATTCCGTCAAAACATTTTATTTACTGTTTTTTTTTATTAATGCCGTTTTGTATGTTATGTGAGCGATAGTCCGATTTCACACAAATGTAATACCATTATTCCTACTTTCACAGAAGGAAAAGAAATGCTATAGATAATTCCATATACATACTTACTTATAGTATGTCTCGTTTAGTTTTCGGTATTACATACTATCGATACGTAAACCGAACTAAAATATTATACTGTTCGCAGGTTTTACTTTAGTAAGCTTACTATTTTTAATAATGAATACATTTTTCAATATTCATGCACACCATTGACCATTACATGGATCATGTAAATAGAAATTCCTGGATTATTTGCATTTATATTTCTTTAAGAATGTTCATTTCAAAGTATGATCGATGAAAATCACTCTTCATTAAATATTTCCGAATCATGAGTCCCTTGGTAAACATAGATTTAGCTAAAAGTTGTTTCAAAACAGTTCGAATTAATTCTGGAGGCAACTTTGTTGATGTTGTTGTTGTTGCGGCAGAAAAGATGGTGGAATTTTCGATGTTAACGATTAGATTTTATAAAAAGTACGCAAACATAAGATATTTCGAAATAGCAAAACTTATCTTCAACTCAACATGAGCACGATTATGTTATTTATAAGTATGGCTTAGAAATTAAACTATATTCAATTATTGAAACTTATCTAAACATGAGATTGAAAAACCACTTTGTAATGAGGAAATATCATAAATATCTTAGCAGAAGCAATTTTCATATAAAATACAATCATGACATTTATTCTCATCAACATGCTTCTTCTATTTCCTGCACTCCCAACCGATATTATTCATGATTTTTTTGTTTAAATTAAGTATCGGAACAATACCATCAGCATCAAGTCGATTTCATGTAGAAACGATTTAAAAATTCATTTCCTGTTTTTTTATATATCAACTTATGTATATCAGTTGTTTTTGAAGGAAAAATACATACTCGTACTAGGTTTTTCTATTAATTGTTTATCACTTAAGGGCATTCAATCAATTTTAGGAATACTCAACATTTTCCAACCAATTAATTTGTATTTAGTTTTAATAAAATATGCATATAACAAGGCAATTCAAAGTTATCAAATCTCCATAAAGGGACGATCTACGAAAAGTAAAGAAACAAAGCAGTTGAAGTATATTGTCCATATGTCAGAAGTCGCTAGAAATGCGGATTAACGATTGCTAATAAATTTTATAATCCAACTAAGGATTTACTTATAATTGAGAAGGACTTTGTGCAACGTCTATACGAAACTCTTAATTTTGGCGCAGGACCGACAGAGCATGCTTACCTAGGAAATAAGAGTTTTATTGAATTGTTACTTTTTGACTCTTACGTTGTCTATAATTTTCAAGTGAATTGATATTTTAGATTATTTAGAATGCTGACAATTCTTCTATTAATTGAAGAAAAAATCTTTATCATTTCACTTATTTTTATATTTAGTGGTTCTTATTTTTAATTTTATTTTCCTTTTTGAAAATTAAAAAAAAATGCTCGAAAATATAGCTGATTTGGGGACAATAGAATGCCCAGAAAATACTACTTCCGTAAATTTCATTACTCCCAATGAAGGCTCTATAACAGATGCAATCAACGAAATAAATAAAGTCCCCGAACCAAGCTTAAAAGAGATTCTGTTTATTGAAAGACAACGTCGCAAGAAATCAAAGGAAAATTTTCTACTATCATCATCCACATCATCAATATCCACCAGCTTCACACCAACGCCATCTTTACCTTTACTTACACTCCCAGTAGTTGAGAAAACTCCAACCTATTCTGAGCTCAAAGAAGGTGACCAATGCAAGTGCATCAACATACCTGTATATTTAAGTGACGATAACGCTGTAAAGACTGTCAGCGGAACACCTCCGAATCAAAATGTGACTTGCAATATACAAAAGTCTTCATCTACATCCTCTTCCCTGCATCTATTATATACGAATTTTTTGCGTCGCATACATCCAATCTCGCGAAAACACTTATCATCCAATACAGAAGACGAGGATATCGATGTTTGCGATGTAAATGGTAGTGAAGTGAGTGAAGCTTATCATAACACTAAAGTTAAGCAACTAGACTCTAGAGATCATAGAATCGTGGCGAAAACGTTACGACGACAATGTCAAAGTCTCTATGAAACTACCGATATGGAAGGTGTTTTAGCAACTGTGGACAACAGTGGTTATGACTCTAACATAAATCAGATTAGTAATTTAAGCTATAATAAAGATAATATTAAAACATCGGTAGAAAGTCAATATAATTTAGATGAAAAACTGGAAAATGCTCAAAACGTAATAATAACAGCATGTGCACTCAAAGCGTGCCAAACAATCAACGCACCTACGCTAGTTACGCAAACGCTTATGGCTCCAAAAGATGGCAGCAGCAACGCACATGAAGAATTTTCTAAGACTGGCGCTTTATTAAAAGCGAAAACGTACAACCTCAACCCGTTTAAGGGTGTCCCGAACAAAGGCGGCTCTTTGAGTTGCTCGCCTAATTCCAGTGATTACTCGTCACATTCGCCTGTGCCAGAGAATCCTTTAAAAATGTATCTTTCGGCAGTGAACCGTAGTAAATCATTCCAAGAACCTGGAGTCAAACAGTATACACGTAAAAAAGACTACACGCGACTCTTTCGACGTCGCTCAAAAAAACGTACTAAAGATTCAGTGCTCATAGGCCCTAAAACATCGAAAAGTGCCTTCAGTTTAGATACCACAGGACAAAGTATAGAAATTACCATACAAGATGAAGATGGTAATTATCAACCGTACGATGATGACTATTTGACTTTAAAAGATGTGCGTAGTGGACTTAGCCGAAGCGGCTACACCGACGATGATGATGATTATGAGGACGGATATGACTTAAGACGGCACGTGAAAGCAGAATGTCAAACGCCAGCGTATAGTAGTGAAGCCAGCAGTCCTACAAATTTTCACATGTATTTAGATGATCAGCCGCATAGCTTTACGAGTGATGACGCCACAGCAGGCGATATAAGTGATGGTGGTAGTAGTCGCAGTCGATCACGCGTTAGTGACAATGAAGAACACGTATTCGGACGGTTGCTACGACGAATGCAGTGCCTATCGCTTGGGTGGCGGAAACATCGTTACTACAAACGCAGAGGTGATTAATGTATCCTGTTGTTTTCAATATTGGTATTTTCCTAACCATTGCCTAATTAACATTGGTTTTTTACCTTTTATTATGACGAATTCAAGTTTACTTCGTTTTTTACTTTCAATTATTTGTGATAGAAATTATGAATGATAACAAGATCAAAAACGAAGCACCTGCATGAAATTTAGTCAGATATGACATTTTGTCCATCACTAGTCAGATTCGCTTAGCTTAGAGATTCCTCAGTACTCGTGCATACTTGTAAATGCGTACATATAGGGTAAAGTTAAATTTAGCCAAAGCAAACAAGTATGTATGTACTTGTTTCGCACGAGGCGCCATATTGCATTTCTGTTAAATTCTTTATGACTGCTTCTGTTACTAATAAGTTGACTATGGGAATTTAAAACAATAAAAATATATGCATGTAAATATTCTTAATTTTATTATATTTACATTGGTAATATTTGAAATTACAGCGCTAATTTACTTACATGTTGAAATCATATTAAACCTCCGAACATATTAATACCATTAACATTAATAATATTACAAATAATAACAATAAATGTAATATACATATATATATACATATGTATATATTAATACATATAGGTATGTGTATGTATATATTTCAACTAAGCTAACTGTACTTTTCTCCAAAAGAAGCAAAACACAAAGTGATTTTTCGTATTTGTATTTACTAATATTGTCTCTACTTTGAATTAAGTGCTTCACCACACTGCACACGCTTAAGGGAGACATTGATTACTGTTTCACATTAGAATAGATAACTCAATGATTACGGAAGGTAACGAAATAAGAATTAATAGAGATTATCTGGTGTTAGTTCGGCTAGAGTTTTGCCTTAGAAAATTATAAATGCTCTATTCGAACATTAAATTGGTGTCACATCAAAACATATTATATTTGATACATTTAATCCTGGTGTTCACCTTTTTTTTCATACATCATTTTTCATCTTCACTTTGAGAACTTATCAATGCATGTAACATTGGAGCGGGTCGATATTTTTCAATAAAATAACGAATGTGGGAAAAGTTCTACGGATCATTCAGAACAATTTTGGCTAAAAGACTACGAGTCTAAAACCGGTTTCCAGCCAGCCATAAATTTAAAAAATCTGAATAATCGGTTGATTGTCCGATTTTAGTTCCTTGTAAACCGACCCGCCTTAACATCTACGGATCATTCTGAACAATTTTGGCTAAAAGACTACGGGTCTAAAACCGGTTTCGAGCCAGCGATAAGTTTAAAAGATCTGAATAATCGATTGAATGTCCGATTTTGGCTCCTTGTAAGCCGACCTGTCTTAACATACATACAAACATATATATCTTTCTGCAACAACGAAGTCATCATTTACATTTAACTTTGTTGAATACCGTTCACGGTTTGCTGTGGCTTTGGTATACTTTAATTATTAGCTATTATATATTATTATACAGTAAAATTGTATTTATGAATAAAAACAAAAACGTTATTCTCGGTGTAACAATAACCCTGTCAAATACTTCCAAATTTGAAAATACATAATTGATTTTTTTTTATTCGTTTTATATTCAACTTGTAATAAATTATTAATTTTCAAAGTTGCTAGTTGATAATACTTGTGATAGTGAAAGAGGGTAGATCATTCTAATTTTTAACATAATATATATAGTTTTTTAATTATAAACAATTTCAATTTAAATCTGCAAGAGAAACATTTTCATTAAAATTTCCAGTCAATAATATATCCTGTAATCTTTGTGACTACTGCACCTGGACTGTGGCATAACTGAGGTTTATTGAAATTACACTGAACAATAGTTGAACAATTCTCAACCCATGATTATATGAAGTCATTCCGGGATATATTTAGATAATTTTCATCAACAACAGTATCGAATGATTTAAAATACATCCATTTGCCTGAGGACAACTGTGAATTTTTAATTAATCTCATCAACTTTTACATTTTTAGCCACTTATAATAAAGCCCAATAATTGAGCCAGTTATAATCCAAACAATTAATTTTTGCATTTTGGATATATTCTCACTTTAACAAGTTTTTTTCGCTATACACTGCGAATGTGGTTACAGTTCTATTCTACCATTCCCAATACATAGAAATTGTAATATATACATATATGAGACTGGATAATTTTTCATTTGTTCGCACATATATACTATGTTTGCCTTAGGACAAGTGAAGAATGGCAATCCCAGAAAATGGTAAGATAGCGGCACCGAAAACTTGTAAGATATTAAAAGTGTCTTGCCGGTTCCACATGGTGCGTCCCAAAAAAACCGCCTTGCTCAGTAGCAACAATCAATATAATCCGTGCAAATTGCTGTACTTTTACAGAAGCTTTGTGTTGTTATTATTATCATTATTATTTTTTAAGTAAAAAAATATTTAAATGATTCTTACAAAAAAACTGAGTTTTGAACAAATGATTATGATTTGAAATATAATTTTTGTATTTATGAATTGTATTGAATTCTAGCAAAAAGAGATAAGAAGTATCCTTTTTCCGTCTCCTGGTTCTTAGCTATATCCCCACCAATTTTTAGCCAAATCGGTTAAGCCGTTGTTGAGTTATAAATAGTGTACTAACACGACTTTCTTTTATGGACATACTACATATTTAAATGTTAACTGAATTTATAGCTTGCACGGACGGATGGACATACAGATCGGCATCCTGATCATTTTGATATATATAACCCTACATCTATCTCGATTAGTTTTAGGCGATACGTACAACCGTTAGGGCTATTATACTCTGTAGCAACAGAAAAAGTTTCCATTTGACGCAAATCCCCATTAACATTTATTGAATTCATTTGTTACAAAAACTGTGATAAATCAAAAACCCCTCGACCGATTTTGTGCAACTTCACATAAACTGTCTACTAGTCCCAACAAAGCCTAAACATTTTGCTCACCTATCTCGTTCTTAAGTTATAAAATTAACATATTTTTATTTATTTATAAATAACAAAAACATCATCAAGTCCTACCAATACTTTCAATTTTGGATAATTAATTAATTCATCATATATAATATTATATGTAGATGTAAATTCTACGCTTGGCTTGCGACTATTAGCTAACGTTTGGATAATTAGCTTTTTTTAATTTAAGTCATATCGAGAAAATGTTTGCGACCGAACTTAAGGATGTGAAGTACGTTGGAAGGGTATCCTTATTGCTATATGTATTTTATAAATGCATGTATTATCCACATAATGAACCTCTAGGCTTTGAAGAAAACAAACATAAATACATATAAGAATGAATTTATTTATGCTAATCTATACTTTAGTATTAAGTTATTTCATAATTATATTAACATAACTAAGTTTTCGTATGTGTATCTGTAGTCTTTGAATATCGTGGTTGCTAACTTATTATAACTAATATTAGGTTGTCAAAAAAGTCTTGCGGTATTTTTATTGAATGATTTATTGAATTTATTGAAATGGCTTATAACGGTTTGATGACTCATGCCCAGCTCTTGACCGATGCTACGGCTGCTACTATGCCGGTCTCTTTCGACCAATTCAGCGATTTTATCGCAATTTTCGACGACAATCCTTCCGGAGCGTGGCGCATCTTCGACCACCTCTACACCAGAACAAAAACGTTGAAACCATCGGTTTGCGGTGGAAATGGAAACTGTATCGGGTCCATAAACTGCACAAATTTTATTGGCGGCTTGAGATGCATTTTTGCCTTTATCGTAGTAGTACTGTAAAATATGCCGTATTTTCTCTTTATTTTGCTCCATGTTTGCGACGCTATAACTCACGAACGACTTAAAAGAAACGACAATCAATCAAACACGTGTTAGCGCGAGAAATGAGCTTTCCAAAAAAGTATAGCATGACCCGATGCGACGAATAAAACTAGAACTACGCACTTTCAGCGCCAACTAGCGAAAATACCGCAAGACTTTTTTGACAACCTATTATATAAGTATGTACATATATACTTATATAATATATATAATATAATATATATATATATTTATATAATGTATATATTGTTCTAGTTATATAATTTTATTATAATTTGTTGAATTAAAGCTAACATAAGTGTTGAAAACATTTTATGGGATGTATTTTTAAAATCATTATATTTTAATTCTTGGGTAGCACGAAGTATATCTGAAGAGTTTAGTAGTGGAGACACGCCACGCTTCAAAGATGAAGAACCGGGTATTAAAACTGATACAATGCACGCTAGTGCCGTTAGTGGCGGAAGTGGTACGTCATCACACTATCGCCCAGAATCCTCACACAAATCGGAAAAATCAGACAAAGATAAAACCAAAAAGGAAAAAGAAAGTGAGGAAAAGGACATTGGTAAGAATTTAGAAACATTGTTTCGTATTTTAGATATATGTAAGTTTTGCTAATTGTATTGTTTTATTTATTTTTGTATACAGAAATGATCAAAGTTTTCGACGGTAACAACTCATTTAGACGGCAACTATACCGGGTAATTAGTGTACCGCGGACGTATACCTTAGAACAATTACTAACTACAGCATTGCGAGCATTTCATATAACTAGAGAACCCAGCGTAAGTAATTCAAAAAAATTATCGCTAAGAATATAATAACTTAAAATAACAAAATATAAACAAATATTTTGCGTACTATTATCAACTTTTTTAGGCATTTTACATGACTGACTTGTATGCTGCGTCTGGTATGGAGGATGTTCCATTGCAAGATCCAACGCCCGTAATGAACTTGACGCATTTGGAGGGAAAGAGACCAGCAATATATCTAAGGTTTCACGATAAGGACAAAGGATATGTACGCGTTTATCCGGGTAAACTGCAATGCTCTTTAGAAGAGCCGTATGTTAATGTTCCTGTTGAAAATACAACCATTATTAAGGATTTGATTCGCGATGCTTTGGATAGATTTGGTTTACAAGATAACCAAATCCAAGATTATAGGTAAGAAAGCATTAAAAATATTATGATATTTTTCATTAAAAAAATGAATTATGCTCCAGATGCTCTGAGGTATTACTAGACCGTGGGGTTACCGAAAGGATATTATCATGGAATGAGCGGCCATGGGATATAATGAAGCAATTGGGCAAGGATTCCATCAGACAAATGGAACTAATGCGATTTTATATGCAACATAAGCAAGATCCGCATGGACCAAATATCGCGTTATTCGTTGGAAATTTACCCCCAGGCTTATCACAACGCAATTACGAACAAATTTTGAATAAGTATGTTACAGATGAAAATAAATTTACTAGTATTGGACCTATCTACTATGAATATGGCTCAGTGGTACTATCATTTGAAGACGCTCAAAAGGCGGTAAGTTAGTGAATCAAATAGTATCCACAAACGTTTGTGACCATAATATTAATATTTGGAAAATAATAATTCCTGATTTTGATATTTAAATTTTATTTAATTACGTTAGAAAGTTTAACACTAATACTAATAATCAATATAAGTCTATAAACATTATAATGAAGAGACGAATTGATTGTATTATCCTGGTTCCCTTTATCCTTGGCACTAAAGGTAGATTTATCCTCCAAAGGGGCGTAATTGGTTGGCCCACTGTCACGTCAATAAACTGTATTTTTCAAAATGTATAAGTTTCTATTATTTTGTAATAAAAAAGTTAAGTTACCCAGCCAATTCAATTCTTCTCGTGATGTTGATAAATTTTTAGCTCTATGTCTATATTGATTGTTTTGGGTGTTACAAACAAACTAAAACTATTATACATTGTGAGAGTAAAAAAAATGGGATTTCATACTTTCACACATACAAACATTTCCAATTAAATATTTGTATTCATTAGGTTCGAGCTTTCTATAACTTACGTGAAACTATTATAGAAGATAAGAAGCTTTTAGTCATGCTCTTGCCAAATATAGAACCAAGCATGGTTCCATCAGATGTGCGACCACTACTTGTATTTGTTAATGTTAAATCAGGCGGTTGTCAAGGCCTTGAACTAATATCAAGTTTTAGGAAGCTTCTGAACCCATATCAAGTATTCGACTTGGATAACGGAGGGCCATTGCCGGGGTATGAGAAATACATATGATTTTAATGCCTTCATTTAAATCTCATTTATTTATAATAGATTGTATGTATTTCGGCAAATTGTTAACTACAAAATACTGGTATGTGGCGGTGATGGCACCATTGGCTGGGTACTTCAATGCTTGGACAACGTGGGACAGGATTCCGAATGCTCAAGTCCACCTTGTGCCATAGTTCCTTTGGGCACCGGTAAGAAATGATAAAAATCAATTTTAAATGATTGCAATTTTTTTATTACTATGAATTACAATATACAATAGGAAATGATTTGGCCCGAGTACTTTGTTGGGGTTCTGGCTATACAGGAGGCGAAGATCCTCTAAATTTACTCCGTGACGTTATCGAAGCTGAAGAGATACGCCTGGATCGTTGGACGGTTGTATTTCATCCGGAAGACAAGCCGGAAGAGTCTGCATTAAAGGCGCCCTCAAATACAACGGGTAAGAAGAAGAAGGCTCACCAAGCACATCTATCGCAACAAACAAATCAGCACCATCAATTACCGGCCATAACATCGACTGAAATATCAGGTCATTTGATGTGCCAAATTTCACGTTTTTGTAATCGTTATTTATTACTATTATTTCTAACATTATTTAAAACTTCTCTTTCGAATACAAACTACATCTATTCTATGATGAGTAATTTTTAATAATTTTCAAGTTTTCATACATACCTATATACATATCTCCAATCTGTCGCTCAACCTAAAGCTAAACCTAAAGCTTATCGATCCAAACCGGATATGCAAATATATTTTCTAATAACTCGGAAAATAGCTTAAATATGAAAATAAGAATATTAAGAAAAGATATTCCAATAATTGTACTATAACAAAAGAAACCAATCTTAAAAAGCTACTACTGAACCGTTTTATACCGAATATAGTATAGGAGTAGGTCCGGAGATACATATGTGATTTCACCTAAATATGGGTGGGCCGTTTTTAACAATTTTGACACCGTCTCCTATAAAGCTCTCTTGTATTATCCATCATATCAATTTTTTCAAAAACGTTTACCCACAGGTGCCCCTTACTGTTGTGATCGTATGTGCCAAATTACAGTTTCACATCTTATAAGTTTACTTTTGATAACGTTTTGTGTACGTGGCAATGTCCAATTTCGTACATATACGAACTATACACGAAGGAACACGTGTACCAAGTTTCCTGAAGATATCTTAAATTTTATTGAAGTTATTGCTTGCACAAACAGAAGGATGAACAGACAGACATCCGGATTTCTATTCGTCTCGTCATCCTGATCATTTGTATATGTATATATAACTCCATATCTATCTCTCTTGGTTTTAGGCAATTCAAACAACAGTTATCTGAACCAAACTATTATACTTTGTAGCAACACTTGCAAGTGGATAAATATACGCAATTGGAAACACCTCCGAATAGAGCACATCCACAAACATTAACATCGACCCATCACAAATAACTTGAAATTCTATACATACTCAAAAAAATTATTATATATTTCGTAACTTCACCTAAAGTTTTGTATAATAATGGTTTTGTATCATATTTTTATAACATGAAGGCACTGCGCCCTACAGTTTTCTATTTTGTTTTATTATGCCTAAAAATAAACATAAGAAATCTCGCTTCCAACTACTTGAAAAATTATATATTTTTTTTATACATTTTATAGAAAAGTGATTGCTCTACAAAACAGTCACTTACGATTGTAACCTACCCGTTTAAAGATGAAATTTATAACTTTTTCCAAAAAATTTTAATTTGCAAAACTCTTAATTTTGTAGAAAATTTACTGCTCTTCGAAAACGATCTCATATAATTTTTCGATTAAGTTAACCGTCTAGGAGATCGTAAAACTTCAATGCCTAATTCCAATCTAAAATTGTTTTTTTTTTTTATTTAGTCATAAATTCACAAAAAAAAAAATAAAATAATTGAACTTCAACTGTTATTGTCTTTTAGACGGTCAGGTTTACAAAAAAACCGTAAGCGACTTTTTTAGAGCATTCAATTTCAACAAAAATCTATGAAATGAGGTATTTTTTCGCGCACAAGATGCACACACATTGCCAAACTGTCGACGCTATGTAAAATAAAAATTAAAAATAAATTAATTAATAATTCAATTAATAAACTATAATTTAGTAATTTATTATTATTATATATGCATATATATTATCTATATGCTTAAAAAAACTTACAACATATTTTATATGTTGTCGATAATATGTGATTTACGTAAGAATTTATTATTATGGCATCTGAAAAATGTGCATTTTGTTATAAAACAAGAGAAGGCCTGATGAGTGCCCAGTCTATGTTGTGTGGAAAAAGAAGCAATTCTTTTCTATTGTTTATAAAAAAAATATTTTCTTAAACATGAATTTGATGACTTGCATCCCACTAGTTAAGAGAACATTAAATCATTTTCATTATGATTAATAATGTATGAAAAAGAATAATTTTCATAGATGTGGCTTCAAAAATAACCTTTTATTGATGAATATTATTGGACTCAATCTCTTAATTGTATATTTAAACTCCCCTTTCTATAGGTGGTGGCGCCCAAAATGAAGACAACTCACAAATATTCGTTATGAATAATTATTTCGGCATTGGCATTGATGCCGATCTTTGTCTCGATTTTCACAATGCACGCGAAGAAAATCCGAACAAATTTAATTCTCGATTACACAATAAAGGTTATTATGTTAAGATGGGCTTGCGAAAAATTGTTGGTCGTAAAACCGTTAAAGATCTTCATAAGGAATTAAAATTAGAAGTTGATGGCAAAGTAGTTGATTTGCCACCTGTTGAGGGGATTATTATATTGAATATTTTGAGGTAAATAAATACAATAATAAAAAATATATATATTATTTCATATTATGTTATGTATTAATTATATAATTATTATATTTATATATTACAAATATACAAAATACATTTTTTTATTTAATTGTATTTTGTAGCTGGGGTAGCGGCGCAAACCCATGGGGACCAGATAAGGACGATAACTTTTCCACACCCAACCATTACGATGGAGTATTGGAGATTGTTGGTGTTACAGGCGTTGTACACTTAGGGCAAATACAATCCGGTATACGGACGGCAATGAGAATCGCACAGGTTTGTTAATTCATTAGTATGACAGTTTTTAAAAAGTTCATATCGTCACCTAAAACGATATTTTTCATAAGTTTTCAAAAGAAAAATACGCTATAAAACAGAAAGTTTTCTTATTAAAAAAAAATTGAAATTAGGTTGCAACTTTGTGATATGTACATATGTACATTATGGCAGAAACTGAAAATTTTGTAGATATTTATATGTAATATAGTGTAGTGCATCATAAACAATAAGAAACTCAATTTACATTTTTTTGATGATACGATGTTTTGCACTTTAGGTGACGATATATTTTTCTATTGGCATCCTCAGATATACTATATGTATATAACATTTTCTGTTAGAATCGAAATTAATTTAAATTTTTTATAGGGAGGTCATATAAAAATTCATTTATACTCGGATATGCCAGTACAAGTCGATGGAGAGCCTTGGGTGCAAAGCCCTGGCGATGTTGTTGTTTTAAAATCGGCTCTAAAAGTGAGTATATTAAAAATTGCATTTTGCAATGGAAATGTAGGCTTCAACTCATTATATACATATTTTATAGATTTTCTCCTGGTTCAGTTTAAAACTTATAAACTTAAACATATTCGTAACTGTGCATGCAAAAGCTTTGTATTAATTCAAGTAGTACATGTTGAATATCATTTATGAGTATGGCAAATGCATGCACATACATATATACAAGCATACTCAAAACCTCCAAAATACTGTTAACTATACTTAGGTACCACGCCGCTTTAAATATGCATTTCTCTACTTAACACATCTAAAATAGTTGAGTTCGTAACTTATGCAATTTACAATTTAGTATTTAATAAAAACCACTTTTTTACCTTGGTTGCTGAATGCATTTGTGATTTTTGGGATTTCTGACCAGGTTTAATTCATTGATTGTCTCAGAGTACATGGAATATATGCTTTTTGAATTTTATTAATATATAGTATATCCGTTTTTTCCGAAAAAAATCTGTCATAGGTATCAAGCCGTAGTTATTGTTAGATTTGTACCATTTTCATACTGTGACGTTAGTATGTGATGGTAATACGATGCACCTAATTTATTCCAACTAGTAATTTTTATATTAGACCTATAGGGGCTTTATAACAATTTTTGTCACTTCATTCTTCGACGAAATCTACCAAACATATAGTTATTCTTTTGCAACTTGATGCTATAAAGTATAATAGTTTTGTTGACCTAACGGTTGTAAAGATAGATATAGTCATATATACATACATAGATGTATACATATATAAATGGTCAGGACGAAGAGATGGGTTGAAATCCGGGTGCCTGTCTATCTGACTTTCTGTCCGTCCGTGCAAGGTGTAACTTGAGTAAGAATTGAGATATATTAATACAACTTGGGATGTACGTTCCTTGCCAAAAATAGAACGAGTTCGTAGATGGGCGTAATGATACATTGCCACGCCCACAAAATGTCATTAACCGAAAACAAATAAAATACGATAACTTAACATTAAATTCAGATATGAAACTCTAAGATAGCAGTATCAAGCAGCACCTATGAGCAAAATGTTTTAAAAAATCGGGCGTGATCCCGCTCCATGAAGCTACAACCAAATTCACCAAGCGCAATGGTTTTTGTTAAATACTATCTCCTACCGACTGTGCGAAAATGGATGAAATTGGATGGTAACCCTGCTCCCTTCCCATAAAACAGTACTGTTAAACCTAAAACTCCTAAAAGTGTAATAACTAAATACGCCAGAGACATTAAATTGTACTCCAGAGATGGTACGAAAGGGTGTTAATGGAGCGGTGTCAAAATTTGCACGATAGGCGTGCACCGACCACTTTTAGGTGAAATCACATATCTCGAGACCCGCTAGACTGATTTCAACCAAAAAATTTAAAAAATTGTTTCTTGACATTCCTCTGAAACTTTTATGTTACAGGGTAACCACGCCTACTTTCCATATAACAAAATTTCAGCTCTAGTTTACCTACAATTCTCATTTTAAATTCCCCGTATACTATGTTTGCAAGCACTTGCCAGCCACCGCATCGCGCATCAATCATACGCCCTGGCATACATTAAGTAATGTAAGTGCAAAAGATTGGCGTCTTTTACTCATAACAGTATATCTCTGTGCCTAAAATACATAAATTAGAGCAAAAACTTGAGCTAGCCCTATATAACTAATATCAGGATTTTCGAACATCCGGCTGTCTTTACTCTATTTAATTGGTTGTTTAGTATTTGGCATGTTAATAGTATATACATAGTATTGGTAAAATAGATAAAATCGGGTCGATACTACCCAAACCCCCATATACTACATAAAATGATTTTCGTTTTTCTAAAAAATCTTATGTTCCCGTCAGGGTATGAGTTACATATAGTACATGTACATATAAAATTGCTTGGATTTCGATCATCTGGTTGACGTTTTACACCTTTAAGGCTTTGATTCTTTTAAGTTGCAAGAGTGTAAAATGTTCGGTTACACCCGAACTTAGCTTCTCCTTACTTATTTCAATATGTATAGGTACCAAATCATGTATGATACAAATGTAATTCACACGTCTAACAATTTAATATGTATGTGAAATGCATAAATGCTATTTACGTCAGTGTATGAGTTATGTACATATAGGATATGTACATATAAAATTGCTTGGATTTCGATCATGAAATGAAAAGCACTAATTCTTTGGGTGCTTGGCTGCATAATATCAATGCTACCAGCGTCTGAGCGTTTGTTTGTACATATGTAAATGCATAGTATGCACATGTATAACTTCTGATAGTTGTATTATGATTTTAACATAAAATTCATTTTATGTCATACACATCATTCAATTACATACATGTACATATTTTTTTATAAAAGCAATCAAATTTAGCTACGGACAGTTATTCTAAGTTTTTGTATACAGTACTTATTATACTTGCACTAAATATGTTTTAGCATGTTGTAAATAGAATATTGCTTATGCTCATTAGATTTTTCCATTACATTTACTCTCTTTTCATGGACTAGGTTGTTCAATTGAGCAGAGTTCTTTTAAGACTGCGTTCGCACAGGGAGACATTTGTCGCTCTAACTAGTAGTTTGTAGGCGAGGGAAAAGATAAGGCAAGACGAAGAGGCCGAGTCGGTCGTTTATGGGCAACAGACATTCGTTGCTACTCAGTTCAACATCCATTTTTTTTTTTTTCAAATCTTTTCTACGGTTGCAATAGCACACTTTTCAAAATAATATTTACAATATGTTCGAAAATTGGAATTGTATCACCTGTTTTTGCATATAATATGCACATACATGTGCATAATACAATAGACATTTTTTAAATGCATTTGAATTTAATTAATTTAATTTATTCTTTGTTATACCCTGAATAGGGTATATTAAGTTTGCCACGAAGTTTGTAACACCCAGATGAAAGACTATGAAATATATGTACATATAAATAATTAGCATGACGATCTGAGTCGATTTAGCCATGTCCGACTGTCTATCCGTTTGTCTGTATGTCGACACGCTCACGTCCCTCTTGGCCTCAGAAGGCGCTAGGAACATATAACATAAGATGACCATTCAAAAGTGTTGTTTCACATACATATATCCCACGAAAGTTAATTTAATGGATTTATACTTGCTTTATGCTTTTCATAATGGAACTGTAATTTATATGTCGAAACATTTAATGCTTGAAATAAATTTTTATTAAATTTGTGTATCTCTTAGTGGTTAACACATTTCTGCTTTCGATAAAATTAAATGCTCTACACGTTAGTTTGAAGAACCATAACATTTCCGTTCTGATCAGAAGGAAGGTAAAAATTATCACCATGTTTTGGCTTACATATTGATTAAGTTGCTGATGTAAAATCATAATATTAATTTCGGACACTATTTTGTAGAAGAATTTGCATTGGCGCGACCGAATTTTAAAACAAAATGTCGCGATTCAAAGACAATTATTACGATTTAACTAAACTTTAAATTAATCGTGTAAAATAGCCGATAAAAAAATTGCGTGTTGGAGGTGTCTTTATTTCATTAATTTATTTATTATATAAAAATTTTACATGAACTATTTTATTTTCTGTGCCGACTTTAACCTATTAAAAAATTAAGGTAAAAGGTACCAATTCCATTCCAGAGAATTGAATGTATGTAATATACAATAATCCAAATATTAGTTATTCAATTAGAAGAAATAAATATTTCCTAAAAAATAAAGTATTTCATTTGTATCAATAGTTGCATACTTCTGTATATACATGCATTGTAATTTAATACTTTTCTATTTTGATTTCCTTAATTGTGAATCATATATGTAACTAAAAACTAAGACTGGTCATTAGGTCAACAGATAAGTATTTAAGCTAGTTATATGACATCAAGTTGTTGAATATAAATGTTTATTGTTACTAAAAACTATTTATAAACTAGTCATAATAAACGGGATTGAATGATTTATTAAAAGATAAATAAATAAAATGTGTACGATTTTACGTATATCTGGTCTACATATTCCCATTCCTTCTCTACAAATTTCCAATATAGGCCACAATGCTGAAAAAAAGTAGAGGTAAAAGACGCCTTACTGAGCCACATATTTCCCCAGCCGTACTAGCCAGTAGTTTATCAGCATCAGCAACGGCATCTACTGCAGCATCACAGGCTACCATCCAAATAAATTCCTCTGGAAGCAGTGGTAGTGGACTCGGACAAGGACCAGAAAATGGCGATCGCGACCGCGCAACTCCAATTGGCACATAGAGATCGCGCCCGTCTGGTCCAAGTTTTTTATTCTCTTGTTTTCTTTGATTACTAATATACACAACGCTATTTAACAACAAGAAAAATAACAATAAACAAATTAACTAACCAAAACAGAATGGAGATATGCATATTAGAAATTAAAACATCACTGTAACAAATAGCTCACAGGACAATTGTGTATTGGTTTATAAAAATGATTGCATTTCTTATATAAACAATTAAATTAATTTAATAATAAATATTTTATTAATTAGACTAACGAATTGTTTTATAGTAAAATGGCCCAAAATTAAATAATCTATATATGATGCTTATACAAATAATTGTCTGTGTACACGGGACTTGAAGTAAATGGTTACTGCGCAAAAATTGGTAATAGGATTTTGAAATTGCAAAATTTTTACAAACATGCATATGTATGTATGTGAGGCAAAAACATAAAGTCTTTACGAGCGAGTGCAGATTCTCATTATCATTGCTTTCAGTAATACAATATTTATTTAACACACTAAAACATGCTTTTTTCCTCTTATATTATACATATACAATTCCAGTAGCTTGAAGATTTACATACCTACATATTAGATTATGCATACATACATAATATTCATGAAAGAAAAAATAAGATGACAAGTATTTTATTAGTTCAATATTTCTGATCAAGAATTGATTTTTATTTGCACGTAGATATTTTATACATCAATTACAATTCGATTTAATACATATAGTAGAGCTTATTAAAAAAGTACATAATATCATTTTCAAACTCAGTACTGCTAATTTTTTAACTTTGTATTGCTTGCGTGTTTTAATTTGTATAAATTAAATGAAAAAATTACCTAGAAAGTTAAGGACAATTCATAGTTAAATTAAAAGTTTGGCTATATTTATTATTTCTTTAAAAGTTGCTATTGTATGGTTCCATTGCACTTCCGTATATGTTATATATTTTTTTACGTTGAGCCGACCCCGACTAGGCCGAATGCAATCATCTTAAATGTAATATTAAAAAAAACTATAGTTTTTCAAAATCGCCACACACCAGCAAATAATATTTACTGTTTAATTCTTTTGTATTTATACATTTATGAAAAGAAGTCATTATATAAACTCTTTGATATCATTATACATACATATATTCATACATATTGTATTTGTAATGTAGTATGTTTGGTATTAGAATTAGAGCTTCCCTCATTTTATGAAATTTATTAATGTACATATATGATAGATTTTTGTTATCAATAATTATGATACCTTTTATAAATTTTTTATTAATGGTCAACAATGCCTGTTATTTATTAATCAATAGCTATCGTATATGCTATGCTCTATCTGCTTGTTTGTGAAATACATCGCTTTTGGGTTTGATAGTTGTATTTCTTCCTTTATATCACAAATGGTTTACATTAAAGTATGAATGTACTCATATGTATGTATGTATGTAAAGGGCTTGGTTAATATTGTTGCTAATTTTCGTTACTTTGACTATCCTTTAATAATTATATCACAATTATTTTCAAAAAATATTCAAATACATATTTAATATACAAAGGCTCCTCAAAATTGTTTAATCACATTTTATATTGTTTATTTTTCTTTAACAAAATCTCAATATATGTTTGGAAATTAATCCCATAATTGATATTATATAAAAAACGTTAAAAATCTCTCGGGAATCAATAAAAAATATAAATAAAAACAAAAAAAAATTAAATAAATTTAAAATCGTTTAACATTTCCTAACCTCTTCACCGACCCCAAAAACTTCTTATTACTTCTAATTAAAAATCAACCGGACGGAATTTTATGTAATCACTGGGAATTTCTAAAATAACTGGAATCAATCCACATTAATATGTTTAATAATAACAACCTTAATAAAAAACACTACAACTATTATGACATAAATGAACACCGGTTATGCATAAGGCCACAATGTTGAAGAAAAACAAAAGTAAAATGAAGCGACGCAACACAGAGCCTACAATGACACTTACCGGTACAGCAACACCCCAGCTTTCACTCATGCCAGTAACCGTAATGGCGACGGCCAGCGACAGTAGCACCGGCGATACAGATGCTGAGAATACACCGAACAATACCGATTTCTGAATATGGTACAGTGAGCGATTAATTTAACGTACTAACTAATGTAAGTTTTTTTTTTTTTTTTTAATATTCATATTATAAATTATTTGGGTTTCATACAAATATGAATGCATAATAAGGACAAACATTCCAAATTTAAATTTATGCTCTTTGTACTTCCATATTAATTTCATTAAACTTTTTTTTTCGTCTATTGACTTACAAAAAAATATATATAAAACGAAATAGTTTATAGCCGGAATTATTGATTAAAAAATATATGTACATATATGGATAAAAGCTCACATACCTCCTACGCCTTAGTTAAGTTATATAGTTCATACATACACACATAAGATCGTTTATAAAAGATACCTGTTGGAACCTAACCGAAAGTTACTGGATTGTGAACCATGCATATACATGTTTGTATGTATACACATATTACAACATACATACATACATATGTGGCACGGGAATGTGCGTAATATATTTTAGCCTATGTCGTAAAACAAAAGTAAAGTAAGCTCTCAACTTTTTGGAGTACAAAGTGGTTATTTTAAAGCATCATATTCAAAATAATAAAAATTCCGTTAGAAATCTTTATGATATGACTAATAGTACGTTAAATGGGAGTCGCTCTCTGATTTGCAATTATCTTACTTGCTTCGAATATTATAAAGAGCCACTAGTTTTTACTACAACATATTGTGTAAATTATTAAAAGAAATAAGAAAATATTTTATTTTTCATTAAAAACTCAATGCACAACATTTATTATACGAAAACTCTTATGTCAGCACAATATCACAAAAAAAAATGTAGTAAAAGTTCATTGCACATTAATATACTTAATATTTTTTAGTACATTTGAATATAATTTTGGCTTATTTTGACATTACTTATGTGCATATGTTTTTCCGCCCAGATAATCCAATTTCAAAAATTATTTCTTACATTATATTATATACATATGCATACATACATGTAGTTTGGTTTGGTTTATGCAATAAATTTACTTCATAAGCGATATTTTAGAAATTTGTAAATATCAAACACTAAATTATGTGATTTACTCAAGTCAGACGAATATAACTTACATACTTACGTATGTACATATTAAAAATAGTCTCAAATACGTGCATTCGTAAAAACAAAGATTATATGAAATAAGGAATGCTTTGAATACATACATATATGCAAACTTTCTTTTTTTTTGCGATACTTATAGACGTTGTTTGATATTTTCATATACAGATTCATATTCACGTAAAATGAAAACAACCTAGATAAATAAATTCCAAATGTTGTTGCCTGAGAGTCACGGAAATCAGACAACATCATTTCAGCATTCATATTTACACTCCTAAAAAATAATACCGATATGCATATATAAAATTTATTATTAAAAACTACATAAACTTTAATGTACACTAAATATCTAAGCAAATGTTAAAAAGGTAGATATATATATAGATATATTGTAGTGAATAAGCAGACATTGTGATAAATCGCCTCCACCTGCTATGATTAGGGGCTCAGTAAATGTGGTGTAATCAGCCGCTCAATAAAATTCCGTGAACATTGGTCACAACACACTATAGACAAAGTCGATATTTCAATATTTCTTGCAATTTTAACGAACAAGAGAAAATATATGCAATGGAATTATTTATATTATTAATATTACGACAACGCGCACTGATAAATTGGTCAATAAGTGAAAATTGCGAGATATGTTGATAAGTGTATTATAACCAACAATTCGATTAACCGCATTCACAAAAAATCTGCAGCTGTTTGGCGATTTTGAAACAAAAAATTAATTAATCGATTTGGTTTTTTATTTAAAAAAATGCGTAGTCTAAGTGAAATAAAAAGAAAACTCTTCTACTTTAAGAAACTCAAGAAACAGAAATAACTAACAGTTCAATAAATACTTTCAATATATGCAAATATTTAAAGAAATCCAAAACATAATTACCAACAAAATTTGACCTACTTACTAAAAACGAAAACTTAAAAATTAAAAATTGGTGTAGTGTGTAGTATTAAGACATATAACCAATTATGGTAGAACACATTATTAACTTAAATCCATAAATTGACAAATGGAAAAT
Organism: Bactrocera zonata; assembly: GCA_037783105.1. Taxonomy (NCBI): domain Eukaryota; kingdom Metazoa; phylum Arthropoda; class Insecta; order Diptera; family Tephritidae; genus Bactrocera; species Bactrocera zonata. The sequence continues at coordinate 264,795 of JBAWJQ010005176.1, read as the reverse complement.
CTATTTGTATATACATATGAATGAGTATTACATATAATTTGAAATGAATGAAAATATTCACGCCGTTGCACAATAAAAAGTTATTTCCTTTTTTTATTTTTCTCTTAAAGTCCTTCACAAAAATTCATTATTTTAATTATTTTCGAATTAACTAACTAAAAAGAGCTTCGAGTTTATAAGAACTTAAAATTATTAACTTTTCTGTTGAATAGCCAAAAAACCGCTTGGAATAAACATGCATATGTTTGTTTATACGTGTTAGAACGTCCATACATATGTATGTATATACACTATATTTGAAAGTGTTCACTGTCAAAGAGTTCATTGTTACATATGTATGTACATGTCTACATGCACAATATGTACTATAAATACGAATAGAATGTTGAATGACAACAAAATAATATGAATGAACAAAGGTATTTACAATGCTGCATACGTATAATATTAATGGAGAATTACCCAAAATATGAGAATGTCACAAATTAAATGTGAAAACATCAACTTTATTTACCGTACTAAATCATAAAACTATCCGATCAGTTATTAACAAATGTATTATGAAATACATAAACATTTTGCTAAAGTAGAAAGTATTTGTTTTGATATTGTGTCATAATATGTTTTATATGAGTTATTGCGTCAAAATGTTTTACAATTGATCACAGACTTTTACCACAATAATTAATTGCATAAAATGCATATGTATGTATATGAGTCTGCATGTCAAATACTTGAACATGCATACGTACATACTTATACATATAATACATATTTACTTATGTGTAAAGCAACATTGATGGAACTTGAAACACCATTAAAATACTACATGACATCCTAAAAGTTATTGAAAAATGCGAATTTGCAAATAGAAAAAACAGAAAATCATAAAACTACAAAATAAATGTAACTAATGACAGAACAAATAAAGCTTAATGGAATTTCAGTCGGGTATATAAATACACATATACATAAATGAAGTTAAGAGGGAGTTGGTAAGTAAATAAAGCTAAATGATATTTAAATTACTAAACTTAGCGAAGAAAGTTGCTCCCTTTCAGAAAATCTAATTAAATTTAAAGGGTTTACGAAAAATTGGGATATTTTTTTTTTTTAAATCAACTTAGGTCTTTACGGTTTTCAACTCAACGGCATTTTGGTTGAAGTTTGGAAATTCAGCATAATTGTTTTCAACTCAACCCATCAAAAAAAATCGGTTGAATTGCTGTCAAATTTTAAATTTTTTGGCATTACGGCATTACGAAAATGGTTAAAAAGAACTATTTAATTTATAACTTAAAATTATTTTTATCAGTTATTAGTAACAAATCAATAGAAAAGTAAAAAATTTGTTGAGCTCGTAGAGTAAAATCACGAAACTGGTCGAAACAAGCTACAATTTGGAATCATTAAAATAAATTAGGGAATCGTAGAAAATGTTTCGAACAAAGAATCTATTATCTACTCCTAGGAATATACTTTTTAAGTAAAATTAAATTTTTTAAGTGCTTTGCTTCTCTTGAGTCATTAGTGTTTTGAGGGGTCCATAGCGTAGAAATATGGTGTTCATAACATTTAAAAGCAGGTTGTGTAAAATACTTAGATATCGTAGGTTGTTCAGCTCAAAATTAAAAGCATATAAAATGCATTCTTGTCAACCACTGGTAACGAAATTTAAACTTAGAAATCTGCAATGAACATTAGTTAAAAGTCAATACAACTTTTGCTTACTTGGTGTTAGGAAATTTGAATGGCTTTCAGTGTTTACGAAGCATTTTCTTATTCGCAGCACATCAGTTTTGATCCTAATATTTTTGTCTTCGTAATACAAATCAAAACTAATATGCATTTTAATAATTATTCACCTTTTTGTAAACCGTAACTAAATTAAATTGTTTTGATTATTCGTTTAAAAATTTTCAGCTGTTTAATTATCTGTCAAATATTTATTTTTTAGATTGGCAATACGAATCACTTCGACCGAAAATAAATGAAAATCGTAGTTCCAAAAATGAGTTGAGTTGATCTGAAGTTGAATTGCTCTACTTTTAACTCCACCGAGTGGAGATGAAAACCGTAATAGGGGTATTAGTAATAAGCTCAAATGAGATAAACGTGACATAAATCGGTATTCTGTATCTAGAGGAAGACCCATATTGATTGCACTAACTTTTGAGATTACTCAAGTATAGTAGACTCTGTATAAAGTCAGGTTCATGCATATAACTCGCCCATAGACTGACATTCATAATTGATCGTAGGTTACGAGTATTCGCGAACTGTCATCATATATTTCCTATATTAAATTAAAGATTTCGATATTATACGTTAATTTAATTTTACTAAGATATATTGACCGATATATACTAAAAAGAAAGTATAGACCTGATTTTATCTAATCTTGACACAAGAGCACATTCTTCTGGAAACTATTCTGTCTGAATTTTAATAAAATACGGTGCATAGTTTTACTCCGATAACTTCATTTACGCTTGATTTGTATACTGTAGAGAGAAATAATCACATTGGTTGACAATTGCGATAAAGTAGTAAGGAAGAACTAAGATCGGGTATAACCGAATATTTCATACTCTTACAACCGTGGAAATACTTTCAAGTGTTGGCAAAACCATATATGTATTAAAAAATGTTGCGATAAAACCAAACAAATCAAGTTTACAATCAAATTTTATTATTTACTTACAACATATTATACGCATAAACTAAATTCATTTTACAACTATATTTCAGTCAGTGAAAACTACATATATTAAAATCATCTTAAAATAAGATACAATGTATGTGACATAAACACAACCGAAGAAGTTGAATTTAATATATTGAGTTGATGAGAAAAACTCAACCAGAGGATCGGAATTCTTTATGTTATGATTATAAGGCTTACACCAAAGCCTAGACAATCTCCACGCAAAGTTTTTAAGAAACCTTGTCCACTTGATTTTATTAGAACATCTGACATTTTGACCAACCAAAACAAACGGTTTAAAATCAGCTGGAAAGTCGGAAATCACTAAATAGGGTATATTGAGGCTGAGCTTGTTGCATTAACATTTGACAAAGCTCAGGTATAAACGAGAACATATTTTCAGCATACGGCTTGGTAGAATAACGAAAATCAAAAGTATATTTTCAGAAATTCTCGGCATACAGCTTGGTAGAATAACGAAAATCAAAAGTATATTTTCAAAAATTCTCGGCATTAAACTAAAGTATATCTAATATTATACATTCAATTAATTTTGCTAAGATATCTTTCATATTGGCCAATAAATATTGTCTAAAGCCAATCGGAAGGATAGGAGATAGGTGTAATACTAACTCGATTTTATCCATTTTTGGCATTACTATATACTACTAAGAGAAAAAGGATCTCTCTGAGTTTAATTAAGGTACCTCACATATCATCACCAATATTTAAGGAGTAAAGTCAACCCGATTTTTTTTCCCCCAAATTTTCAACGCAAGGATACATTATTATTAGAAAACTATTATCGGTAATTTGTCTATTCTTGAAAAGTTTTATCCCGTTACATACATTAGTTCTTAATTTATATAAAACAATCAAATAGATATGTGTATAGGGAGTAGGCGCGTTTTCATATGGTAACATAATAAGGTCAGAATAATGTTACCCGCCAAATTTAGCTGAAACCAGTCGAATAGGTCTCGAGATATGGATTTTCACCTATGTAAATGTGGGCGATGCCACGCTATCTTCCAATTTCGGCAGTATCGCCTATAAAGCCTTCTATCATGTCGGATGCAAAGTAGTATCCCTCTGTCGCATTTATTTATACATTTATCGCAATTGTAATATTTTTTAATAAAATCGTTATGTGGGGGGTGGGCGGAGTTTTTATCCGATTTCACCCATTTTTACACTGTCGATAGGGGTGCTAAAAGAATTGTCCTGAACAACAATTTATTTGTTTTCGATTAATGGCGTGGCAGTGGTTCAATTCTTCTTCTTTACTGGCGTAGACACCGCTTACGCGATTGTAGTCGAGTTAACAACAGCGCGCCAGTTGTTTCTTCTTTTCGCTACGTGGCGCCAATTGGATATTCCAAATGAAGCCAGGTTCTTTCCCACGAAACTATCTACAACTTCAAAGTTATGAATGTCAACAGTGACGTGGGAGCCAAGTCGCGAGTGATTCAATTACGCTTTTTTAATAAGGAACTCGTGTACCAAGTTCCATTAAAATACCTCAATTTTTACTAAAGTTATCGCTTCAACGGACGTACGGACGACAGACAGGGGTTTTAGGAGATACAAACCACGGTTTAGCATGTATTCAAGATGCATCTAAGAATCAATTGAATATATTGGGTAAAAAATCGAATTTCGGTAAAATGGGGTATGTGCGAATAGGGGAGCATCTCCAGAGGTCGAACATGCAAAAATATTGTAAAAATAACTTATACTTTTTAAAATATTCCTATTTAAAAATTCAAAAATTTGCACTAAAAACACATGGTATTTCTCTATGTTTCACTAAATTTTTTTTACATTTTTCACATCGTATATTTAAATATACACTCTAAACATTGAAATGAGTTCACATTTCACTTTTATTTTGTTATATTTTACCTAAATTTATTCATTTAAAAATCACTTAGCACACTTATCGTTGAAAAGGTTAGATTATTTAGAATTATGAGGAAAACGAGCATTGCCACATCTTAAACACCAAATATGTAGGATTTTCAACGATTTTTCTTTCTTTGTACTTTCGCGCAATTCTTCTTTCTATATTAACTATAACCCTGGTCGAGCAAACACCAGGGGTGACCGAAGTACTTTTGCGTAGTACTCCTTTAAAAAAATAATCCTAATCGAGCCAATACCCGGGGTAACCGAAGTATTTTATTACGTAATATTATTACATAATATTACCTAGTTGTTCATTAAATTTAAATAAGAAAAATCCATATACATGGAAAGATTGTTTATACTTATTTTAATTTGAAATTGAATTGCTCAATGTGGCAGCGCTCCATTTCCTCATAATTGTTAGCACATAAATGATGTTCACTACGAGTGTAAAAATAATTTATAAAATAAAGATTTCTTAGGTCAAAAACCTGCAAAAGTGGATGTATTTATATGTTTATAGTTTAATTTAATTTATTTGAAGAAAAAATGTACGAAGTGTGTGTTTAATGTGGGGAAATAGCTTGTTGAAATGTTCGAATTTTATTTTGGGAATTTTTGAACTTTGAAGTCGAATATCTCGTAAACTAAGCGTTTGCGGTACCTATAATCGTACATATTTAGTCTAAATAACAACACATACAAAGCTACTGCAAGAGTACACGTAATTTCTCACAACCGAAAGTTGCAGAGATAGTTACATTGCCAGACATTGCAGCCAAGGAGTCTAATTTTTGAGCATTTTGTATTTCGATATTATTTTTCGTGTTCGGTTCGCGAGTAAAAGTGGCAATAATGACAGAACCGAGGGGTAAGTTGTAGTAACATGTGATGAACATATAGAGAGCGACAGACTGCAAGCGACATCTGTCAAATAATCAAATACACACGTTCTTATGGCCTCAGTTATTTAGACAGCTGTATGGCCACAACGAAATTGTGTACTTGCAAAATGGACAGCTGTGTTGTCTTGTGTACATGCCGGCAATTGTCTTCTTACGAATGTTCGTGTAGTAGGATTCACAACACCATTTTCAGTTCACTGTCGTGCTGCCATGTCGTGTCGCGCTCAATGTGTTCAGCACATCATACGCTGAACACAATCGTTGCGACACAACATTGCATCACGACAGTGAACTGAAAACGGCGTTGTGCATCCTACTACCTGAACGCATGTACACAAGACAACACAGCTCTCCATTTTGCATGTACACAATTTCGTTGTGGCCATACTAATACCTTGCACTTCAATGAAATTTTAATATTTTGTTCAAAGTGAAAGTTTTATGCAAAAAATAAGTAAATAGGTATATATTTTTGTTTTAAATTATCAATTGTTATTACAAATGATATAATAGAGCTATTTTATACTTTTATTTGTAAAATAACGTCAAGTTTGTAAGAGCTGTGAATAATTTTACATTTTACATATTAGTGGCATCACCACTCTTCCTCATCTCTCTATCTTCCATTCTACTGTCAACTCTACTGTCGTCCTACTGTCGCAGGCAAATATAGGAAAATTTTAAATTTAGCGAGAACGACAACTGTCGGCCTACCGTCGTGTAGTCGTGCAGCTGTCTAAATAACAGTGTCCATAAGAACGTGTGTATTTTAATATTTGACAGCTGTCGGTTGTCGTCTGTCGCAACCATTGTGTTCAGCGTATCACTGTCGTGCTGGCATGTCGAGTCGTGTGTTCAGCACTTCACCATACAAAAATTGTAGAATGTGATATGAAAGGAAATGAAGAAATTTTCCTGAATCGAGTTATACTGTGTTCACATGAAGACTCTCTTGTCACCAAAATCAATTTTATTGTTAGCGAGGAAAGGCAAAGGGAAGGTGCCGTTCAAGATTCAATTATGTTATGTTGTGGCTCTTGGGCTATCGAGAACAAAAAATAAAATAATTTGTTAAAAGTAATTCGAAATTGTATTGCAAGTTGAAAGTAATAAAACGTTAACTTGATTATTTTTATGATTCAAAAATAAATTTTAATAATAATAAAAATTAGCTAATGAAGAACACGTTTGTGCACCGTTAAGAATGTGTTATTAAATGGAGGGTGAAAACTATCCCCTCTTCGAGAATTCATATTTAAAATACCTACCTCTTGAGCTAGTATTTCAATAATTCTTGATTATATGTATATGTTCTTCGTGTGGAACCAGCTTTAAACAATTGCAATCGATTTATCATCGGTAGCGAGTGTTTTGATATTGTCCAGTGCATTCGATGTAATTGTAAGGGAATATTAATAAACTGGGATTGTCAAAAATGGTTTTAGCAAATGTGCTACTATTAAGCCAAATTGCTGGTCATGTAATATTAGTTATATTATCGTTGTGCATGATGGTGCCTCTTGGCATGAGTGTCCATGAATTTGGGTAGGTACCTTTTTGGCTAAGTAAGACAAATTGTTTTGGTGCGTCATAAGTTGTTATTTTTAAAGTGGTCACTGTTTGCTTTTTACAACTGGTAAATGGCGTGAAGAGGATGGAATGTTTGAAGTAAAATGGTCTTCAACAAGTTTTTGCAGCTTTCCACTTTTTACTGCAATATTTCTATTCTTGATTTCAACTTTACAAATTTATCGGTATGAGTTCGCATTTTTATTTGATTATAAATTTAATAGACCGTTTATATTAATATAGATACTCAAGGATGAAAGAAGAAGCTTCGTTTCTTTCTTTATTCATTGACGTTGTGGTTGGTATTTGGATGTTAGCCTTTTCAATTCTGTCAGCAATTATGGTTACTTTAGGATTTATTGTATGGTGTGATGGTATGACTGAACGATTTCCGTCATGTGAAACAGCAGCAGGACAAAATATAATTCACGGAGACCAAGACCATATCGACACATCTGACTTCTATATAGAAATGGGGACAGCTCAGGTAAATAACATTGTACAACAATAATAAGAATTTTTTATACATTGTATTGTTTAAAAGTTCGGCGCTTGGGGTTCTTTTGCAATATCAGTTGGAATAGGTGTTATAGCACTTCTTAAACTCATTCAAAATCATCAAGTACGTAATATTAAAGTTTCAATGTACTTGGAACGTCAGAAACTAGTAAATCAACATCAGCATCAATTAGATGGGCAATCTACAACACCGACAGTTTCTGAAGATAATAATAAATAAACATTATATGTGATATAGAGAATTTTTAAAAATTGTTCAAATACTGCTCTCATATTGTACATTATGCTATACATATATATTTTTTATGTTTGCATTTTAATCGAAACATTGAAATTATATTACATTAGCAATTTTATCAGTAGAAAAGTTCATCCTGCACTATAATATTTATAAAGTTATATAAAGTGAATTAAGTCAATATGTATTCATTGATATTAAAATTTATACAATTTGTTGTCAGTGAAGGTGTTAATAGCTCCACTGTAAACGGTATTCAATGCTTGTTAAAAATTGGACTCGTTCGAGAGTGTTCGTATTAGTGGACTGTTGTTGTTGTTTTAGCGGGAATGTAGTCCCCGTCGGGATGGTAAGTATTAGCTAAGTTGTCGTCAACGTCATCTAACGGAAGGCCCAAAAAACGTGCTGTTTCGACGATGTTGAACCAAAGGGAAAAGGGTGTCAAATGATAGGGTTTGGTGGGCAATTCCCACGACAGCCGGTTCTACGCATCGGAATTGACTCGGATTTTATCCGACCAAGGGCTGTTTTTTCGGCGATCTAACTCCGTTTGGATCGGTGAGTACTAATTTGAGTTTGTCGTCATTGGAACAACTCCTTGCAGCAGGGACTCGTGCTGGCATTGAGTCCAACCCGGGCCCGGAGGAATTTTTCTGCTGCGTATGCGCAAAAAGGCTCCATCCAAACTCCACCTCGGTCAGGTGTAATACATGTAATGGATGGAGCCATCTGAAGACCTGCTCAGGCCTTAAGACAAACGGAGTGGACCACGCGTTACGTGGCCCCATGTTGCCTGCGCAATACTGCGACACATGCCTCGCGTGTGCGGCTGTGCAATCTGCACATAGTTCGCGAGCCGCGCCGCCACTCAACCTGGGTGGCCAACAGAGGACCTCCACGGTCAGGAGCTCAATCAGGCAACATAGCTCCCACTCTGACTTGTGGGAAATATGTATGTGTCTCATCAGTATTCTTGTTGGGCTAAAAATTTCCCAGTCAGGATCCGACGCACACATTTATTGGCAACGTTGTATATCAATTAATAATTTTATAACTATTTTAAAGACAAAAAATTTCAAAATCAATAGATCCTAATGCAATTGCTAATATCTGATGAAGGTGAAGACTTTTCGGGTGTTATACACATATACTTATAAGCCTACTTATGGTGAGGAGTCTACTACTGAAAGCAGTGATGCTGAACATATTGATCATCAAGACGAGGATGTAGGAGATAACTTACAAGAAGTAAACTCTGCTTACAGTTTTCAGAATACCATTTGGTCTGCGCCCAATGTGACTTTTGTTCCAAGAAGAACAGTGAGCAGCCTTCGAATTCTAGACATAGGACAACGTTTTAAAAGGACTGATAATCCTTACGATATATTCATGAAAATTTTCTCAGAAAGCCTTTTTATGCGTATTGTGCAATATACCAACGAACGAATAGAAATTTTTCGAAAATCTAAACCGGTGCATAAAAATATACTAATGCTTACAGATATTGGAGAAATGAAGAATGTTGTATGATCATTATGTCATATAATCGTCTACAATCGATGCTATAAAATCAGCTATTACACGGGATAGATTTGAGCTATTGTCATCGAAAATATATTTTGCTTCACCTGAAAAGCCAGTGGGAACATCTAAACTATACTGTATTGAAGGCGCGTTGGAGTGCCTGAAATCTCAATTTTTAAGTTCAAGGGTCGAGGCCGAGATGAAAACTTGACCTGACAAACTGCAAGAGTATGAAATGTTCGTTTACAGCCGAACTTAGCCCTTCCTTACTTGATTTAAATGATATTTGTTCAAATGAATTCATACATATCATTTTAAATTTATTTATAGCAATACGGGTATTGCTAACACTTCGTTTGTAGGGAACTAGTGGAAAGAGCAATTGTTCTCAATTAAAATTTGTCAAAACTCTACCATGTGTTAAAAAATACTGCCAGGCTTTATAGCATTAAATAAAAAAGTGGCACAAATTCTTAACAATAAAATAGTTTTGTCTGACAAATTAAAGGCAAGGAAATATTTAAATAATTTATTTTATTTTATTGTACTAATAATAATAAACTCTTTAAATAATTATGTTAAACCTTTGGAATATGAGTATTTATTTTAGTAAAATGGTTTGAATAATTTTGAAAAGTATAAATTTTTTTGTTAATGCAAAATAGGCTTAGAAGAAGCAGAAAATTTGGCATTTGCCGAGGGCGGTAAATTGTCTGTGGTCGGCCCAACTATAAATACACACGTTCTTAACTTAATAATAACTATTAAACTAATTTATGAAAATTATTAGGAATGAAATATATTTTTACCGGCACATGCCCTATAAATAACAAAATCAGTATTTTTCGCTTAACATAATTAATAATAGCCATGTTTTTGACCTTATTATTTATAAAGGCTTTTCTGTAAAATGATTGGCTAACAACAATTCTCCAAAGCACGAACACTATGTGGCAGTAAGTACATTCCATTCAAATCGAGGATTTTTCGAATGTGTCACCGGTAAACATTCCGGTTCCACCAATTTCCAGACACCGTTCTCCATCTCCTCGACAGCGCCTAAACTGCAGTATGGTATTTTATGTATCACTTGGCGCAATTCATTTGTACAACGTGGTTCGGCACCAATTAATTGTCGTGTACACGTGTCAAGGGTAGTGGCATGTGCCACTATTAAAATGTTTCCCTCTACAAAACAAAACATATCAAATGAAAAGAATCAATGTTAATCATTTCACTAACGTTGGAAGATTTATAACTCACTTGTAGTTTCAATGATTTTTCGCAAAGTTTCATAATTACGAGTATAAAACTCTTCTGTGGTTTCCTTGACGCACTCATTCAATTTAGTGTCAGAAATGAAAGGTTGATAACTTGCATCTATGTTGTAATCAGCATCTAGCAGCTCTGACTTACTCATCCAATCTGGCACACCATCTGGATACCAAGCCATCCATTCAAACAAACCGGGTTCTAGTTTAACTTTGAATTTGTTACGCAAGTGTAGACCTATATGTTTCAAGTTGTACCAAATTACAGTATTCTTATTATAGCACAGCATTAAATACAAATATATTCTAACCTTCTAATGTACTCATACATGTTTGAACACAGCGATAAGCTGGAGAGCAGTAAACATGGTCGATGCGAGCATTGCATTCAAGTAACGCTTCACCCGTCAATTTCGCTTGATAAAGTCCAATGTTTGTGAGCGGTGAATCATTTTGCCAACCGTCTGGACATCTTTGCCTTTGCACAAAAAAATTATTCATTACTTATTGGTAAAGCTTCTAAAAACCGTTTTTCCATTTTAATGGGGTTATGATTTCGAGACCTGCAGTCTTACCTACCTTCGTGGTAATTTCTTGGGCATATTTAAATCTTTGCGCACATAATTGTTGAATTCATCGAAACAATAAGGTATCCAAGTGCCGAAGGTAAAATCAACACGTTCACCATGTCGCATTATATATAATCTACGACTCTTGTTCGGCGATGCCTCTAGGCTTGTAACTTCATTTGAACGATCGGAATTTATACTAAGCGTGTCATCTGCACGTGGCGTTGAAATACTAATCGGCTCCACCATTATCTCCATGTCTCTTCGCTTCTTTGCCAATTCCATTGCGTGTGGCGAACTAATTTCGAAGCTGGGCGTTTCTTGTTGTAAAATGCATTCCGACTGATGTTGTATATGTTGCGGTTGTGATGGTTGACTACTGTTTGGCATTGAATTGTGATTGCCTTGCGCAAGTGGCAAATCTAAACAAGGTTTTAATGTTTTGCGTAAGTATTTTTCCACACTGTTTTCGGATTCCTCATTAAAAGAAGTGCCCTCTACTAATTCATGCGACAAGGCAACTATCACATCTGAAATAAGACAGAAATGGATAACAAATCTATATACGGTCAATAATGTAGAAACAAGTAGTTGCACCGACTTTGATGATGTAAACGCTTCTCACGTTCGTCGTGATCAATAGAAATGCTGTGACCATCCACAATGTCAATTTCTTCAGCCGATATTAAAGATGGGGTCGTTGATTTAGATAACTGTACAACGCGGTGAAGTGTCCAAGCGTCTGATTCAGCGGTTCGTTCAGTGTAATTCACAGGCAAGTAACCAACACTTCCCGTTAGCCAGGAAATACCCTCTGCCCAGCCATCGCTGGAATTGTCTACAGCATCCGTGTTCAAATAAATATAATCACCGATGCGCAACTCCAGTTCATCGATTTCATGGGGGCTATGAGGATACACCACTTTGTGCACCTACAGAAGCGCGAAAATAGTGGTTTTGAATTATCAGGGGTTGAAAAACAGCATTAAAAAAAGAGAAAAAGGGAAACAAAATTTTAAAGAAAAGTTATTAATAAATTAATCAAGAAAAAAATAAACATATATAATGGTAAATGATGCAATGTACTTGTTTTGTGGTTAGTCGTGGGTCGCGCGAATACAGACGCAGCTCCCAATTTGAGGCACAAGTTGCATTGAGTGATTCCACTAAGGTTTTCAGTGAATTAAATTGGTTCTGCGGAAACTGATATGCTAAGGTAAGATGTAGTGATTTTACGTGCGGCTCCAAAGATATTGCTAAAATATACACATATATGTACATATATTGTATTTGTAGACAAAAAAGTGGTATTTAAATTCTTATATATGTCTACGATGGCATGCGAAATTGTATATATGTATTTATATTAGTACTTTCAGTTTACCAAATACTTATAAACACAAAAATAATGTTCGGAATTGAGTCTCCAAAACAAGTAAAACTACAGAAGCAGTAAATTACAAAGAAACATAATTTCAAAGGTGGTTTCAGTATTAGAATCCAAAAATGTTTGTTTATAATTTTACCCATTCTATTTTATTCGGGCTCGAATTAATTTAACACTCATTTAATGGCCGTAATTTATTTATCTTTTGCATAAACATCAAAACTAAAAGTCTTTTACATGTTCTTAAAATTATTCAATTAGTTTGTGTTACAGCTACATATGTATGTACATATATGCTACAATGGTCCGATCCGAACAACATACTCGGGTATTGTAGCATTGCAATGAGCTTTAATCCGCATATATGTACATAATAAATAAAACAAGCAGACTGACATTGGTAAATCGACGCAGCTCATCACGCTTATCATTTATACATATATACATACATATGTATACTTTACGTTATTTTTTTGATTTAAAATATACTTATGCATTTTGCACTGGATTCAGAATGCTTCTGATAAATAGTTATTAAAAAAAATTAGATATATGTACATATGAAAGACAAATCAAAATCACAATTTTCTAAAATAATTGTTATTTTTCTTACATCGACTACTACGCGGTATACAACGTGTACCAGATGAAACAGCACCGCACCATGGGAAGCAAGCAACTATTGCATCAAGCTGCTCGTATGTATCACTTATGACTTTATGAAGTTTTTTTAGCAAAAACAATTTTTACAGTTAAGCACAATGTTACAAGTTCCAATGAAAGCGTTTTAAAAATGTAGAAAAGAGCACCAAAAGTTTACCATTTACATAGTTTAAAATATTTTATAATACCTCGGTCACAAAAAATATGACAACGAAAAATTACTAAAAATAATTTTCATACAAGAACAGTTTCATACTTGAATTGGAAACCTCTTTAACATATTGTAATGAAAGCCGTTTCATATAGTTTGCGTCATCCTCGGCTACAAAAAATCCCATAAAATTTTGACTCAAATAAGGCTCTAATTTCAATGGACGATCTAGAAGTGGTCCACTCATATCAACTACTTGTTTCAAGGCTTTAGATAGATGCAATGAACTTTCGTCAGGGGCCTTCATAAAAAGGAGAAAAATAAAAACAAAAAAATGATGATCACGCTCGCATCTGCAAGATTCAGATCAATATCTTGTTAACATTTATTTTTACCTTAAAAAATGAAACCAATGTGATATGTGGCACATAATTATGAGCACCATTCCAACCACACATTATCCGTGATTGCTTCCAAAATTCCTCCAGTTGATGTAAAAACGAGCCAGTAGGGCATGCGTACAGAATATATTCTCGCGGACAATTTTCATCCAAAGTTGAATCATTAACATGCGCAAGCAGCCAATCAGAAGCGATTTGAACACCTCGATTACCAGTTGCTGCCAAAGCTTTTTCTCTGTATTTAAAAAATAATATTCACATGGGTATTATCTACATATATACATATACACATAACAAAAAAAATATTTTCAGAAATCCCTGTTTAAGGATCAAATATTAGGTTGTCAAAAAAGTCTTGCAGTATTTTCGCTAGTTGGCGCTGAAAGCGCGTAGTTCTAGTTTTATTCGTCGCATCGGGTCATGCTATACCTTTTTGGAAAACTCATTTCTCGCGCTAACACGTGTTTGATTGATTGTCGCAAACATGGAGCAAAATAAAGAGAAAATACGATATATTTTACAGTACTAACGGGTGATTTTTTTGAGGTTAGGATTTTCATGCAGTAGTATTTGACAGATCACGTGGGATGTCAGACATGGTGTCAAAGAGAAAGATGCTCAGTATGCTTTGACATTTCATCATGAATAGACTTACTAACGAGCAACGCTTGCAAATCATTGAATTTTATTACCAAAATCAGTGTTCGGTTCGAAATGTGTTTCGCGTCCGTGTCCGATGAGCGATGAGGCTCATTTCTGGTTGAATGGCTACGTAAATAAGCAAAATTGCCGCATTTGGGGTGAAGAGCAACCAGAAGCCGTTCAAGAACTGCCCATGCATCCCGAAAAATGCACTGTTTGGTGTGGTTTGTACGCTGGTGGAATCATTGGACCGTATTTTTTCAAAGATGCTGTTGGACGCAACGTTACGGTGAATGGCGATCGCTATCGTTCGATGCTAACAAACTTTTTGTTGCCAAAAATGGAAGAACTGAACTTGGTTGACATGTGGTTTCAACAAGATGGCGCTACATGCCACACAGCTCGCGATTCTATGGCCATTTTGAGGGAAAACTTCGGACAACAATTCATCTCAAGAAATGGACCCGTAAGTTGGCCACCAAGATCATGCGATTTAACGCCTTTAGACTATTTTTTGTGGGGCTACGTCAAGTCTAAAGTCTACAGAAATAAGCCAGCAACTATTCCAGCTTTGGAAGACAACATTTCCGAAGAAATTCGGGCTATTCCGGCCGAAATGCTCGAAAAAGTTGCCCAAAATTGGACTTTCCGAATGGACCACCTAAGACGCAGCCGCGGTCAACATTTAAATGAAATTATCTTCAAAAAGTAAATGTCATGAACCAATCTAACGTTTCAAATAAAGAACCGATGAGATTTTGCAAATTTTATGCGTTTTTTTTTTTAAAAAAGTTATCAAGCTCTTAAAAAATCACCCTTTACTACGATAAAGGCAAAAATGCATCTCAAGCCGCCAATAAAATGTGTGCAGTTTATGGACCCGATACAGTTTCCATTTCCACCGCACAACGATGGTTTCGACGTTTTCGTTCTGGTGTAAAGGTGGTCGAAGATGCGCCACGCTCCGGAAGGCCTGTCGTCGAAAATTGCGATAAAATCGCTGAATTGGTCGAAAGAGACCGACATAGTAGTCATCAAACCTTTATAAACCATTTGAAGAAGCTTGGAGTCACTAAGAAGCTCGATGTATGGGTGCGACACGAATTGATTCAATAAAAATACCGCAAGACTTTTTGACAACCCATTATCTTTGAAAAGCATATAAGCTCTACAGCTTTTAGTTAATTTTTTTCTATAATTCATGCATATATTATTTTCATATATACAAAATTCACAGTTTGGGTGGGTCACACAATAACCGACTTTTGTGCTACACATTGCGAGCGAGAAGTTTAAATACATACAAAATATACTGGTCGCTAATAATTTGTTGCCAGCTATCTACTTGCTAAAGCCTTTCCTTAAGGATCTGTGAATATGCTTTGTTCTGATTATTAAACCGTGTAATAGTTTCAATACAGAGAAATATACGCAAGTTTCTTACTTACTGGAACTATTTATAACTAACGTAATTGTATAAAAAATTCTATTTCTTTAAAATCAATTATTTTATATTATCGTCTTGTTTTAACAACTGGCTAATAAACCGTATTTATATAGCGAAATTGTTACTCAGGGTTTTGCGGTTATAATATGGATATTTTGAAAAGGCTGGTGGGTAAGAAAGAATATGTTAACATTATTGGTTATTTGCCGATACCTCTTGGTAAGTTAGGAATACATACATATGTAAATTTGTCGACTTTTATAAATATAATATCCAGTATGTATATATAAACGTGAGTTGGTTTCAATTTATCAATTGTTATATATAAGCACTTTTTACACACTTATGATGTTAACTTACGCTCTGTGCTTGGTAAAACCCATTTGCAGTAACGTCTGCAACGGTGATAAGTGCTGCTTTGAAATTCTAGTTGGTGTCAGGTTCTTCCGCGGCGGGAGTTGAGCCATGTTCCTTCTTATCAAAAACAGAACAATGGTAATGAGGTTTCAATTAAAGTTAAAAATTATCCTCAATAATTATGATTGGGTACATACAATCTAATGTTGTCGTACAACTTTGCAAATTTATATGATAAGATAACTGAACCTTCTTCACTTTTTCTTTCTATCTTCTACTTAATCGAAACTGTCATGTTAATGAAGCTGAACTAAATAGTCCTAATAGCAGCTACCAACGTTAGATTTGTTTAAGCAAACGAAGCAAGTAAAATATAAATTTTTTATTATTTAAAATCCAATCCAATGTTTAAATATTTGTGTTGTGTTGAAATTGAAATATATTCCAAGAATTAACAAAATTGAAAGATAAGAATGATCCTTTGCTAATACCAATATCAACTGATGGATATTTTACTGCTGTCCCTAAATAAAAGTGGCAGCGGCAAATTGGTTAATACATGTATAAATGAATGAAAGTTTTATTAATAAATTAATTTGTTTGCATTTTATTTTTCTTTGGTGGGTTAAATCCAGGGACAGAAAATAACAGCTATTTAATAATTTTTGACTATAAAAAATATTTTGGGCGTATATATATCATAACATAAAATATAAAAACTGAAAGCAAACTATTACGAATAGTTTATATATTTATAAGTAATAGCGTTCGACTCTGATTTTGACTTATTTTAAGAAAATTTCAAACATATTGAAGACAACTTTTATAATTACTACAGTATATCGAGATTGGCAACCCTGCATTGTGAGAGAGCAATCATAAGACAGGTCGTATCAGCAGAGAACGTATATTTATAGAGAAGGTCCAACAACGGACAAGCGTGTAAACTGTCAAAAGCTAACAAAATGCGATGGGTGCATTTCACCACAGCTAGCTATGAAGGAGAAACTTTAACAGTGGCGCGTGAACAGAGCTGAGCATTAATTGAAAATTATGCTCAGCAATATACATTGCTATTACAGACGTATGTTGGCCTTTTGCTTATATTTTTATATGCTTACATGCCATCATATTAATTGATATGATTATCATTTTGCGAATTTTTATGAATACATGCAAAACTGATAACATTCTAATTAATTTATGCCATTTTCAAAATATATATTCGTAGTTAATGTGTGAATAACAGTTAATTTTTAAATATTTCTTATATTTGATAATATAACATAATTTTATATTTGAATATGTTTGTATTTATGCGATATACATATATACAGTGTGCGACAAAACTAAAGCACGGAATCTACCTTGTCGGTATTTAACTGAATAAAATCATAAAATAGGTATTAAATGATTTTATTTTTATTTTTATAACTAGTTCATTCGTTCTTCTTCTTGAACTAGTAAAACTTAAACAAATTAACTTATTAAAAAAATATATAAAATTCCACATTTGAAAATTTCCAAAAATCTGGTGCGACAAAACTAAAGCACGAAATAGTTATATGATTGAAAAATTTATGTTTTTCAATATTTGGGTGCGTATCCCTAATTTTTTAATACAGCTACACATTGACGAGGCATGCACCCAATTAATTTATTTAACTTGTCCCAGGAAAAGCTTTTCCATGCTTCCTTAAATTGCATGAATAAAGCGGCCCTATTTTTACAATTCTCAGGTATGATTTTTCGATCTACAGTTTTCCATTGGTTCCCTATGGGATTGAGATCTGGTGATTGGGCGGGTCCCTTCAAAACTTCAATACTGTTTACATCAAACCACAATTTTACACAAATAGCAGCGTGTTTCTGGTCGTTGTCATGTTGATAACTCCTATTTAAAGGCATTTCTTCTGCAGCATGCCACAGCAAAATATTCCAAAAAATATTTTTGTACTTAAATTTGTCCATTATACTATTTATGTGATGAATTGGCCCTATTCCATGCGCTGAAACATAACCGCACACTAGCACATTACCTCCACGGTGTTTCACTGTGCCTGTTATTTAACGTGAATTTAGGCGTTGTGCTTTCGTTTTGCCTATCAGCTTCAACCCATCTGAATCTTTTATATTAAACTTCGATTTGTCAGAAAGAAGTACAGTTCGCCATTTTGTAATCGTCCAATTGATGTGCATCTTCGCAAATTTCAGTAGCGCCAGTCTGTTCTTTAATGAAATATATGACTTTTTTGCACTAACTTGCTACAGGTAGCATGAAAATCCGCCATGGACAGCTCAACGTTGTATGGATCTCTGTAATATATTTAACCGTAATTGTCTTACAGTTGATGTTGCAGATATAAACGGGTAATTTTTTATGCCCGAATGACTGCTTTCTCTTCTGGTTCGGTTGTTTTCCTCGGCCTTTCACCACTATGCATTGTAACTAAAGAGCCTGATTTGCGAAATCTGCTTAATGTTTGGGAAACAAAATATGATTTACTCCAACCTTTTATGCAATAGTCATAACCGATTCTCTTTTCTTAAAATCCTTAATAATTTTTTCTCTGAAATGAGCAGAATACTTATTTTGAGCCATTAATATACCCTTTACTTTAATATACAACCAACCGCATTGAATAACGAATTGAAACTGAATATGCACTAATATTTTTCTATTTAGCTCATAACTATACATATTCAACATTTTCTGATCACGAAAAACCGTTAAACAAAAAATTAATGTGCAATTAATGTGAATTCTTAGTTATGTGCATTAGTTTTGTCGCACCAGATTTTTGGAAATTTTCATATGTGGAATTTTATATTTTTTTAATAAGTTAATTTGTTTAATTTTTACTAGTTCAAGAAGAAGAATGAATGAACTAATTATAAAAATAAAAATAAATCATTTAATACCTATTTTATGATTTTATTCAGTTAAATACCGACAAGGTAGATTCCGTGCTTTAGTTTTGTCGCACACTGTATGAATATGTATGTATATGAGATCCTAAAAACGTAATACATATGTATATTACAATAATATTGTTTGTAAATTACATTTCTTCATTTAAATTTTCATACGCATCTACATATTAGCACATAATTACATCCATATGAATGTACATAAGTACAATTCAAATTCAAATCGTGATGTTATCATTTATCAGTAAAAAGTGTGCGCGCACTGCTCTATATGTATGTACATGCATATGTGTACGACCTTGCCGAACAAATAATGTATACCAACCAACATACAAATATGAGTACACATGTAAATATGTGCGCATGACATTCCCACGCAAATAATGCATACACAACATACATACTTATGTATATGCGTTCACATGTAGATATGTCACCCGCAAAAATTACCAATATTGTTCTACAAAAACAACAATGGTTTCGAATAGCGTCAGCAGCGTCACAAGTCAATATGACAGCCAAACATTCGATGCCCAAATTTGTAGAAAAACACCTAACAGCAATATTTTCATTCATGAACGCAAGCGCACTTTCAACCGGCAAACTCGCTTCATTCATAAAAGCAAATGGTGTCATCTCCCCGAGCATGCCTTTGCCTACAAGCGTCTTTTCGCGACGATGGCAAAAGCTAAAAATCATAAATTGAACAATTTCTGATATTTTGCTAGAAGGGAAAAGTGTCAACCCCGCAAACTCGCAAAACACAGAAAGAAGTGACAAAAGTGGCAACATACTGCTGTCGATTTATAATATTTGTCAATTCTAAAATATTTTTCCATGGCTCGCAAAAATCTTCGTCGATATGTATGCAGACTCATTCGTATATATTCATACATATTTACGCAAGTTTGTAGGCGAAGCTGTTAGAGCGGCAAGGGAAGCGGTGACAATAGACGATCGTTTGCTTATTTTTTCGGCACAGCTCGGATTTTCTACCAACAACACAATGCTGTGTCGACAGATTGACTCGTTGACATGAAAGCAAAAAACGCGCTTCGCCATTGGTTGTCCGCGCCAATGGAAATTTCGCATGAAGCATTGAATGTACATATTTACATACATTTGTTGCATGTTGGTCTTTTAACATGATTTATTGACCAAAGCGAATATTTTTTTAAATATATAAATATACATGCATATGTATGTCGTACCAAAAATATATAAAATGCATATAGGTAGTAACACAAATTTTATTGAATTACTATATATAGTTACATAATAGCCCTATATACTTAACTTATACTTATTCTAATCGTACTCTTAATTCTAACTTAGTCTTACTCTTATATTTAATTACCTATGCTTACTCTTATTTAAACTACTCCCACTCACACTTTACATACTTTCTCCCATTACCTCTACTCTCTCCTACACTCAATGATATGACTGTAAAATAGTTAAGCTTTTAGCTAATAAGGATTATGTAAAGAGTTTCAGTTGAATAAAGACACTTGATAGAAGAAAACATTCAACATCGTTTCTGGCGCAGTCGATCGCGAACCTGACACGCACTGCAAATCTAAAATAAAAAGTTTTGAAAAAAAATCTAAAATAAAAAGTTTTGAAAAAAAATTTAAAATAAAAAGTTTTGAAAAAAAAAATTCAAAATAAAAAGTTAATAACAAAAAACAAAACGTTCGAAAAGAACACGTGTTTTAAAATAAAACTTGTTGTGATTAACGTGACTCGAAAAGAGGAAAGCTTAAAAACTTATTTTCGGAAAGAAAATTTAAGAAAAATAAATTACTTTTAAAAAAATAAAAAGTAATGAAAACTACAAAATGTCTCCATAAGAACTTTGTTTGAAATCCAAAAGAAATAAAAAAATTTTTTTTTGATATAATTGTAAGAAAAGAAAAAAACTGTAAACAAGAAGCCGTTTCAAAAAAACAGTAAATAATCCGTTTTAGAGAGAAATCATGCTACGAGTATTTGAATAATTTCTGGCACTCAAAGAGAGCTTACGGCAGAACAGAAAAAAAGTAACCAAATCAAAATTAAAGAATAAAAAACAACGAATAAAAAGTAGGAACAACAAGAAAGGTATTGAAGTACACGATATTACACGACAACGAAGGCAGTAAGAAAAAAGGAAACTGCAAAAACAAATCAGAGCAGTACAACGCTTGCATGGAGATGTAGAGCAGAAGAGAACAGCACATTTTTTCCCCTCTCGTCAAGAACTCAAGGTCACCTTCATCAACGCTGCAGCAAATTTTGGAAGGAGAAGCAATTGGAAGTCAAGAGAAAGTTCGTCACACTTATGTACATATATATAGGTGCATATGGATACGTATGTATATAATTTGCATTAAGAGCAATACAAACACACCGTTGTGTACATACCCATTAAAGCTCGTAGTTTTAAGAAAGTAAAATTTATCTATTTATTTGGCATCTTATTTAATTTAGTTTAGCAAATATGGATAGTTTAAACATTAACGAAAAATTTAAGCTCATTTCCACCAACATAAATAGCATTCCTCCATATGACGGAAACAGAGATGCACTATTAAATTTTGTACAGCGTATAGATTACATGTGTCCAATGTTAGACAGTTTTACTGATGAAGAATATAAAATTCTGTTAGTTGGCCAGATTAAAGATAAAATTATTGGAAGTGCTAGAAGATCAATTTTAATTAACGGAAATCCACTTTCATGGCCAGAAATAAGAAAAGTCCTTATAGATAATCATGGCGAAAAGAATTCAGTCGATGAACTTATTGACAAAATTAGAATTTGTAGATGTACTTCTACAATTGAAACTTTTTATAATTCTCTTAATACTTTATTATGTCGGTTAAATAACGCATCAACTTTTTGTGACAATAGCTCTTCTAGTATAAATAGTGAAAGCAATGCTAGGATTGCTTTAAACTCATTTAAATATGGTTTACCCGAGCCTGTCAAAAGCATTATTGTAAGCAGGAATCCAAAAACTTTAAAAGACGCATATGAAATTATAAAATCAAATGGTTACTTGAACTATAAACATCACCAAACAGCTCATGGAAAGAATAACTGTGAACATACTCGTTATGTTAATAACATGAATTTTTCTTCTCATAGGCAACATAATAATTATAACAGAGAAGCTAATATGAGCAATTATGTTAATCAACAGAATAATCAGCTATTTAATTACAGCAATAGAGCAAATGATACATTTAGTCAACAGCATAGACAACAGAACAGCAACAATAACATTAATAACATTCAGCGACAAAATAACTCAAACAGTGTAACATTAAACTCTTCTACTCAACCCAGTTTTAATAGCAACTACAGCAACCAAACATACAGAACTAATCGCAACTCGAGTAGTTTTTTTAATCAGAATAATAATAACAATAACGAACGACTGTTAAATAACAGAAGTAATAATCGTTTTCGCAGTGAAACAGTTGTAGAGCCTATGGAAATAGGAGTCAATGAAAACGAACAAAATTTTCAATTAGAGGGCCAAGGAAGTTACCCTATATAATAGTTGAAACAAACGTGAGAAAACTTAAATTTATAATAGATACAGGTGCAGAATTTAGTATCATAAACCCAAATATTTGTAATCCCAAATGGAGAATAAAATCACGTTCTATTACTTTAAAAGTTATAAATCGAACTGTTACTACAGACAAACAGTATAGCTTTCCATTGTTTAAAGAATTTCATAAACCAAATTTTAATGTTAATTTCCTAGAATTTAAATTTCATAACTACTTTGATGGTTTAATAGGTAACAATATATTGCTTAATTTGAGTTGTAAAATCGACTACGAGAATAGAGTTTTAATAACAAAAGATGCAACATTACCAATTTATTTTTGCGAAGAAGAAGAATTAACAGTAGATGATTATCAAAAAAATAAACATTTGGAAATATTTATTAATGAAGAAAAAGAAATAGTAGAACATTCGTCACTTAGTATGTTTCCTAATCATTTAAATTCTAAAGATCAAGAAGTTTTAAAGACTGTTGTAAATAAGTTTAAAGATATTTTTTATAAAGATGGTGAAAACTTATCTTTCAGTAGTGAAATTCGTCATCGAATAAATACAAAAACTGACACTCCTATATATAGTAAACTGTATAGGTACCCTGTCATACATCGGGCAGAAGTGGACAGGCAAATACAGGAAATGCTAGCGCAAAATATTATATCTCCGAGTTGTAGTCCTTACAATTCCCCATTATGGGTTGTGCCCAAAAAAGCAGATAACAGTGGTAAGCAAAAATGGCGAATTGTAATTGACTACAGAAAACTAAATGAACAAACAGTAGACGACAAGTTCCCACTTCCAAATATAGAAGATTTATTTGATAAGTTGGGAAAATGCTGTTATTTCAGCACAATTGATCTTGCTAAGGGATACCACCAAATTGAAGTGCACCCCGACGATAGGGCAAAGACAGCTTTTTCAACTGCAAGTGGCCATTACGAATTTAATCGTATGCCATTTGGCCTTAAAACAGCCCCTGCAACTTTTCAACGATTAATAAATCATGTATTAAGAGATCATATAAATAAAATTTGCGTTGTATACCTAGATGATATTTTGATATTTTCAACAAGTTTTCAGGAACACATAGAGTCCATTAAAAAAATATTTAGCACTTTACGAGATACAAATTTAAAGATACAAATAGATAAATGTCATTTTGCTGCATTGACTACAAAATTTTTAGGACACCTTGTAACAGGTGAGGGTATTAAACCTGATCCCTCAAAAATTGAAGCAATAAACAGAATGCAACCACCTTCAAACATAAAGGAAATCAAAAGATTTTTAGGAATCACCGGTTATTACCGCAAATTTATGCGAGACTATGCGAAAGTTGCATTCCCCATGGTTCGTCTTTTAAAGCAAAATGCTGTATTGGATTATAGAAGCCAAGAATTCCTAAATTCATTTGAAACGTTAAAAAAACTTATTACTAGTGAGCCAGTGTTACAAGCCCCAGATTTCAATAAAAAGTTCATCCTTACAACTGATGCTTCACAATTCGCAATTGGGTCAGTTTTAAGCCAACAAGGCCATCCAATTTGCTATGCATCTCGAACGTTGTCTGACCATGAAATTCGCTACTCAACCATAGAAAAAGAAGCACTTGCTGTTGTCTGGTCAGTGAAACATTTTCGCACATATCTGTACGGTCGCAAATTTCTAATTCAGACTGACCACCGACCATTAGTTTGGCTACATAATTTTAGAGAACCAAATATGAAACTTCAGAGGTGGAAAATCCTACTTAATGAGTACGACTTTGATATATCGCATATTAAAGGCAAAGATAACACAGTCGCTGATGTTCTAAGTAGATACTGTGTAAAAGATGAAGTTAAATATTTAGGAAATGTGAATATTTTTAATAGCCAATTACGTGAAGAAAACCAAGTTAATAGAGAAAGTGATGAACGAGTTGACATTATGTCAACAGCTGCAACAATACATAGCGCATTTGAAGATAACTTGGATTATATATTTATAACAGAAAAAGCAATCAATTATTACAAAAATCAAATATACTTAAGTTATGGAGAGAAAGAAAAATGTGTAGTAAAAATTGTAAACAAAAAGGTTCAAAATCACGTAGAAATTACTCCGGAATCTGATCTTTGCAATATTATGCAAGGTATATTAATAGACAAAGGTATCATGTGTATCTATTGCGAAAATGATGATCTTTTTATCGCGTTTCAAAGTGTTTTTGTTCGTAATTTTGGTAACAGATCTTTGACATTGTATCGATCAAATATAAAGCTAATTGAAATTACTGACAAAAACGATATATTGACTATCATTGAAAATGAGCATCTTCGCAATAACCACCGAGGCATACAAGAAGTATTTTTAGAGTTGAAGAATAAATACTTTTACCCGAAGCTTTATAAAACAATAACACTTTATATTAATAATTGTTCAATTTGCACTATAGCTAAGCACGATAGAAATCCCCTAAAACTTCCCTACCAAATTACAGAAACCCCTACACACCTAAATGACATAGTCCATATTGACATTTGGTACCCTTGTAGGAACAAAATGTATCTCACCACCATAGATAAATTCTCAAAGTATGCAACATTTCATAAATTAAATGATAGAAATTGGATTGCAATAATAGCAGCTTTAAAAGAACGTATTTTATTTTTAGGGAAAATGAATAAACTTATCTTCGATAACGATCGTTGTATATTACACAGCGCTGTTAAATTATTTTTAAGTGAACAAAATATTGAGTCTCACGTAACTACGCCGTACCTAAAGACAGGTAATTCTGACATTGAAAGATTACACGGTACACTTAATGAGCATCTAAGGGTATTAGAAGCAGACACTAGCCATAAAACGAAAGATTTGGACGACAAACTTTTTGAAATTTTTAACGCATATAATAGAACAATTCATTCTACCACAAAAAAGCGACCAATTGATTTTATAATAAAAAACTTTGACAAAGAAGAGATAAATGAATTATGTAAAGAGTTTGAACAACAAAAAATTCAAAGAGTAAATAAATTGAATAAAAGTAGAAAGGCTGAACCAAATCAAATAGAAAACATTGTATTTAATAGGCAAATTGCGAAAACTAAACCTAAATATAAGAAACTTGACAAGTATTATCGCCAAGGTAATTATGTTGTGGATTCTTCGAATAACAGAAAAATAAAATATTACAAAAGTCAATTTAAACGAAAATATAATTTGAACAATGAAAATGTTAACTAATTTTATTGTAATTTCATTTAATTTAAATTTAAAAATTTTCAATAACTGTAATAAAATTAAATACCTTGTAAACTAAATATTTGCGAGGACACAAATAACTTAAGGGTGGAGGAGTTACATAATAGCCCTATATACTTAACTTATACTTATTCTAATCGTACTCTTAATTCTAACTTAGTCTTACTCTTATATTTAATTACCTATGCTTACTCTTATTTAAACTACTCCCACTCACACTTTACATACTTTCTCCCATTACCTCTACTCTCTCCTACACTCAATGATATGACTGTAAAATAGTTAAGCTTTTAGCTAATAAGGATTATGTAAAGAGTTTCAGTTGAATAAAGACACTTGATAGAAGAAAACATTCAACATCGTTTCTATATGTACATATATTTGCAAAGATTTTATGAAATTCATCATAAAATAGCTCAATTTTAAAATATATATATACATGTCTACATAGTTATGTGCTTTCATAACAAATACATATGTATGTATATGTATACCGATCTATAAATTATATGCAGCATCATTTGCGCATAGCAAAAAAGGGAATCTGTATGCGTACATTACTTAACATTGGAATTATCATTATTTTTCTCATTTAACACTGAAAATGCTCAAATCTGCTATTTTCGTGTCCCCTGATGTTAAGTGGTGAAATGCGCTAATAATTTTCTGTGGTGAAATGCACTCATCCAAAACAGTAAATATCCCAAAATTGAAATATCCCTAAATTTTTGATATCGTGAACCTTCTCTGTAGATATACGTTCTCTGCTCTATACATGTCAGTTAATTTTAGGTCTTACAAAAACACATTTACTGATCCAAAATACTGTAGATGTTAAAAACACACAAAAATGTAGGCTTGTTTTGGTTAAGTATTTAATAGTGTATCTAACTATAATCAATTATTTTCTACATACATATGTATACAAATGTCTAAGTAAACTGATTGAATTTTAGGCTCACAAAATCGCTTAATAAATAGGTACAATATAATTACCCAAACGGATGGGATACAAATGTTTTACATGTAATAGTAAATCAAATAGCCGAACAACCATAAAAAAGAATGTTCAGCTTGTTATTTCCTCAAGTTTCAATATTTGCTCTAAAAAGGATACATCATAAAAAAACTCTTTATTTTCAATTCAAACTGTGCTTAAATCATTTTACTTCTTTCATATATTTGACATGGGATTTTTTTGATATATCTTTGGAAATGAAGGACACTGTAAAATACATATACACACATGAAAAAAAGTAATTTCCTTATTGTGCTCAAATATATGTAATAATTATACATTCTTCGAGTTTTACCATTTTTGTATGATTCCACAAAAATATATTTTTTTTGACAGTTTAACCAAACTTTCCTTTACTCTATTCGCTACCCTATATACGCTATATATTTATATATATACAACGTTTTGTGTGAAAAATATCCAATTAAAATTTAAAACGTTGAGGAGAATGCAACCGAAAGTGATAAGTAGGTTAATATATGAATGTGTGGGGTAACTTTTTTTGTACAAGTATTTTTTGTAATTATTTAATTCCGTAGTTCAGCCATTTGCGCTTCGAAAAGAGCAGTATTTATTTTATGTTTAAGACCTAATAACACTTCACGATTCGTTATGTTGCGCATTTCATTAGATACATATTCGCCATAAGTAGTATATTCGTCGCGTATATGACCTGATGTATTGAATACTTGCGGTCCAGAATTCGGATTGGTTGATTTATCCAGATTTCGTCCTGCCAAATGTTGCTTTTGTTGACTGCTGATTTTGATTTTGGAATTTAACAATATGTTTGTTGGATGTGTACCCGCAGATGGCGTGGATGTTATAGGCACGGAATTTTGTTGTCCTGTGCTTCCATAGAAAACACGTTTGTCGTCATGTGTCGGGTCAGCTTCAGCTTCATCTTCATATTCAATATCTGGGTCATTGCATGAATTATTGTGTTGAGCTTTAATAATACGTGTAGATATTGTTTGCTGATTATGAGAAATATCACAGCCATCAGCTCCTGTCGAAGATGTGTATGTGATTTCTTCCTCTTCCTCCTGTAATTGAATAGCTTCCAACTGTTCTTCATCTCCTTCTGCGTTTATTCTATGACTATTCATTTGGTCTTCAACTTGCATTTCATTGTTATAACTTTGCTGCTCCATTGTAATAGTCATTTTTTGCTTATCATCAGCTTCATCAATATCTTTGGTAGTTTCTTCAATTAACTTTTCTAATGCGCGTGATCGACTGGTATTACGGTAATGTTTAGAGTTGCTTATGGGCTCTATCGCAATAGCAGACTTTTGCTGTATTAAAAATTCTTCATTTACATTGTTATTCAAGTTCACAGAACTTCCACTGCTATCGTGATGAGTATTCGAGTCTCTTATAATATATTTTGATGTCATTGTCCCATCTTCCGTAATTTCATTTTTAATACGTCCTCTCGAGAGCCGTCGAGCCATCGGAGAACTTAAAAACTGCAAGTTCTTGAAACCAAACCATTTGGAGTTGTAGGGCTCTTTACGATTCATTCGATTTATTTCGCGATGGTATTGAGTACGCAAAGTGTGGAATTTCTTCTCGATCTCGTTAACGGATATGCTTCCACCAAGACTATTACTCACTTCTATCAGAAGATTCTGTTTAATATCCTTTTTTCTATAATCATCATGTGTCATATCCCATAGACCTCGTCTTTTACGGTATTCATTAATAAGTGTAAGTGTTCTTTCTCGCGTCCATTCCATGATTTATTGTTAATATCCACAATAAAAGTTATATAGAAATTATTATCCAAATAGTGCTCTTAAAGTTACTCTAAATCGTTAAATTTGTTGGAAAGAACTCGATTGTTGATGAAGGTCCCATATAAATTTACGGCTAAGGAATATGATGTAAAATATTCTTTAAAAGTATGCTCAAATCAATTCATACGCTGATGTATATATACAGATGCTTAATTAAACAATATTTATCGGTAAACAATTTTTCATTCACCTAGATGTTACAGTTTTGTTTTAGTCTCCATGTTTAACAATCGGGGACCCAGTTATCCACAAATTGTTTTTCTCCATCTTGGGAGACTTTTTGACATTTATTAATCTAAATTAGAGTTACCATGGCATCAAGTTACAAATTTCTTCTTTTAGAATGGTTACTCCGCAGTTGTACGATCAAGCACCTACTTTAAGCTTGATTTAACAAATCACAAATATTTGCAGGCTTCTAATGTAAATTTGACTCTAAAAGTTATTAGAATGTTTAAAATAAAACTGACCAATTTATGTTGATATATTATATAACAAGAATTATTTCCCAATTTTCGTTTTTACTGTTTTTATAATATTTCCCAATTTCACAGCAAAAACACAAAAAAATTTACTTTGGGTTAACATAAATGACAACTATGAAGAAAATACCAATATATACAAACAAAATATTTATCAACTAAGAATATTTACATACATATATCGTTTTTCTTAGTTTGCTCACTGTGTACCCAAGTACTTGTCAAAATTTATGAAAACTGAAGCCGTGACTTGATAATCGATAATAATTTCAAGACGCCGTCATTTATTTGCAAAACTATATTATCAGCAATTTTAACTTGATCGATTTAAAAACAAGTAAAATTGTTCTAAATCAGTATTATGAAAAAATAGCTGTACATATCTTGCTCATGCAAGATTTCAGATTGCAAAAATCATATACCGAAATATACAAAGGCACGAGAGCACCCATTGCAGAATCTAGTGATATATGAACGGCTGATTCGGTCATTTTTTCTAAATGACTATTGTGTATGGCTATTGTGAATTGGCGCACCTTCTGCAAACATTCTTAACAAACAAACTGTAACAAATCTTTATAATTTAAATAGAAATTATAAAATCTATTAAAAATTTACCTTCTTCAACAATTTAAAGTCAAAATATGTATTTAAGTAAAATGACAGCTAGCACAGGGTTGCACTTATTTTTTACGTGTCATTGCACGAAAATAAACATGGGTCTGACATATCTGCAATTCGTGCACCGTGCAAGGGTTTTGAAAGAGCAAGAGAATACCCCTATTATGTTGTAATTATTTTTTGTTTTGTTTGCAAAATATAAAGATATGGCAACGTCATTTGCTGGTATACAACTGTATTTCATCGTTCTTGTAAAAACTATTTGTATAAATCGAAGTGAATAAAAAGCGAAATATTAAATAAAAGTTGTTTTAGAGATAATTATTACAAACAAATTAGTGAAGTCTTAATTTACGAAAAGTGTATAATATGTAGAAGTGTAAATCTTATTACAAATCGACACATTACTTAATTAAAATTGGTAAATTTATGAATTTTAAATACAAATATCTGAAAACCTAAGGTCGCGGGAGTTACATACTATATATACATATGCATAGAAATATTTATATATATATATATTAATACAATAATATGAAAAGGCAAAATGTTCGTACCCTATCCTTGGTCGTTTGTACGTTTACATATTTGCTTATTGGAGCGGCTGTATTCGACTCACTGGAATCACACACAGAAGCGAAGAGATGGGATTTTCTGCAAGGTAAATATGTTTTCTAAAACAACCGTGTTAAGAATACGGGTCTTTCTCATTTTCTCGGGTAAAATTTAGAATAGCATCCCCCGACTTCGGGGTTAAAATGGGTATCTACGGGTAGCAGATCATCCAGATCAAGAAAAAAAATATATATAGAAACGCAGACTTATGGTTTTTGAGATATTTGCATTTAAAGTTCAAAAATTCAACTATTTAAAATGAGTGTTTCTCCTATTTATAATGAATTTTACACTTAAATTTTTAACTTGTATATCCAACGACACTTCATTAATTCGTTTCTACGCATGATAAATTGTGTAAAAATAACTTAAATTCCAAATTAAACTTCTGTTGATATCAGAGTTAGATAGATAAATAATTGAGGAATGAATCGCGGCCTTAGGTCTATTGTGCCCTCTCCTAACTCAAAGGGACTCATTTAGCCCCAGCGTTTTGATAAAGTCCAATATCCTGCTGGGTGCTAGTGAGGCGATGTGATCCCTATCAAAGATGGATCCAAGGGCCTTCAACCGCCGTCTACAGACTGCTATGCAGTCGATAAGCAAGTGTTCCGGGGGGGCACAATTCCGATTTCTTTGGCGCCGCGATTTGAAGGTACCGTTGGAAAGAGGAAGTTCTCCTGATTAAAAAACGTATAGGGTTATAGGGTCCGCAAACGCTTAGTATAGGAGATATTCGGCCTTAAAGTTCAAAAATTCGCTTCCGGGGTTTCCGGCTCCCTGTCGCAAAACCGGCAGTTAGCGCAAGAGGATAGAACCATGTTAAATAAATGCCTATTCAACTTGCAGTGGACGGTGTAAAATGCGATCAGTAGCCTGAGTTTATCCCTGGGGAGGTTAATTATCGATTTAAACCTATTCTGGTTGTACCCCCCAATTAGCAACTTGGAATGTCGCATACCATGCGCTCGTTGCCAATGGCTTTCCCTGCCCACTCTTTCTTCCTTACGGAGCAGCTCCTTTAAAGTATGGGGACCCACCCCGGTGAATGGTTCGGACCCTACCATATTGGTGGAGGCAGCGGAGCCGGCGAGCTCATAAGCCAGTTCGTTGCCGGCTATACCTCTATGACCAGGCACCCAGATTAGGTGCACCTGGTTCTGTTCTGCTAGGCTGTTCAACCGTTCTCTGCACTCCTGCACTAGTAGCGATTTGATCTCGTAAGAAGAGATCGCTTTTAGTGCCGCTGGACTATCGCTAAGTATGGTTATACGCTCATTGCGATAGGTGCGATGGAGGTTTATCTCCAAACATCGACTTAGGGCAAAGACCTCTGCCCGAAAAATGCTCGGAAAGCTACCCATCGGTATGGATAGCATGGTGCGTGCACCCACGATCCCTTCCCCAATTCCCTCCGACGTTTTCGATCCGTCGGTGTACCACTTCAACGTGCTTTCCTTCAGCATTAGCTCAAGAGTGGAGTCGTTTCTCTCATTCTTATCACCTCCATCCTCTGGGACGAGATTACCTTGCCTTTGCCACACCTCTCTGCTGTTATTTGCAGAAGTGAGTGCTTGGCTACTTGACCGATTACCAAATGAAGCGGAGTTCCAGAGCTGCTGTTGGGCAAGTCCTCATTGCGCCCGTCATGCAGACACAGGCTAGCCGCTGCAGCTTGGATAATTGGGTTCCTACCCCTGCGACGCTGCTGAGGTCAGAGTTAAAGAGATCTCCAACTCTCCTGCCACTGGAAATGTGAGAACCACTCACCTGGAATAAAGAGATATCCAACTTATTCCAGTGTGAGAGCATTCAAAAATAGCGTTTTTTATATGGCGTTTTTCCATTATGGCTAGATCGAACAGAATAAGAGCTTTTAGGCATTTAAATTAAAACACCCAACATTTATTACGACTGCAAATTATTATATATTGGACTTTTAATATATCACTCATTTGCTGCAAGACCGGCATAAATGAAAAAACGTGATTTTTGAGTTAATGCTGCAGAATTGTTCGTTATATCATACTTCATGTTGAGTGAAAAATTCATATGAATACCTCTTATATGCTCCGCTTGAGAAGACAATATATTTCCTGTTTTCCGTGTAAGGTTATAGTCAGTTGAAAACTTTAAACGCGTTTTCTGGCAAATCGATTTTTTTGACTTATGCCGGTCTTGCAGCAAATGAGCGATATGGAGAAAATACTTAAATTCTTTTTTAAGATTTTACGGTATATTAAAACAACTGACTTTTGATCTTTCAATATTTAATAAGGATAAGGATAAGAATTAAGCAATTAGTTCTTAATTAATAAATGTTTTTAATAATTTGTAATTGAAACTTAATTATACTATGCATCAAATTTGCAAACGTTTAATGAAATATATTTAAATTTGGCATTTTCTTTGATTTTCATCGTTTTACATTTTTTATAAGCGATCTTGACCGGCCGCAATGCAGTGGCACGCAGATAAGGAAATTACAGACCTGTCAAAATACTGCACTCCGGACCGCGACGGGATGCCTTTTGATGTCTCCCATCGAACATCTACATAGTGAGACGCTTATGCTCTCAGTTAAGGAACATAATGAAATCCTCTACAGGCAGTTCCTGCTGGGATGTTTTCGCAGAAATCACCCCTGCAGCCACCTGCTTGGAGCGGAACCGCCTCCTAGGAGCATCAAAAGGTCCTTCCTGGACTATGTCGACGACATCGTACAGTACGCCGACCGGACTTCGGACGCAACGGACTTTCGACAGGCACTGTCCGCCATTCACAGTGGAGCCATCAACACCTTCACCGACTCCCTTCCCGTGAATGGCGTTCTTGGAGTCAAACCACCACCTATAGCAGACGAAGAGCTCCAGCTGCCGCGAGAAACGCAAGTGACCCATGCGCAACTTCGTTCTGGATACTGAAGCAGGCTAATCCTACCTATCCGGAATAGACCCTGACATACCTAATGTATGTCCTGCGTGCAACAAGTCTCCGCGTGACACTGACCACCTCTTTGCATGCCCTACAAACTCTACACATCTAACACCCCCCTCCCTCTGGTCCGACCCCGTCGAAACAGCACGTTTCCTACCGTTAGATGACGTCGACGACAACACAATTGACAGTTACCACCCTAACGGGGATTAGTATCCCGTTAAAACAACAACAACACAATCCCTCCGTTTACATATTTTTTTGGTAAGATTTCAACCTGGCCATCGCTAGTTTCCAATTGCTAAATCCTCAATGAAAGAGGAATTTCTTTATCTCTGCCGCTCATCTACCGAACATTGACAGTTGGCTGGATTGGGCAGAATTTGACGTTTTGTCATTGGAATGACTGGAACGCCCAGATTGAAATTATACCAAAAATATATGTGAACGGAGGAATTTGTTTCCAGAACTTACTTTAATACAAATATCTCGAAAACTATAAGTCTGAGGAGGGTATATGTGCACACATTTTTTAATCCTGAGGACCTCTTCTATCCATCCGTACCATCAAATAACGGCGCCAAAAGAATCGTAATATTACCTACAAGGTAGACGATATATCGAGAAATCCGTTACAATTAGTGTCAGAAGTTGTTTTGTCAAATAAATTCCTCAAGGAAATAAGTATTTGAAAATGGGAAAGTTTAACGATCTGAAGATTCCACAACTGAAAATGGAGCTTAAGCAACGTGGTTTGGCGACATATGGATAAAAAACTGAATTGCAATCACGAAAACATTAAAGAGGAACAGGAAGGGACAACAAAGATAGAAGAAATGGACATAAAAACAGAGTAAATATCGACGCAGGCAACTTCAAAAATGGCAGAGGAGTCTTCACCAATATTGGCGAATCACGACAATCTTGGAGAAATTAAACGGCGGTGTCATTAGGCTAGTTGTCGTCATTCAGTTACGGAGAGGAAATGTACGTAAGTCCCAAACTATTAAAGCTAAAATGACAAATTAGAATCACTACTGAAACCTGGGAAACCTGCCAACAAAGGAGAGTTCTATCGTCCGATAACTCTCCTTTCCCGAGTAGTGAAGACACCTGAGGTATTGCTACTCTCGACCTTCACCCACCATCTGAGCCTAGCAAACCACCAGCATGGCTTGCGAAAAGTGCACGGTAAAGGTAAACGCACAGATAGTTCGTAGTTTAATCAGAAACCTCCCTGCGTGAGAACGATCTTCGTAGCGTTGAACTTGTCAAAAGCCTTTGACACAGCCATTCACACAACTCTACTTTAGGACATCGAAAATGCTACTCTCCGGACTGAAGAGGTGGACCATGAACTACCTGAGCGATCGTCAATCATCGGTACTCTTTCGAGGTAAAAACTCAAAACTAAGAAGAATTAAACAAGGGGTTCCGAAGGGTGGTGTCCTCTACCCGTTATTGTTAAACTTCTAGATCTTGAAACTCTCGTAACCACCAGAGGGAATTTCTATCACTTCGTACGCTGTTGATTGCACGACATGAGGTGCTTTCCCAGAAATGCAGTCATCTGCTTAGAGCGGAACCTCCTTCAAGGAGCAACAAGAGATCATTTCTCAATTAAAAAAAATAAATAAACTTTCCTCAGGACAAATCTTTTCAGCATCTTCTTCGACAGTGTGAAAATTAGTAATACACGGTTATAACCCCGTTCACTCCTCATATAACGGTATATTTAAATCTGCCAAAAGTAGCTGATTCTCACATTACGGTATACAAATAAAGCAACAATGAATAAAACTATACTCAATGTAAGAATTTCAAACTTCCGGCCACCTATACCTTTAATGCAGAAAATATGCAAAACTGTTCTACGAATTACCCTAGCTTCCATATACAACATACACACAGTGAATCAAAAAAATTTTGGCACACTTCAGTTTTTCCACTTTGCTTCAATATAACTTTTAATTAACTGAACATACCAAACAAAAAACAAACATATTTGTTTAAATAATGTTTTTTTAATACATATATGTATATAAAAATTTAAAATAAAAAATTCATACAAGTAGGAAATTATTAAAAAAATAATGAAAAAGCGCCATATTTATATCAAAAAAGTTAAAAAAAGATGAAGGAAAAGAAATTGAAAATGTTTAATATTTTGTTGCACCTCCCTTGGCTTTAATAATCGCTTGCAAATGCCTTTGCA
Source organism: Bactrocera zonata (assembly GCA_037783105.1). Classification (NCBI taxonomy): domain Eukaryota; kingdom Metazoa; phylum Arthropoda; class Insecta; order Diptera; family Tephritidae; genus Bactrocera; species Bactrocera zonata. Next base: position 229,106 of record JBAWJQ010005176.1, on the reverse strand, counting down.
TACTTGCGACCAAATGGGAAGTCTCCCCACTGGTATTATTGGCCCATTCTTCCTTCAGAGCATTTTTAAGGGATTCTTTCGAAGTTATTTGGTTCTTGCGAATTTTTTTTTGAAGCAAATGCCAAATATGCTCAATAGAATTGTGATCAAGGGATTGTGGAGGTGTTTTCTGCTGCTTGCAGTGATAAATTAACCACTCTTGAACCAAACGGGAGGTGTGTTTGGGATCGTTGTCTTGTTGGAACTGCCATTTCTCTCCATTTAAGCCCAATTTAGTTACACTCGGAAGCAAATTGTTCTTCAAAAGGCTTAAATAAACAAGCTTATCCATTTTTTCGTCTATAAAAACAAGATTCCCAACTCCACTTGCTGCTATACACCCCCACACCATTACGTTTCCGCCGCCATGCTTGATTGTTTTTAAGATGTTATTTTCTTGGAGATCCATGTTGGGCTTTCGCCATATTTTTTGAAACCCATCCGATCCAAGTAAATTTAATTTGGATTCATCGCTAAAAATCACGTTTTCCAAAAAGTATCAGGTTGGTGTAGGTGAGCTTTAGCGAAATCCAACCGCTTTTTTTGTTAGCTTTTGAAATGTGAGGCTTTCGTCGAGGTACACGACCATGCTAACCGGCCTTATGCAAGGTATTTCGGGCTGTCTGTGAGCCAAATGTTTTCCCCAGTTGCTCCTGCATTTTCTCACTCAATTTTACAGCCGAAATTTTTGGGCCTTTTGCCACTGCGCCAACAATGGATAGTTCCTCCCGATCAGAAAAAGTTTTTGGCCTCCCAGATCTGTAAGTGCTTTCTACAATATTTTTCTGCTGTTTATGTAATGCTTTATTACATTCCTTACACTGGAAAATTATCTATTGACAATTTGTCCTATTTCGCGCAATGATTTTTTTCCAGGTACAGATTCAAAATTAATTTCCGCACTTCAACGGTTATCTCTTTTCCGCGACCCATTTTGCTCAATTTATGTCAGGGCAAAACACATCACTAAAAGTCAATTGCTCTAGTTTTTTTCTTAATAATTTCCTACTTGTATGAATATTTTATTTTTAATTTTTGTATATACTCGTGTGTGTTAAAAAAACATATTTTAAACAAATATGTTTGTTTTTTTTTTTGGTATATTCAGTTAATTAAAAGTGATATTGAAGAAAATTGGAAAAACTTAGGTGTGCCAAAACTTTTTTGATTCACTGTATATATACGAAAAAGTACCAGGAAATTGTAAATAAAACGCAAATTGTCTAATTACGCATCAATATATATTTTGTCACCTTCAAAGTAATCCCCACCAGATGTAATACATTTTTCAGTCCTCGAAACACTTTTTACCTCTTCAATCGACTGAAAACGGGTTCCATTCCGATGTTTGTTCACTTGTTTGCATGTCAAACTCATAAACCCATGTCTCATCGACAGTTATAATGCTCTCCATGAATGTGAGATCTGAATTCTCACCATCATGTCCAAAGAGATCCCTTTACCCTACTCTTCGGGCCGTCCAAAACGATGCATGTCTTCAACAACCTTTCGACACTCTCTGAAGGCTTAGTAGAAAATTGTCCGACTAAAGTTGGTAGACCCATGTAGGATATTCCGCAGCGGCCGTTACTGTTTAACTTCCATATTTCGAGACTCTCACAACCACAAGAGGTAATTTCCATCTCATGCATGTGCGATTTGAACAGCTGTCGTTCTTCCTTTTTCTGCCTGACACTTTTTCACTAAACCCACAGCGGTAATATGGTATTAACGGAATAGACGAAGGAATACGTACGGGATCCCAATATCACAGTCAATGACGTTGTATGTCCGACGTTCAACAACCATAAAATTTTAGGCGTTACATTAAGCCTTAGCTAGTTTCTTGGACCTGCCGTTAGATGACTGCGATGACAACTAACTTTAACCTTGACACCGATCCCCGAGCGAAAACCGCTACAATAACAATAACATTGTCAAGTTATTGATTCACATGTAGTAAAAGCTTAAGTTCTAATTTCCTTACGTTAATATCATTTTGTTTGCTTACTGAGGAAGTTTTATGTACTATAATGTTAAACCGACAAAAGGAGTTGCTATTATAATATTAAACTAATTATAAGTCGGGCAAAAACGGCAACACTGTGAGCGACACCAACAACAAGCTATTCTTGTTATCTTGTACGCAGACTTTCTGCCGACTGCATGTACCTATCTATGTTCGTGTATAAACCATTTGAAAAGCGGTATTACCAGAAAAAAACTTAAATTGTCCATTAAGAATGAATTGAACGTCATTATCATATAAAATCATTAACTTTTTGTTAAATTAAAACAAATTTTAAATCAGTTGTTTTATTGGCGGTCTGCGAAATGGTGAAACGATGTTGCTAATAGCAGAACCAGTGAAAAACGCTACTGCCTTCCTTCCTTTTCCTTCGGGAGGACATAAATGACGATCAACATGTGGCCAATCAAAATCCGTGATCACCAGAAAATCCATCGAAACTGTGCGTGAATTCATCAAAAATCAGCGGAAATCATCATTTAAATTCATGGAAATGGAATTGAACATCTCCAAAACATAGATTTATCGCATTTTGACCGAACATTTGGGCTTAAGAAAGGTGTGTGCACGGTTTGTTCCGCACAAATTGACCGACGAGCAAAAACCGACCGATTATTTGACCAAAAATCACATTTTAAACATTAACCACTCCCCGCATTCACTTGATATGGCACCGTGTGACTTCTTCCTTTTCGGAAAAATGCATTTGCCCATGAAAGGAAAGCGTTATGCAAACGTAGAGGCCATTCAAAAGGCTTGCACCGGTATACTGCCGGCCATATCGGCCAACGAGCTAAAACACTCGTTTGACATGCTTTTGGAGAAAAAACCATTTGTTCTGTTTACTTTGAAACACACCTTGTATAGGTGAAGTGTCAATATACACATATCTAATTAAAATAAATATGGTAAGAACATACATAAGTATATTCAAAATGAAAGATAAGAATTCTTATAAAGTATGACTAATGATTAGAGACCGTATTGTGAATAGCAACTAGTCACAAATTCAGACTTTATTTCCAAATATCTCCAATAGTAACTAGATACTGCTTACTGAGTTCCGCTATTAGACTACTTTTTGTAATGGTGCACTGACAGTATGGCTTTCATAAAATTTGGGGAAGACCATACAAAGTCATACAATTATGCACAGTGTATCAAGTATGGCACCGAATAAAGCCCAATAATCAAATGATCAAATATAATTTCTTTTTTTTTTTGTAATTTTTTCTCCTAAATTTAGCTGTAAAAAGCAATTTCGTCAAAAAGTATAATGTTACTGCCGAAGACTATCGGATGATGGAAATAGTGATTATCGAAAATAAACCACACAAAGCCGGGCCGCAGTGGAAATTTGCCGGTGCCTTTTATTTTGCTACCGTAGTTCTGGCTATGATTGGTTATGGTCATTCAACACCAGTAACAATAGGTGGCAAAGCTTTTTGTATGGCATACGCAATGGTAAGTATTTACTTTACAATATTATACATAAAGCTTAGTACGCAGCTCTCAAGAAACGTAAAAACTTCATATAAAAAAACGCTTAAGAAACGGTCCAGAAACGTTCCTGCGATAAAGTTACTTGTGCTAGTACGCAGCTCTCAAGAAACGTAAAAACTTCATATAAAAAAACGCTTAAGAAACGGTCCAGAAACGTTCCTGCGATAAAGTTACTTGTGCTAGTACGCAGCTCTTAAGAAAGCTAGTACTAATTTTTAATACTTTTTTTCAATAAAATGTGAATATGGCAAACCTGATTTTGCGAAGAAACATCAAATCAACAATTGTTTCTTGAGGGAAATTCGAAGTAATCGTCAAATTCATCCTAAATTAGTTGAAATCATTATTATAAAGTATATTCCATTTTGAAATGTTGTATAAAACCAACCAATCATCAACAACATTCCTTAAATCTCAATGAAAATATTTGTGTTACCATACACATACATACATACATGCATACGCACAAAGTTTGTTTACTTTGTTTATTCTCTCTTGCTCTTCTAATGTGGATCATTCACAATGCGTAACCAGCTGTCAACATTACTTGAGAAATAATGTATTTTTGTTCTTGAGCAATTACTTGAGAGCTGCGTACCAACCTTTACATACAATACTCAACTCTAGAAAATCTTAGGGTGTTGTGTAACACTTTTTTTTGCTACTTTCATGGTAATTAGTGTGTTGTGTTAGCATTTAAGCTACATATAAATTTGCTGATGAGCAGCACTTTAATAGATTTGCGTTATTTAAGTGATTATTTTGAATTATCTTGCATGTTTCTTAAATTTTACCGAGATGTTACTTGTTATGTAAGTTCTTTTTTTTTGACAAATGTTAAACACGCTTCGAGAATTTCTTAAATTTTGCATGCAAAAAGATACAGTCCTGGGCGGTAAACTTTCGTTTGACTATACAAATTGATTAGCCGTTACAAAAGAAAATTAGTTGGAATTATAAGAATATAATTTTACAAATATTTTAATTAAATAAAATAAGCGAATTTTAAGATAAAAAATAAGATTAGCTTAGGAAATCAGCACCTTTTATGTTTTCTGTCGGTCAAATGTAAACGAATACATTCAGAAGAAAACTCGCCACCGAGAAATATAAAACCAGGGCTGCATTTTATATATAAGAACTCACTACATACAGAATATCTAAATATCAGTAAATGATATTTTTATGGGCGAAATATTGACCACTATGGCATTTGAATATATATCATTAATAAATAAATATCTCCTTTTATATTAAGCAACAATATTTATAGTTTTTGTTATTTAATAAAATAAATTTGCTAAGTATTCACTACCTCAATATATACAGCACTGCGTTGCTATCACTGAAAATCCTAGATGGCTGCTATTCACCCCTCAGAAAGCTACCACGAAAATGCTTTCTACTGTATGTATATACTAGGGAAAAGGCGTCGGGCAGGTTCGAGCTGATGTAGCGCATGTTTTGAGCTCTTGAAAAATTTATTTTTTCATTTGCGAAATGTTGACTAGTAGGTGGGCTCGAGCCGATGTAGCGCATGTTTTGAATAAGCATAAGTATTATGTCATTCGTTAGTAAAATTGTGGCTGTACATAAATTTGTGTTAGATGGATTAATTTTACTCTAAATATTCAGGTCATGTAGAAATTAAACTAGGTGCGCCTGAGACTTATAGTATACAAAATACTAAACACATTCACTTGTAATCCAACGCGAAAACATGTTTCCACGCAATTTTATTAATATAACTCACTAATTTAACAATGACCAATTTATTCCGAATATAATCTTACATAAATTTTCGTCATTAGACTTTAGTATATGCAGTATTATTAGATTCACTTATAGCCCTCACAGACGACAGCGCTAAGTTGCATTAGCGGGCTTAATTTAAATTAACTTGCGCATTTGACATATGTTAATGCAAGTTAGTAATGCACAAAAATTTCGTGCACTTAGCTGAATTTAGTTTTTGCTATTTTTTGACAGATGTTTCTTGAAATTTGCCACCTTTGTGTTTACAGCATTAGATGTAAACAATTTTTATATTGCTAATTAAATTATTTGCAAGTATACTAACAAAAACAAATTTTAATATTTTTAGATTGCAGAAAATAAACAGTGAACAGTTGCTGTCCATCTTTCCAATATTCTTAACTTTTTGGCACATTTTTTCCGCATTACAATCAATTATTGCTTTTAATTTCACTCTATTATCTTTTAACGTAGTTAATAATAAACGATTTTTTGTTTGTAAATTTATATTGATTTTCCAAAAAACCAAAATTTCTGTTAATAATTTATCTTACTCTTTTTTATTTCACTTTTTTTTTTAATAAATAAACGAATTTCACTAATTAAGGCGCATTAATTTTGCTCTTCTCTTGGGGCTATACATTTTACAAGCTATAAAGATGTACATATGTATAATCTAAAGTAAAAAGCTTTGAGAGAGGGATGCTATTAAAAAATGGAGACATTAGTCCAAATTTTACACCAATTATTGCGAAGCTAAAATGTTAATTAGCCTATTTCTATTTATTTAGTGAGTTATCGCTCTTTTAGTAGTTTTGAACACATCAATATATACTAGAAGCTCCGGCCACACGTTGCTTTAGCTATTACATAGTATTATAAAAACGTTCCAATATTATTAATTATTTACGAATGAATACGAAAACATTGTTGCCGCAACCAAATGAATTGGACTTAGTCTAATTTTTAAAATGTTTGATATAAATTTTTTCTTATTGAAAAATTAATAAATTTTCAAAATCTAAACTGCGGTTTTTTTATATTTTGTGGACTTGAGGGCCACAGAAATCAATAGTATAATAAACAAGTAAGGAAGGGCTAAGTTCGGATGCAATCGAACATTTCATACTCTTGTAACTAGCATGAATAAAAAAAATTTTTATCTATTTTCTGCACAAAGATACACTCATATGAATAAAACACAGCCTCTTATTTTCATTGGGATAACTCACATATTGGGCGATATATGCAATAAAAAGTCACCCGGAAGTTCGAAATTCTTTATATTAAGTATATGGGGCTAAGGGAAGTATTGGCCCGATTTAACCAATTTTTGAAAAGCAGACATACCATTATAAGAGAAAGATTATCCTTTAAATCTAGTTATAAATATATATCACACCTTGACCGACATTTTCGATTAAAAGTCAACTATAGGTACAGGGCTCCACATTCGGTACCTAGGGTCTTGAACAGTTTTGGTTGGATTTGAACAATTTTTTGTTATAAGTTGGCATACGCTAAAGGCATTATTCGTGTAAGTTTAATCCCATTATTTTAATTGCCCCTTGATTTGCGTACTGGAAAGTAAAAGAATCAAGTGGAATTTAAATTTTGTGCTATATGGAATAAACGCGCCATTGCCCGATTTCACTCATTTCACAAAGTGACATAGGAATATGAAAAGAATGACGCGTTCCAAATTCTGGCGAAATCGGTCAGTCGCGTCCTGAGATACCACGCTCATCGTCCAATTTTTACCCTGACCCTTAAAAACCCCTGTCATACTAACTCGTCGACAAATTTTTACGTTTCTGGCGCATTTAGTTCTTGATTTATCGCGTTTTTAGTAATTTTGAACAGTACCGTTATATGGGGAGTGAGCGGGGTTTTCATCCGATTTCATTAATTTTCACATTATTGGTAGTAGTCCTTGCAATATTCGTGCTGATCAAATTTGATTGTTGGAGTTTTAGTGGTTTATAAGATATGCACATTAAACATATTAGGGGCGGGCCCACACCCACTTTTTCAAAATTCGTTATCCACAGGTGCCCCGTGCTACTGTGATTCCCTGTGCCAAATTGCAGTTTTATATCTTAATTAAGTGCTTAGTTATGGCACTTTATAGGTATTCAGTTAGTGCCTATTTATGGGCGTGGCAGTGGTCCGATTACGCCCACCTACGAACTCGATTTTTTTTTGTACTAAGGAACCTGTATTTTTACTCAAGTTACAGATTGCATGGACGAACAGACGGACAGTCAACCGGATTTAAGCTTTTCTCGTCATCCTGATCATTTATACATATACATTATCTCAATTTTTACTCAAGTTACAGATTGCATGGACGAACAGACGGACAGTCAACCGGATTTAAGCTTTTCTCGTCATCCTGATCATTTATACATATACATATGTATATACATATATATCTATCTCGATTAGTTTTAGGTGATACGTACAACCGTTAGGAGAACAAAATTAGCAACTGGTTGCAAAAGTATAAAAATTACTTAACGATAATTATTTATGTACACATATAAATTCTTTGCCAAGATCGATATTAGATTAACGACTGTAAAATGTTATTGTTGCAGGTTGGCATTCCGTTGGGCCTCGTCATGTTCCAGTCGATTGGAGAACGTTTAAATAAGTTCGCTTCAGTAATAATACGACGAGCGAAACGTTATATGCACTGCACTCAAACCGAGGCAACTGAAATGAATTTAATGTTAGCGACGGGTATGCTATCGTCCATCATTATAACCACTGGCGCAGCAGTCTTTTCACGCTATGAGGGCTGGAGTTATTTCGACAGTTTCTATTACTGCTTTGTGACGCTCACAACCATCGGATTCGGTGACTATGTGGCGTTGCAAAACGATCAGGCGCTGATCAATAAACCCGGCTATGTTGCGCTCAGTTTGGTGTTTATTCTATTTGGACTTGCGGTAGTCGCTGCCAGTATCAATCTGCTGGTTCTTCGCTTCATGACCATGTAATAGAAATAAAGTGTTGGGTATATAACACTGAATTTCATTTCAATTAAGTTTCCGCACATCGATACTCCTACGTCGTTTTGTCAACGGCGTACGCGTATTAAGATGCAGGATATTTACCTTATAATATCAGTGATGATGAAATGCATATTTCGACTAATATTGTGGACATTACTTTTACAGGCAAGCCGAAGATGCAAAACGTAACGAACAGGATGCTCAAGAAGCCGCGGCAACTGCTTTATCTCATCAACAACTAGCCTACGACGTCGAATCCAGTAATTTCAATATGCCTGGTAAAATGTTACTGAACTCAAATTATACGACAGACTTCGATGAAACTTTATCAATTTGTTCATGCACGTGCCTTGGGGGTACAAAGTGTCTAAATCATGAACCATTTGTTGATCCCGATTTTCGACCTACTGATATCGTTGAGAGTACGCTGAGTTTGAAGCGTGCATCGGTTTGATATATGGCAACAAAATAATAATGTTTTATTGAACAATGTTAATTGTCATATGTAGAAAAGCTAATAGCCAGATGTACATAGGGCAGTAATTAAGGTTGAAAAATTATATGGTTATGACAAGGTTAAGGTAACAATTTTGTTTAACTCCATTTATTATTTTTCCTCAACGGTTGCCCTCCTCTTGCCCATCAGAGTATTAGTTGATTATAAAATATATAATGCATTGCAATCTAAATTGGGCTAGATATGTAAGTCATGAACCCAGGAAGTAGCGACTGCCCGAAACTACATTATACTGAACAAATTTTCATGAAAGCTAATACAACACATGTTGCAACTCATTAACTCTCTTACATATACACAAGAGTCTCCAATAGTTTCGGAAATACGACCTAATGTAACTCAAAGGAACAGAAAATTTGAAATACACCATGTAACGTGTTATCTGCATACATGAAAAAGGTTAGATATGCATATGTATTATATAAGTATTTTGTTTACATTATTCAGAGTCCGCATTTAGAATAGTTTAGTTGTTGAATCTGCATAAAACAAAATTCAGTTTACGGAATACTGACAAGTGATACCATTTTGGCAGGCATACAACAACAGACAGGAAATATGTATGTATGTAGTATGCTAATCTAAGGTGCTGAATACAATGCTGGCGACAGACGACAAACGACGTCTGTCAAATATTAAAATCCTCACGTTCTTATGGACACTGTTATTTTGACAGCTGCACGACGGTTGTCGTTCTCGCTAACTTCAATATACTCCTATATTTGCCAACGACAGAGGAAGAGTGGTGATGCCACTAATATGTAAAATGTAAAATTATTCACAGCTCTAACAAATTTGACGTTAATTTACAAATAAAAGCATAAAATAGCTCTATTATTGCTCTATTTTACCATTTGTAAAAACAATTGATAATTTAAAATAAATAAATTTACCTATTTACTTATTTTTTGCATAAAAAATTTCACTTTGAACAAAATATTAAAATTTCATTGAAGTGCAAAGTATTAGTATGGCCACAACGAAATTGTGTACATGCAAAATGGAGAGCTGTGTTGTCTTGTGTACATGCGTTCATGTAGTAGGATGCACAACGCCGTTTTCAGTTCACTGTCGTGATGCCATGTCGTGTCGCGAGCATTGTATTCAGCATATTAATATCGGTTTATCATTCGTAAGCATAGCTCGAAAATCATAAAACGGACGAAGCCAAAAATGATTGTATAACCACAAAACGTTCGTAAAGGTCGATAGAAGAAATCTGAATGTCTGGTCTTGTAGAATTGAATATACTCAAGAATAGAATGGAAAGATTATTCTTTGAATATTCTCAGTGGTTTTGATGCAATTATATTTCGATTTATTTTATTATACTTCCCGTAATTTCAATATGAACTTTAACAAATTAGGCACGACTATGATCGGTTCTAAGTCTCAATGGTTATAATCTCATTTCATAGACTCGCAACTATACGGCTAAACTTATGCAGTGAATCAATAGCTCTATTAACACACTTCGTATGTTGTACTTGAATAGTTGTTTTTACAATTACAAACAATCACAACGACCAGACATTAAATCAACTGAACATATCTGGGTCTTATTGGAAAGCCGTATTCGGAAACATCGAATTTCATCAAAAGAGTACCTAAACACTGAATTATAGACGGAGTGGGATAAAATATCAGGAAATGACACCAGCAATTTAGTGAGGAGTATGCGTCGACGTCTGGAAGACATTATTGTAACAAAAGAAGGGGCCACAAAACATAAAGCATTGTTAAATCATGAAATCATAAATTTTTATACTAGTTTAAAAATTTTGTTGTTAGATTGCATACTAAAATAAGTTTACGCAAATATAACTCTGAACGCTATGTTTTCGGATCGTTATAACTTATAACTTTATGAGACTATGTGAAACCCTTAAATATATATTAAATTGTTGTAATTAATTTCGATATTTTAAGCTTTCGTATTTGTTATTTTTTTGGTGTAAAAAAAACCAGAAGCCATATTTACGGTTACTAGTACATATTTTGAAATAGATATTAAAACCACAAGATATATTAATTTTAACACAGATTATCTTATCAGAGATTCATAGAACTAGGTGTACATTTTATGTAAATTTTTTTATCACTCTATATTGTATATAGCAAAATGTGTCAAAAGTAGAGCCCGTAGTTTTATAAATAATAGCATTCGACTCTGATTTTGAGTTAGTTTAAGAAAATTTCAAACATATTGAAGACAATCTTTTTAATTACTACAGTATATCGAGAGTGGTAACCCTGTGTTGTGAGAGAGCAATCAGTTGACACGTTTCTACGGGAAAAATCCAAATCGTGGTAATCTACGGTATCCTACGGTAAAGCGGGCGGTGGAAACGGTGTTGGCTGATCACTTACATTGCGCTCTCATAAGATAGGTCGTATCAGCTGATTACTAGTCTAAACTCGCGGTTCCGCTCGCTCTTTGTTGTCAAGGATATCATTTATCGTGATAACAATACGAGTATAATGGAATAGTTAAATTGGCACTCTACATTTTTTATTGTCATCGTAGATCAATGGAATATTACTTACATAAATATGTATGATGTAATAACATCTTCAGAATCTTTGCATCTACATCGGCGGCTAAAACCCAGATATTAAAAAACACAGACTTGATCGTTCCTTTTAAATTTTGCATTGTTCTGTGCAATGCTTCAGAAATATTTGTCAGCTCTTATGCACTTATCTCAAATTATGATTTAACCTTTTTTTTTATTCAGTTACAATTATATTTGTATTTTTGAAGAAAAAAATGTTAAAATGATTCTTAAATGAATATTGAACACATGCCTACATACATATGTTTTTAAATATAATTTTTTTTATTTATGAATTGTTATGACTTTTAACATAAAACAATAGAAAGTAGCCTATGCCCGTCCCGAGGTTCTAAGCTACCTCATCACCAATTTTCAGCCAAATCGGTTCAGCCGTTCTTGAGTTATAAATATAGACATAAATTGCGAAACCGAGCATGATTTTGCAAAAAGGCCGCTGTTAGGACCTTGCCCAGGACTAGAGGACCCGTCCACGTTTTACTGTGGCTTATATATAGTACTACTAATACCATCTATATGATATCTACTATTAATATTATGACTATTAGTTAATAAGATATATATTTTTGGTGAACCAATCAGTTTCAAATGATTCTTACATGAATTTTGAACAAATGCTTATGATTTAAAATATAAATTTTGTCTTTATGAATTGTATTGAATTTTAACATAAAGATATATAAAGTATCCTATGTTCTTACGCTAGTCCCAAGCTACCTCCCCACCAATTTTTAGCCAAATCGATTAAGCCGTTCTTGAGTTATAAATAGTGTAACTAACACGACTTTCTTTTATATATAGTACATTCATATATATGTAGATTTGGGAGCTGGAGTAAATCGCAGAACAAAATCACATTTTTGGCACTTAACTATACACTTGGGGTCAATAAAAACGCATCACCACTAACGGTGGAAATATAGACTTCACAATAGGCTTTACTAATAACGAAACGTATGACCCCTATTGAATTCCTTGTACCGGATCATACCGAACCAGTTCTAAAATCTGTATTCTTCATTATGTGCAGGGATGGGCAAAGTCATAGCAGGTGCTAAAAGAGCGTAAGTGATCGTATACGTATACACACGGATTGTCACTAACACGCACAAACGAAGAGCGTAAAACGAGTACTTACGATGGGACGAACTTTGTCACAAAGCGATAGTGAAATCAGTCTGCAATCAGAAGTCAAGCTGAATAGACCTGTACGCATTACTTTATGATTTATGAATGTACGTATCTGCGAGTACTCGTATTGGATACATAAATATGGCAAAGTTAATATCGTATAGAACTAGGCTAACAGATAAACATTTAGAAGACCTGCTTAGGGTAAAAGTATCAAATTTTGATTTAGATTATAATGAGGTCGTCAATTATATTATAGTGAAGAATGAATTAATTTTTAGTTAAAATTTTAAGTTTAATATTTTTTCGGTAATCAATTGAAGTATTCTATCCAAGTTAAATATGAATTATTCATTATAAAATATTATTATTTTATATTACAAAATTACGTCGTACATACACGTATGTACATTCGTATGTAGCATGCGCTACTGCGTGCAGCATAAACCTACTTATTCGACTTCTGCTAGCAGACTGATTATTTCTGATCGTTGATTCGCTTTGCCACACAGTAAATGCACTAACACAATGTCATTTTATGAGCGCCGTTTGGTTGTGTTCGTGCCCATCCCTGCTCATGAGTGCTCTCAGAGAGCAGGAGTGCAAGTAGAGGTTCGACGTCGAGAAGCTGTCTGTTGTGATTGCAGCTATATTGATAAGAGACTTTGATACTATGTTTTCATTCAGAGGTATTGTGGAATCCAAGACAGAATTGCTTAGCTGTCAGAATTGGATTTTCGTCTTTTTGAACATACGAAAATCAATATTCGAATCATCTGTTTTACTTCTTCTTCATTGGCGTAGACACCGCTTACGCGATTATAGAGAGTTAACAACCGCGCGCCAGTCGTTTCTACTTTTCGCTACGTGGCGCTAATTGGATATTCCAAGCGAAGCCAGGTCCTTCCTACGGAGTGGAGGTCTTCCTCTTCCTCTGCTTCCCCCGGCGGGTACTGCGTAGAATACTTTCAGATCTGGAGTGTTTTCGTCCATCCGGACAACATGACCTAGCCAGCGTAACGGCTGTCTTTTAATTCGCTGAACTATGTCAATGGCGTCGTACAGCTCATCGTCCCATCGAATGCGATATTCGCCGTGGCCAACGCGCAAAGGACCATAAATGTTTCGCAGAACTTTTCTCTCGAAAACTCGCATCGTCGACTCATCCGTTGTTGACATCGTCCAAGCCTCTGCACCATATAGCAGGACGGAAATTATGAGCGACTTATAGAGTTTGGTTTTTGTTTGTCGAGAGAGGACTTTGCTTCTCAATTGCATACTCAGTCCGAAGTAGCACCTGTTGGCAAGAGTTATCCTGCGTTGGATTTCTAGGCTGACATTGTTGGTGGTATTTACGCTGGTTCCAAGATAGACGAAATTATCTCCAAGTCACGAGTGCGACGACTGTTTGATGATATTAATATCATTTTGGTTTGTCGGTATTTCGATTTTTCGGTGTTCTGATTTGTCGGTGTTTTGATTTGTTGGTATTTTGATTTAGCTGCATATTTAAATTTTTATTTTAAGTCAGCGTTGTCCACGGCCTATGCGCACAATAGCGCACGGACAGTGCCAGACACCTCACACCAACATGTCGCGACAAGTGTCTGTGAAAGCTCGATTGTGCTACTGTATTCAACTTCGTAGGCAAGTAAAGCAGAATTTTGCGATCAGTTGACGCTAGAATAACCAACACAAGCATAACGTGCACACAGTCACGTTGGACAACACTGTTTTAAGTGTATCCCATAACCCTTTATCAAAGTCGATTAGTTTTACCATAAGTGATACAAACAACCGTTAAGCGAACAAAACTACTCTGTAGCAACATGTTGCAAGAGTATAAAAATATACTAGGGTTATTCTCTTGCTCTTGCAAGATTGCAGATTGCAAAAATCCTATACCGAAATATACAAGGGCACGAGAGTATTTTTATAATTTAAATATAAATTATAAAATCTATTTAAAATTTACCTACCTCAACAATTTAATGTCAAAATATATATTTAAGTAAAATGATAGCTAAAACAGGGTTGCAATTATATTTTTGCGTGACATTGTACGGGTTTGACATATTTTACAGCCCTTGCAAATATTTTTCTGCGTATGTTTGTTGTAGTGCCGTTGTATTAAGTAGAAAAATCTGAAATTCTTGCACCGGGTTTTGCAAGAGCAAGAGAATACCCCTACTATATTATTATAGGTATTATATTATACCTAAGAACTTTAACTGTTTAGTTTACGTTATTTTTAACTATCTACTGCAAATTCAAATCGTTAAGTATAAAAAAGCAGTGCTCTGAAAAAATTATTTACAACGGACATCAAACTGATCTTCAACCGTGGTAAAAGAATTAGATTATTTATAACCAGAAAAATATTTAGAGTAGGGGTATTCTCTTGCTCTTGCAAATCTCGGTGCACGGTGCAAGCATTGCAGATTTACAACGGCACTACAACAAACACACGCAGAAAAATATTTGCAAGGGCTGTGAAATATGTCAGACCAAAACCCATGTTTATTTGCGTGCAATGTCATGCAAAAATAAAATTGCAACCCTGTTGTAGTTGCCATTTTACATAAAGACATATTACGCCGTTAAATTGTTGAGGAAGGTAAGTTTTAAATAGATTTTATAATTTTTATTTAAATTATAAAGATTTGTTGCAGTTTTTTTGTTAAAAATGTTTGCAGAAGGTGCGACAATTCACAGTAGCTATGCATAATAGTCATTCACAATAAATTGACCGAATTAGCCGTTTATATATCACTAGATTCTGCAATGGGTGCTCTCGTGCCCTTGTATATTTCGGTATAGTATTTCTGCAATCTGCAATCTTGCAAGAGCAAGCGAATACCCCTAGTGTGAAATATGATTTTGTTTTTCGTAAAAATAAATGTTATTTAAATAACAATAATTACTTTGCAAAAAAACACTATCTCGTTTCTACTATTTTGTGGTAGTAACGCATCTTTTAAAATTCAATCAATAGATCGTTTTTTTCAGAATTTTTCACACAAAACATATTTTGAAAAGATTTTAGTCAGACGAGATCGTATTAAAAATTTGTTTTTTATTTAAATTGCGAAGCTGGTCCAGTGATCAAATATAATATCGAAAGTGTACCAAGAAAACGTGTACTAAGAGCCTGCAATTTTCTCTTACTAATTCATACGCTCCTCTCAAATTTAATCTAATCTTCGTTTCCAACCAATCCAATATTCTTTGCCTTTTAGTAATTTATAATTGATAACAATTACCAGTAGCAGTAAAGACTCATAGTTTTCAGACTTTAAGTGTTAAAGGCAATTTGAAAAATGCGCGAAATCGTACATATACAGGCCGGACAATGTGGCAATCAGATTGGCGGTAAATTTTGGGAAGTGATATCTGATGAGCATTGCATTGATGCCACAGGCACTTATTATGGCGATAGCGACTTACAACTAGAACGTATTAATGTGTATTATAATGAAGCTACTGGTGCCAAATATGTACCTCGTGCCATTTTGGTCGATTTAGAACCGGGCACTATGGACTCGGTACGTTCTGGGGCTTTCGGGCAAATCTTCCGTCCGGATAATTTTGTATTTGGTCAGTCAGGGGCGGGTAATAATTGGGCCAAGGGCCATTATACAGAAGGCGCAGAACTGGTCGACTCGGTACTTGATGTTGTGCGCAAAGAGTCTGAAGGATGTGATTGTCTACAGGTGTCGAATTATATGAACCGCATATATTTGAGTATGGTAAAGACTAACAATTTTATTTATTTATAGGGATTTCAGTTAACACATTCCCTTGGTGGCGGCACAGGCTCCGGCATGGGCACACTATTGATATCGAAAATTCGTGAAGAATATCCTGATCGTATTATGAATACATTTTCTGTAGTGCCCTCGCCTAAAGTATCCGATACTGTGGTAGAGCCATACAATGCTACGCTGAGTGTACATCAGCTGGTAGAAAACACTGATGAAACATACTGCATCGACAATGAAGCTCTATACGACATCTGTTTCCGTACATTAAAGCTAACTACGCCTACCTATGGTGACCTAAATCATTTGGTATCTGCAACAATGTCTGGAGTAACAACATGTTTACGCTTTCCTGGTCAGCTAAATGCAGATCTACGAAAGTTGGCTGTGAATATGGTGCCATTTCCTCGTTTACATTTCTTTATGCCTGGTTTCGCTCCCTTGACCTCTCGTGGTTCGCAACAGTATCGTGCACTTACCGTACCTGAATTAACGCAACAGATGTTTGACGCTAAGAACATGATGGCTGCTTGCGATCCGCGTCATGGGCGGTATTTAACGGTAGCAGCCATATTTAGAGGGCGTATGTCAATGAAGGAAGTGGACGAACAAATGCTGAATATTCAAAATAAAAACAGCAGCTTCTTTGTGGAATGGATCCCAAATAACTGCAAAACTGCTGTTTGTGACATACCTCCACGTGGCTTAAAAATGTCCGCCACATTTATTGGAAATTCAACAGCGATTCAGGAATTGTTTAAACGAGTTTCCGAACAATTCACGGCAATGTTTAGGCGTAAAGCTTTTTTGCATTGGTACACCGGGGAGGGTATGGACGAGATGGAGTTTACCGAAGCAGAGAGCAACATGAACGATTTGGTATCAGAATACCAACAATATCAAGAAGCGACCGCTGATGAAGAGGGAGAATTCGACGAGGATGAAGAAGGAGGTGGAGATGAATAACAGTTCCATCAGACGTAAAGATGATAGCTAATGTGTCTAATTCATGAGTTTTGCTAAATTTTAACTTTGGGCGCAGAATGCAATTGTAAAATTGGATTGTAGCATACTTAGTTTCTAATTTACCCCTCAGTCAGCACTTTGTGTTCATATATAATATTTGATTCCTCTCTGCTGTATACACGCATTTCAGTGGAATTTATTTTTCTTGCAATCTTTTTGAATAACTTGTCAATAGAACGAAACTAAATACACAATTATGTCTAGACTAAATTAAAAAAATTAGAAAGATTTTGCATTTTGTGAGGACAAACATTACTTAGGATGTAGCGGATGTGTATATTTATGTATCGAACTGAATTGAGTTTCTGAGTGCTGCAACAGTTCGAAGCACTAACTTACATTTTATACGGATATTGAACCACTATTTTTGTTTTAGCACCAAAAAATTCAACAAAAAACAGGAAAAAAGTTAACTTCGATTTGCATCAGCTACATTTCTTAGATCAACTATTTGTTTAACTAAATCTGAAAACGTAACTGACCAACGGTTTGCATTCAGGAGATATTCTTTCTTGATAAAAACTTACCTGTCTCAAGATACGAGTATATATTATAAAGATCTTTGTTTCGAACCTTAATTTTAAATGGCTGATTTATGCCGATCTGAACAATTTGTAGCTATACGTACAAACGTTATTTCCAGTGTAAGAAACGTTATGGTTAGAATTTGAACAACAGAATTGATAACATTTGTGATAACGAAAGAGGATAAATCCTTCGAGATACACTTAAAATATCGAAATTCAAAATGCCGACACATCAAAATACCGGCAAAATTTAAATATGCAGCTAAATCAAAACACCGACAAATCAAAGTACCGACAAACCAAAATGCCGAAATGTGAAAAGTTTTTATCTTGTCTGCCCTTATTTCTATCGAAGCACAGAAAGAGAATTCTAACTAAGGGTTATGATCCTGAGCGTGGCCGAAGGGCCTCGAACAAACAACGCCACCTTTTCTTGATTTTTCGGTATTATGATTTGTCGGTGTTTTGATTTGTTGATATTTTGATTTGTCGGTGTTCTGATTTGTCGGTATTTCGACTTTCGGGATTCTAAATTTCGAGATTTTGATTGCCGGCATTACGTCATACACCCAATCACTCTTAATTTTTAACAATAATATATCGTCGCATGAAATGCAAAATAACGTAACATAACTTTTCATAGGTTTACAGAAGAAAATTTTCATATATGAATTAACATGAAACTGTAAGTATATTTTAAATAAAGAAAATTTTATAGTAGGTGTCTTACGTTATTAATGATCAATCTAAATTTGTATAAAAATAAAAAAAATTGAAAATTAATATTTTTTTAATTTGAAATAAAAACACATTACAGTTGGTCATATTCCATATTTCGTGTTATTTTTATTATTAATTGCCATGTAAGTACTGTAAAAAATTAAATTCTTTTAAGCCAAAAAATGAGGATAATGTGTAATTATTATGATGGAATGATGGAATGGACGATGGAATCGCTAAACCGAACTCTGGCGGCTCCTCTAGCCATATACCGGCGAGGGAGTTATGGGTGGGAAGAAACCTATGGAGAAGAGGGGCAGTGAGCTTCACGAATGGGTCAAAGCTTGTGGGAGAGGTTGGTGGAGTGGTCTACTGTCGGGAACTCTCTATCAACTCCAGTTTCAAACTTCCTGTCCATTGCAGTGTCTTCCAGGGCGAAGTTGCAGTCATTAAGGTAGCAGTAGATTTACTACTCCGGAGTAGAGAGAAGTGACTATCCACTCAGCAGAGCGGAGATACTAGTCTTGAACTCATTAACAATGCGTTCAGGGCTGGTCGAAGAGTTCCTAACCATGCTATCAATAGCATCAAGTGTCTTTGTGATAAGACTGGTATGGGTGCCGGCCCACAGAAATTTTTTTGCAGTATAATGCATTTACATATGGATATGGTTGCAATTCTATTCTATCATTCCCAATATCTAGCAATTGTATTATTTCCTAGGGTGGATCAGTCTACAATCGCACATATTTTTAGTAAATTAAAGTTTTTCAATACTTGATCATAAGAACGATTGCTTAAGTTATCTCAATAAAATACACTGTATCTTTACACCTAAAATGTATAAAATTGGGCAAAAACTTGACCTAGCCCCCGTATAACTAACATCAGGATTTTCGAACATCCGGCTGAATTTACCATATGATTGGTGTTTGTATATCAGGTACTTTATGCAACCCAGGGAAAACTTGTTTCTTTTGGGGCATGTTAATAGTATGAGTTTCTAGCAAAAATAGATAAAATCGGGTCAATATTACACCCAACTTTCATAAATGGAATTTAAGAATTTTCGTTTTTCTAACAAACCTGTTGTAGCAAATGTCAGCCAGTGTATGAGATGTATAGTATATGTATGCACTATAAGCTATGTTCGGATGACGCTGCGAAGGATTCACGCAAAAAGAGAGGACTCTGGTTCTGTGTGTAGAAATCATGGCGACGAGGACTCTCTTCAGTTTTCCCTCTACTTCAATAACTCATTGAACAATTTTTTAATTTATGTGGTGTGCCTCTAGACTAAAATATCCTCTTAAAAAAAATAAAGATTAATCTTTCAACGCTATAGTTAAAGATCATATGCGGCATTTTCTGTGAGAAAAGCATGGATTACCTAAATCTAAGCCACAAAAAGGCAACGTCTGGTCTTGCGAATTTTTTATTGTTATTGTGAATGACAATCTAACTGGCATATCTGTAATTGGTGGCAGCAATACGTTATCACTTTGGAACGTGCCATTCAAAATGGTGACTTCAAAAAACGTTTTCAATAATTTCTAATCTTGTTACTTTGTAAGCAGCCGTGGGTTCAAATTAAGAAGCAACATAACTGGAAATCCAACCCCCAGTTTTTAATGGTCTGGGCATTCCGGCATAGCTTCGTAGAAATCTGAGTTGATGATGCAGAGTACATCTAGAATTTTTATGTTCAGAAACTTTTGAACGCAGATTTTCACTGTCAGTTGTACTTTTTCGACATTACGCCAAAGTCGCGATGATATTAATCGATCGTTAATTTTATCATCGTACGTTAAACGTGGAATAATGGGAATGGTGTGTCTGAAATTACCTGAAAAGAATAACAAAGTGCCCGCAAATAGTTTGTCATTGGTTTTTTTTTATATCTTTCAATATTCTGTCCAATGCCCGAAGCCAAAGTTTGTGTGCCATAGTGTATTCATCCTAAATGATAATTTTACAATGTTTCACTTAGTCCGCCTTGGATTGACTATATGTACCTATATACATGCATATACACCACCGAATTATTTGATTTGAATATCCCGGGTTCTGGATAGAGCAGTGTTTAAGCGAAGGCATTCGAAAATTGCTGATTCACAACAGATTGAAAGTACATATAATCATAATTTCCATAATCTGGCTTAAAGTTAAATAAAAATCAACTTCAGTTTGTTTTTATCCTTTTAAAAGTTGGATACGAAAAAAGTTACGTCGATAGGAAGTCGCATCTTAGTTCTTTCTCATGTTAATATCAAGTGTTAAATGGTTCCAACAGCACAAAGTACATAAAATAATATCAATTGCCATGTGAATTAATGCTAATTTGACTAAACACAAACACACAAACTTTTGCTTTAGCTTTAATTCTTCTTCTTCTTCTTAATTGGCGTTGGCACCGCTTACGCGATTATAGCCGAGTTAACAACAGCGCGCCAGTCATTTCTTCTTTTCGCTACGTGGCGCCAATTGGATATCCCAAGCGAAGCCAGGTCCTCTCCACTTGGTCCTTCCAACGGAGTGGAGGTCTTCCTCTTCCTTTGCTTCCCCGGCGGGTACAGCGTCGAATACTTTCAGAGCTGGAGTGTTTTCGTCCATCCGGGCAACATGACCTAGCCAGCGTAGCCGCTGTCTTTTAATTCGCTGAACTATGTCAATGTCGTCGTACATCTCGTATTCGTTACATCGAATGCGGTATTCGCCGTGGCCAATGCGCAAAGGACCGTAAATCTTTCGCAGAACCTTTCTCTCGAAAACTCTTAAGGTCGACTCATCGGTTGTTGTCATCGTCCAAGCCTCTGCACCGTATAGCAGGACGGGAATTATGAGCGACTTATAGAGTTTGGTTTTTGTTCGTCGAGAGAGGACTTTACTTTTTAATTGCCTACTCAGTCCAAAGTAGCACCTGTTGGCAAGAGTAATCCTGCGTTGGATTTCCAGGCTGACATTGTTGGTGGTGTTAATACTGGTTTCTAAATAGACGAAATTATCTACAACTTCAAAGTTATGACTGTCAACAGTGACGTGAGAGCCAAGTCGCGAGAACGACGACTGTTTGTTTGATGACAGGAGATATTTCGTCTTGCCCTCGTTCACGAAAGCAGCTTTGAAATCGACGAAGAGGTAGTGTGTGTCGATTCTCCTTTCACGGGTCTTTTCCAAAATTTGGCGCATGGTCGGCTGTTGATTTGCCAGGTCTAAAGCCACACGGATAAGGTGCAATCAGTTTTTTGACGGTGGGCTTTAATCCTTCATCCAATACGCTCGACAAAACCTTATATGCGATGTTGAGGAGGCTAATCCCGCGGTAGTTGGCGCAGATTGTGGGGTCTCCTTTTTTATGGATTGGGCATAGCACACTTAAATTCTAATCGTTGGGCATACTTTCGTCCGACCATATTTTGCAAAGGAGCTGATGCATGCACCTTATCAGCTTTTTGCCGCCGTGTTTGAATAGCTCGGCCGGCAATCCATCGGTCCCCGCTGCTTTGTTGTTCTTCAGACGGGTAATTGCTATTCGAACTCCTTCATGGTCAGGCAATGGAACGTCTGCTCCATCGTAATCGATTGGGGAATAGGGTTCGTTGTACGTTTACTGCCATTCTGCAGGCTGGAGAAGTGTTCCCTCCATAATTTAAGTATGCTCTGGGCATCGGTCACTAGATCACCTTTGGGGGTT
This sequence comes from Bactrocera zonata, assembly GCA_037783105.1. NCBI lineage: Eukaryota > Metazoa > Arthropoda > Insecta > Diptera > Tephritidae > Bactrocera > Bactrocera zonata. Next base: position 206,808 of record JBAWJQ010005176.1, on the reverse strand, counting down.
CTATGAGAGTATGCTCCGGTCTTGAAACCTTCTGTTAGTCGCCGCAGTTTTTCGTAGAATTTTCGAGCATTACCCCTTATCAAGCTCTTCATACTCACGCATTTCGACCTCTTTCTTTTTCTGTCTGGAAATGCGTCTCGCTTCCCTCTTCATCTCTCAGTATCTATCCCATCCCGCACGTGTTGTGATCGATTGTAACGTTGCAAGGCAGGCAGTCTATTTTCTCTCCGCTGCGACACGGCACTCCTCGTCGTACCAGCTGTTCTTTTGCGTTTTCCGGAAACCTATGGTTTCGGTTGCAGCTGTACTAAGGAGTTTAAAATACCGTCCCACAGTTCCTTTATACCGAGTTCTTGACGAGTGCTCTCAGAGAGCAGGAGTGTAAGTCGAGTAGAAAATCGTTCGGCTGCCTGTTGTGATTGCAGCTTTTCGACATCGAACCTTCCTTGTTTTTGTTGGCGTGCGTTTTTTGCTGCACAGAGAGATCATAACATGATCAATCTGGTTGGTGGTTTTTCGATCCGGAGACAGCCAAGTGACTTGATAAATTTTCTTATGCTTGGATCTACTACAAATAACCATATTACGGGATTTCGACCAGCATCGATCCATTTGGGAATGTTTCGTCGTGGAGGCTGAATTTACCGACCTTAGTGCCAAAGATACCTTCTTTGCCCACCCTGGCGTTAAAGTCACCAAGCACGATTTTGATATCGTGACGGTGGCAGCTCTCTTAGGTGCGCTCCAAGCGCTCATAGAAGGCGCCTTTGGTCACATCGTCCTTCTCTTCCGTCGGGGCGTGGTTGCAAATCAGCGATATATTGAAGAACTTCGCTTTGATGCGAATCTCTCTCCCACCACGAATCCCACTCCAAATTTGCGCTCCTTTAAATGGCCCCTTTAGTAAATATCACAAGGACCTACTCGCCTCTGTCCTTGTCCCGCCTTCACTCTAACGAGGACATCAACCAGCTGAGCAGCGGCTCCTTCCAATTAAGGGACCGGACATGCCAGGTGCATGCCCTTAAATCGTAGTCCTTATTTCGTTTGCCATGGTCGTCATCAAAAGGGGGGTCTCTCATCCCAGGCTGTTTTGTCTTTTTCATTTGTACTGCTTTCTACTGCATACTAATTAGTATTCCATATATTGCATAAGCATTTGTAGTGCTTTCTACTGCATACTAATTAGTATTCCATATATTGCATAAGCAATATGGAGTCTCCACAGTCAATAGGCACGACAATACAGTTAGTTAAGTGCTGAACACATAGGGCGCGACAGACTGCAAGCGACATCTGTCAAATATTAAAAAACACACGTTCTAAAGGACACAGTTATTTAGACAGCTGCACGACTACACGACTGCACGCCGACAGTTGTTGCACTCGCTAACTTCAAAATATTCTTATACTTGCCAATGACAGTAGAGAGGAGTGATGCCAGTAATATGTAAAATGTTAAATTATTCAAAGCTCTAACAAACCTGACGTTATTTTACAAATGAAAGTTCTGTTATATCATTTGTAATAACAATTGATATTTTAAAATAAATAAATTCACCTAATTATTTATTATTTGCATAAAAAATTCACTTCGAACAAAATATTAAAATTTCATTGAAGTGAAAGGTACGAGTATTAGCCACAACGAAATTGTGTACATGTAAAATGGAAAAATAAAACTTGTTGTCTTGTGTACATGCCGGCCATTGTTATGTTGCTGCCATACATATGTTCATGTAGAAGGAATCACGACGCCATTTACAGTTCACTGTAGTGCTGCCATTTCATGTCGCGCTGTATGTGTTCAGCACTTTACTAAGTCTCTTATTACACACGGCAACTTTTGTTGCAGCAATTCTTGGTTTGTGGGCGAGGGGGCGACGAAGAGAGGAGAATCGCCCCGAGTTTCCAGTGTTCAGCAACACGATTTGTGTTCTTATTCGTAACAGTTCGCTGCGACGTTTTCCGGCATTCGTGTTCTTTCTTTCGTAGTACATAGTTGCATTTGCGTATATTTTTTTGAAATTAATATTTCGAATATATTTAAAAAATTTAATTACATCTTTTGGTAAGTAATTTGCAAATATGTATACAAATATACATGATATAATATAATTTTTTTAGAAAATGGAGTATGATGTAAAAATCGAATTAATTAAAGATATTGTGAAATGAATGGAGGAAGCCAGACAAATTGATTCAGACGACAGTGAAAAGGGTAATATATGTGAAGATCTGTTATATAATCTTTGTTTTAATTTTGAATTATAAATAAAATGTATTTCTTAATTGACAGAACTGATTAATATACATATGTGGCCCAAATACCTACAAGGAAAAAGAAACGACAATGGCTTAAAGTAAAGTGAAAGAGAATGAGAAAAAAACTCGCACAGAGTTGCCCAACACAAGTTGCTCGTGTGAATGTAATGGGCGACAGCAGAAGAGAATCGCCCGAGACGAGAATTAGCAACAAAAGTCGCTGGGTGTAATAACAGACTAATACGCTGAACACAATGGTTGCGACACAACATGGCATCACGACAGTGAACTGAAAACGGCGTTGTACATCCTACTACCTGAACGCATGTACACAAGACAACACAGCTCTCCATTTTGCATGTACACAATTTCGTTGTGGCCATACTAATACCTTGCACTTCAATGAAATTTTAATATTTTGTTCAAAGTGAAATTTTTTATGCAAAAAATAAGTAAATAGGTATATATTTTTGTTTTAAATTATCAATTGTTATTACAAATGATATAATAGAGCTATAATAGAGCTATTTTATGCTTTTATTTGTAAAATAACGTCAAGTTTGTAAGAGCTGTGAATAATTTTACATTTTACATATTAGTGGCATCACCACTCTTCCTCATCTCTCTATCTTCCATTCTACTGTCAACTCTACTGTCGTCCTACTGTCGCAGGCAAATATAGGAAAATATTGAAGTTAGCGAGAACGATAACTGTCGGCCTACCGTCGTGTAGTCGTGCAGCTGTCTAAATAACAGTGTCCATAAGAACGTGTGTATTTTAATATTTGACAGCTGTCGGTTGTCGGCTGTCGCAACCATTGTGTACAGCGTATAACTGTATATTTGCCTGTCGAGGTGCCCCGATAGGTCATGTCAGCTGCTTCAGTATACGGTTTTGCGTGAGTGACTAAATGAACCATAAGTATAAGAAGGGAATGTTTAAGTAAAGATGGGTACATACGCAAGAATGATTGCAGTTGATAACATTATAATTGTACATAATATGATTTTCTACTTGCATTGTTATTGAAGATCATGTGTTTTGCTTGATAACCTTACATAATTTGTACTAAATATGAGCCAATTGTCGAAACGTAAGTAAAATATAAATATATTAATTTGTCGTCTAACATGCACCAGAGAACGTTAAATATTTTAGACGTTCTCTGCATACACAACATTTGTATATGCTCTTAGAGATTATGCGATTGGTTCTACTTCAATTGAAAGTTGGTGAAGATAAATCGTCGAACATACATAATGCTGTTGACAAAATTGCTCAAGCTGTACATGAGTATAAACCGCGTATGGTAACTTTGCCTGAATGTTTTAATTGCCCTTATGGTACCAAATACTTCAGGAAATACTCTGAAACAATACCAGATGGTTACACTTCACAGCAGCTTTCTGCCTCCGCAAAGGCTCATGGGATTTATATTATTGGAGGAACGATACCTGAGCTAGGTGAAAATGATCGCATTTACAATACTTGCACTATTTGGGACCCTACTGGAAAATTGATTGCGAAATATCGTAAAATGCATCTTTTTGATATTGATATTGAAGGAGGAATTCGCTTCAAAGAATCGGAAACCTTAACTGCGGGTAGCGATTTTACTGTGGTAGATGTAGACGGTCATAAAATTGGTGTTGGTATCTGCTATGATATACGTTTTGAAGAGTTGGCCAGAGTATATCGGAACGAAGGTAGTTCTTCAACAATATATGCATATACATATACATATGTATGTATATATGCATATTATCTAAATAATTTTATGTCCTCTAATTAAAGGTTGTGAGATGATAATCTACCCCGGTGCATTTAATATGACTACAGGTCCCTTACATTGGGAGCTTTTGCAACGTTCGCGAGCCAACGACAATCAATTGTATGTTGTAACGACTTCGCCTGCTCGTGATGAAAGCGCTGAATATGTGGCTTGGGGTCACTCAACTGTAGTTAATCCGTGGGGGCAAATTTTAAAAAAAGCTACTCATAGCGAAGATTTAATAACAGTTGATATTGGTAAGAAATTATATAGAATACGTATGTATATATGTATCAGAATTACAGCGTGAACGTTTCCAGATTTTTCAATCGTAGAACAAGTTCGTGCACAAATTCCAACTTTCAAACAACGTCGATTGGACATGTATGTAACAACGCGTTTAAAATAAAATGTTTTGCTATTGTTTGATATGTCCAAATTCTGAGTAATAATAAATTTTCCCATTTGTGAAATTACTTTTGTAATGAGATAAATTTATACTAAAACTGGCTGAGCTGTATAACCGCAAATGTTCTACATACACATATGTATATCCATAAGTAAGAAACCTGCATACCAAGTTTCATCAAGATATCTCAATTTTTACTCAAGCTCTCATGGACAGACGAACAGACAGGCACTCACCGTATTTCAACTCTTATCGTCAACCTGATCTTTTATATTTGTATGCATATATAATTCTGTACATATACATCCAACTCATTTTTTTTACACGGATTTGAAGCTACACGATTGAAAAAAAAAATTTAATCTGATACGTTTTCAAATTCAGTCTTGTAATTACCTTTGTATTTCCCACGCTTGGGCACCTTTGCTGAAATGAACATACATAGTAGGAACTGGAAAGTCCCCTTATTCGATAACTCTTACCAACACATTATGTTCGCATGATATTTATATAAAATATTGCTTAATTAAAGTGTTTAAAGTTTATTAGCTCGCAATATTTTATCAAATTTTCGTGCTATCAATTAGATTTGAACATTTCTGACCTTAAATAAAGCCTTAAATAAAGGTATTTTATATATACATTTAGAAGCTTTAAAAATAAAATGTTTTCCGGTTAGTACAGTTAACAAAATGTCTAAATTTAAATTTCAAAGATGTGTAAAAGGCAAACCATTTCTTTGGAAGTAAAATTAAAATTCTTGAACTGTCTGGCAAGAGGTGAAGGTTCAACATCTGCATCTACGAATAATTACATATGTATGTAGCTACATCTGTCAATATGTTTTCTTTATTTCTATTATAACTTTTCTGTTCTTAATTTTGGATTAACAGATTTCTTTTGTTTTTCACTTGCTCTACCAATTTTTCACCTGTATGAATTATGGATTTTATGTTTTAATGTTCAATAAAATGCCATATGAACATACAATTAGTATGCATATGCGAAATTTTATAGTATTTAAAATTTTTTACACGGTTTTTCGAAGTAAATATAGTTCTTTATTTCATTTTGCACGGTTTTTCTGTGACATAGAACGTATCCCACTATAGGAAACGCCTCTTTTCTTTGCACGGATTTCTGAAGAACGTATCTACCGTATACGTATCTAAAAGAGTTGGTTGTATAGCCCTGTATCTCTGTCTATTAGTGTGGTCAACAAGACTATTATACTCTGTAGCAACATTTTAGAAGGGTATAAAATACATATATGCATATAGACATGTATGTCCGTACGAATATTATAAATGAGAATGTAAGCACATACATACATACATATGTTTGTTACTTCACACCGAAATTACGTAGCCGATCATCATGGAGCTTTATTCAAACAATCAGTCGTATGGTATTAGAAAGGACATTTACTATTAAAAACAATATATTTTTTACGAATTGAGAAAAACAACTATTTTAACAGATCACATACAATTGTTTTTCAAATAGATTAGAAAATTTTAAATTTGAAAAAAATTATATTGATATATGTACATATATGTATAGTAGTTATGATTAAGGTTGTTTCATAACTACTATATGCTACTAGCTAGCAAAGTTTCCACTGGAAAAGCGTTTCATAACCCAAAAACCCAGCGGAAGCGAGCACAACGGATCTTTCTGTCGGAGGTGTGTGGTCTGGCATTCACATGACAATTCCTCTCCTTGGGCCATAGCTGGCCGCTTCTAGAAGATTGCTTCCATCAGACGGAGCAAACTCATCAATTTTAATTAATTTGGCCTTCGGAAAACAACTTGAATTCAAATTCTCACTTTAATTCTAAAAATAGTACAAATGAAATTAAATGCAGAATGAACTAATTTATTAAAAAATACCATATCCAAGCATTAAATATCGCGTGTAAATGAATTTTGAAGAAAAATTAAACACATTTTTATCGCGATGATAAACTTGAATTTTTCAACGCTCAGCGTAGCCGCTGCGTTTATTTAGGTATGTGCCATACAAAATCTATGAGCATAAGGAATATTTCATAGTAAATTGCCGCTACCCGTTTTTTTAAGGGACCAAAGTTTCTCATACTCGAAACTGATTCAATCAATAAATTCCGTACTTAGGTACGGATACAAACCACTAAAACCATCTTTTGGAGTAATTCGAATTTACGAAATTTTTTCGAATAATTATTAACTGAGTTGCAAAAAATGCTCATATCTGTTCTCAATTATGTATACAACCTAATAAATAATAAACAGTATAAAACCTTTCTACTCGGAAAAAAAATCTCAATTAACTATGTGTATTTATTCCACTATATGGTCGCTGGACTTGTCCAAAAAGAGCTTTTATCGCTTCATCCGTAGCCATTAAAGGCTGACTAATGAATTGTAAGGACTTTACTGCATATTTTTCAGCATCACAAAGAGGATTTTTACTAGTGCTCAAAATCTCTATGTCACCTTCGGGAATTCCAACACCAGAGTGCAGAACCATTTGATGTACGATATTTAAATTTTCGGCACTAAGGTTAATTACATCAGTACTTGGAAGGTTTAGATAACGTATCTTTGCAACAAATTTTAAGTTTTTTAAGATTTCTAGCTGCATTTCTCGGATTTGATGTGTTGCGTGGAGTAATCGCTTAGTGGATTCTTCAAGTATTTGGTTCTTCTGCATTAGATCAGCTTTCCATCGTGCTAGTTCTTCTACCATAACGCTACTAGCAAGAAATTTGGAACGCCACACTTCACACTGGCCCGCAAGAAACTCAATTTGCTCCTAGATTAAATATTCAATTTTTTAGATTTATTTTGAATACGAAGTTAGTATACTTAAAGGAAACGTACCGTATGAGTTGTTAAATTTTTCGCGGTATCCAACAACGCGCGTGCCAACTGAAGTTTGTCTTCTGTGAGCACATTAACATGTGACTGCATATCTTCACCTACAGATGCTACCAACAAATTTTTTAATTCAGAATTAACTTGGGTTTGAAATCTAAATTGTCCTTGGTAATAATCTCGTTCCTCCGTAGTTTTTCTGAGTTCTTCTCTTAGTTTCTCAAATTTAACATCCAAAGAACTGTTACCACAATATTCCTCGCTGTTCTTATCGCCTAATTCTTTGCAGCGCATTGTTGACATTTGACTTACAAGTACTCCAATATCTAAATTATTTTTATTTTTCATTGCTGTTTTTGGGTTTGGAGTAGATACGATGGAACTTGTTGCGCATGTATATGGCTCATATGGTATAAATTTTGGAGGTTTATTTTTCTTATGTGTACCCGTGGCTTTGGCTGATTTGACTAAATGAGGAATCATTGGAATCAATTTACCTTCTGGTAAGACTGGTGCAAGACTACATGGTCCTTCGTATCGGCGATAAAGTGTTTGCAGACCAGACGGTAGGAGTTGGTCATTTAGGCATGTTGAACTGTTATTTGTGGATTTTTTGTGAACATTTTCCTTTATGGTGCCACTAGTTGGTCGACGAACGGCATAACGGAATTTGACGTTGGCTTCCTTACACGTATTAGTTTGTTCTTCCATTCCATCGCCACTGGTTCTGAGTCGCTCCAAAACACCATTTGAAATTTCCATTCAGCTGTCTAAAAGTTAAAAAAATTTAAAGATTTAGTAGAGGATCTGTTCATATATTCAATATTGATAAATTACTAATTTGGACAATATAGAAGATAAATTAAATGCAAATCGTCGAAATCTCAATCAATGATAGCAAATTGCAGAAAAGAATGTCAAATATAGAAAGTTCGATTATATACAGTGTTGTAAAGTTTAGAATTTTAAAAAAATTAAAGCAAAGAATACTAAATTATTAATTTTAAAATTTAACGTTTTCTATTTAAATAATACTTTGTTTATTATCTATTTATTAATATTTCTTGGAATATTTACGTTATTTTATTTCAAATGTAAAGAATATGTATTAGAAAAATTCTATATTGAGATCAAATATTAAAACATCTTTTCGATTATTAGTTTCTGATTACTATCTTACGCTGTACCCAGGAAAATCAATAAATGTACGTGTATAATAACAAGTTCGCTGGTAATTCATTGCTAAATTTCGCATCCACTCCAATAACTAAAATTGATTAGCGTTGATCGAAATCATGTGCTGAACACATAAAGAGCGACAGACTTCAAGCGACATCTGTCAAATATTACAATACACAAGTTCTTATGTCGTCGTGCAGCTGTTTGAACAACTGTGTCCTTACGGGCCGTCTCGACAGGATAAAATCTATGTCTTACTAACTGTTTTTCCGTGCCTATTGCCTGTGGAGACTCCATATTGCTTATTTCTTACAATATATGGCAAACTAATTAGTTTACCATATATTGTAAGCAATAAGCTGTCACTTCAGCAGTTTGACAGCGCAGTTTTCATTTCTATGAAAATTTCGAAGAGGCAACATATCCCATTTACACATATGCCGACGGCATTTTCATTTCGGTAATATGAAATTTAGAAGAGCGAATATTAAGACGATTGTGTTGTGTTATATTATAAAAATAAAATAAAGTACATTTTCAAAATAACATTTTTCAAAAAAATTAATATTTAGTTTAATATTGTTAATTTACAGAATAATTATGCAAATTGGGTTAGGAATGAGCAAAGTCTTAAATTTAATAAACTTATACAAGCATAAATCAAAATATCATTTCCCATTTTAAATTTGTTATTTTAATTGGTATTTAAAATTTATGCCACAATTATTATATAGTAGTCCAAAAATATGAATTCTTATTTTCCCAGAAATACATTTGTAAAAAAGGGATCTTTATCCTTTTCTTATTATCTTATGTTTCCCAGAAATATATTTGTAAAAAAGGATCTTTATCCTTTGTTATTATTGTATTTTTCCCAGAAATACATTTGTAAACAAAAGGATCGTAATCCTTTTTTTATTTTCCTCATAAAAGATTTAAACAGTTCAAGAGCTCGAAGCATGCGCTACATCAGCTCGAACCTACCTACCCTGCGCCTTTGCGCAAATGATTATGTTTTGATAACAAATGCCCACATACAGATTTGGCAATGGCAATAGCAATAGATTTGACAGTTAGTAAGACAGATTTTATCCTGTCGAGACGGCCCGTTAAGAACATGAGTATTTTAATATTTGACAGATGTCGCTTGAATTCTGTCGTTCTCTATGTGTTCAGCACGTCAGCGTCTTCTATGCAGGCACCTTTACGTTTAGCTTTCAATAATTGACAATGTAACTAACCTTAACTATAATTATTTAAAAATTATCTAAAACATTGTCCCATAATTTCACTAAAATTTGTTCATCAAAGCTAATAAATTATGTTTATTTCACAAATTTAAAAAAAGGTGGTATATTTGTTTAAAGTCTACTTGCTGTTGGAGAGTTTTTCTATGGTTCTCTTTCACATTCTATAAGTATTACGTCCCACGAAGTTTTATAATGTAATTTGTTTTGTAGCAATTGCCACACCCTAAGCCGAAAAAAGTAATAGTAAAACGACAAAAACCTGTTCGGCTACAAAAATAATTCCGCTGTGAACATAGTCTAAGTAAGCTCTAATTACCAATATTGAAATGACATTTCTTCGTAAAATAATAAATATATACTATAGAATCCACACAGTTAAAAAATTTTGTTATGAGTTTTGTTGACATTAGCTCGCATTTTCGTCCTTAACGTAGTTATTTGCAGATGGCTAACGTTACAAAAAATATATAATTGTCAATTGTATTGGGGATTTTTGTTATACTAGAAAATAATATTATGTCGTCTGAAAAAATCGATATCATCGGTAAAATCGAGTTAATTGAACCTACAACCGGAAAACTATTTTTCGAGCACAAAACTGAATTAATTTTCTGCCAACCACATTTAATAGCTTTAAAATCGCTATCATTAGACCGTTTGGAGGAAATGCAACGTAAAATATCGCGACAATTACAAGAGAAACTCACTGATGACCCTAGGGTAAATAATATTCACAAACGTGTCTAAAGTAGAAAAGCTGCCCTTCGTTAAATTATTATAACAAACCTATAAGACCCTAAAATGGCCCACTTACTTGTACTAGCTGTCGTAGCCGCTTTACTACTAGCCGGATTTTTGCTCTTTCGGTATGGAAACATTCCTCGTCAACACATTATTGTAACATTGTCGGTGTTGATGGCGTGGTGCTTTTCGTTTCTTATTGTCTTCACTATACCACTTGATGTCACAAATGTAAGTACAGATTGAACTTAACTTATATACATACATATTTACGTTTTGCCTTTGAATTCAAGACTTTGTACCGACAATGTCTCCAAGAAAATAATGATATTGGAACATCGATAGCATCTGCAGATTTCAATAACTCAAAAGTTGAAATCGCATCAGAAACAAATACACATTGTCAGGCTCCATGGGGCATGATTCCTGATGATGTTTTTCCAAATTTGTGGAGAATAATATACTGGTCGTCACAGTTTCTTACTTGGTTAATTATGCCGCTTATGCAGTCATACTTGAAAGCGGGCGATTTTACCATTAAAGGAAAATTAAAATCTGCTCTTGTTGAGAACGCTATTTATTACAGTTCATATCTGTTCATATGTGGTGTTCTGTTGATTTATATAGCTGCTAAGGGTGTCTCTTTGGATTGGCAAAAACTAAAAGCCATCGCTTCTTCAGCATCTAACACTTGGGGATTGTTCCTACTAGTGCTGCTACTTGGTAAGTAATGAACATATGTATTTATTTAAAACACTATAGCATGCGATTTATAGGCTACGCGCTCGTCGAAGTCCCTCGCTCTCTATGGAATAATGCAACGCCTGGTTTTACATTACAATACGCTTATTTTAAATTAGCGAAATTAAGCTCGAGCAAAGCAGAGGCGGAGGAGAATGTAGACGATGTATTGGAGTCTCTGCAAGGTATAAATCGTGCTATTCCTAGTGGTTATGAGCTACGTTCATGTGTAGAAACAATACTACGCAAAGTACCAACCGAACTTATTGAACGGTCGACCCGCAACTATAATCGTGGGGGTAGTATCGGAGATACTCCAACAATTGTACCAACAGAAAAGACATTAATACGGATTCATAAGCAAGTTATTAAGTCATTGCAGACATTACAACGTAGTGAATCCCTTTGGAGGGTGCAGGTAGAGAAAGTTTTGTACTTGGAAGATATATCACGAAATATGCATTCGACAGATAGAATATTCAAATCAGAGTTTCCTTCCCAGCGTTCGCAATTATGTAGAATCCTTTATAGCCCCTCATTACATTGGTATTGGGAGTGCTTTTGTAAAAAACACTTTTTGAAAGCTCTTTCCATAGTGGCCGCAATCATGTCCTTCATGGTCGTGTGGAGTGAACTGACATTTTTCAATCGACAACCAGTGCTTTCTATATTTGCCCAGGTTATAAATATTGCAAAGTATAATTATAAATTCTTTACTATCGAATTATTTTCAATGATTGTGTTATGCTATCTATTCTATTGTACCTATTCTACGATTTTGCGCATACGTTTTTTAAATCTTTATTACTTGGCACCACATCATCAAACAAATGAGCATAGTTTAATTTTTAGTGGCATGCTCTTATGTCGATTAACACCACCAATGTGTCTTAATTTTCTCGGTCTAATTCACATGGATTCACATATAATTGAAAAGGTAAACTATTTTCTTATAATTTAATTGAAGGAACTGAATAGCTGATTGCTTTGCAGAGAATACTCGAAACATACTACACCCAAATAATGGGACACATGGACGTTTTAAGCATAATTTCCGACGGTTTTAACATTTACTTTCCTATGTGTATGTTGGCATTTTGTCTGGCTACTTGGTTTAGTTTGGGTAGTCGCATTTTAAATACTATGGGGTTTCAACAATTCCTTCAAAATGAAACCATTGCCACAGAATTGGTTCAAGAAGGCAAAGATTTGATTGCGAGGGAAAAACGTCGTCGTCTACGAGCAGAGGATACGATGTCACGTCGTAGAGACCCAACATCTGTTACGAATGAATATATTGCTAAATATCGTAATTTAGCTGGAACCACCGCGCAAGTTGGTTCAATTGGCCCTTTACGCACACCAACGGATGGACTTTTGTGTGATGGAGACCGAATAGGATATGAAACTGTTTCACCACCCTTAAACACTCGTATCTCACCAATTGGCGTTCCGCGCAGTCTATCAGAAGAAATAAATGAACGTTTCGGAGTTAGTACTCATCTGGAAATTGGTTTTAAGGGCCCCTCACGGCCCTTAAATAACATCGAAAAGAATTCAGATAGTTTGAAAGACGTTACGGATGAACGTATAAGATCCCCGCTTCGTGGTCTTTTCGATGATGTTTGATAACTAGTAGAAAAATACTATAAATAAAACTAATGAAGCTAGTTTCAAAGAGGTGATTTATTATATTCTATGGAGAATTGAATGGCAAGGCTGCTACCAATTAAAATGTTTCAATCATTACTATGCTCAAAAATTAGCAGAAGTTATTGTTTCAATCTAATATAAATGATGTAATGAGAGTTGTTTTCTTTTAAACATTGCGTTATTAAAATTGGTAGTATCTTATCTTAGTATCAGACATCTTTGGCTCATGAAGATATGTTTTAATTCTTGAAGGAATTATTTAAGTAGCACTATGGTTAGATTAAGTTAGATGGCCATAGAAAAGAATAACTTCAGTGTTCAATCTTATATATTAGCAAAACGCTTAGTAACCAATACAAATTTGCCTAGGCATTTAATTTCAACTCCCGCCAGTTCGGTGGAATATCTGAAGGTATGCGCTCCCAAGTTCTTAAGACTTGACCTCCCAAACGAGAGACTGTCAAGAAAGAAGTGTTGTATTGTTTACACCTCTTCTTCCATACAGCTTTTGCAAAAATATGAGCCTGCTATGACCCAGAACCTGTAACAGTATTACCACAAAGACACTGTTGTGTCTATTGATATCGAGGTTAGGCACTCCTCGACCAACCGTGTGCACTGTAAATGAGTGCAAGGCTTGTATCACTGCTTTGCTATCTGAGTGAATGGTCACTTCTCTAAAGTAGGCTGCACTCTGAAGTAGCAGATCTACTGCTACCGTAATGCCTGCAAGAGAGCTTCTGACAGTAAACCCCTCCACCAGTCTTCCCCCAAGCTTTGACCCATCCGTAAAGAAGCTCACTGACCCTCTCCTCCAACGGCTACTTCCTACTCATAGTTCCTTCTTCGGTGTATGGGCAGAGAAAGAGCCGCCATAGTTCGGTTTGGCGATTCCATGACCTAAGTGATCCGGTATGAATTCAAAGTGTGTGAGGATATGCGAGTGTTCAGTTCTCTGAGTCTGATAACCACTTTGTCAGCCATACACCTTCCGACGATGTTTACTGGCACTATGTTCAAAATGGTATTAAGTGTCATGATTGGAGTGGACCTTGTGCACCACACATGCTGAGAAGCGCCGGACGTTGAACATTCTCGAATTTCTTTGCAAGTGTGGTCTTTTCTAAAGCCCTCCACCACATAAAGACTCCATAGAACATAATGGGCTTAAATATTGTGTGATTGAGCCAGATGACCACCTTTTGCCAATGGCTCCTCTACAGCGGTATACGGCAATCGATACCTTTTTTGCTCTTTTCTTTGATATTTGGTTTTCATGAAAGCTTCCTATCCAGGAAGAGACTTAAATATTTCACTGTATCCGTCGTTTGCAGGCGGATATCTCCCATTTGCGGCAGCAGTGCCTCCGGGATCGTATATCTTCCAGTAAATAAAACTATCTCAGTTTTACTTGGGTTGATGTCAAGACCACTTCCGACCGTCCAATTGGTTACAACGTTAAGATACCCCTGCGTCAGCTCGTACGCGGGCATAGGTAATCACTCGGCAGCCACGGTTCTCAAGTTTTTTAAGCAAGTCGTTAACGACCAGGGGGACCCCTATTCACATTTCGTCACACAAACGCACAGAAAACTGGGAATGAGGTGTTTGAAGTTTGATTCAACCGCAAGACCGTTCAGAGCAGTAACGATTTCCTCCGTTATTGAAAGCTGTGATGGCGGGGGCCGCCTTCGCGTATTGGAGTTAATCTGGGGGAGTCTCATCCTTTAGGCTTTCCTCCTCGTTAGTTCAGCGCCTATGTCGTGCTCGACCCGCACCTCAAACAGCTTTTCGAGGCTGAGGACAGCATCGCCGATTGACCAACCACACCCAGAACTATCTACGTCCGAGTGACGCGGGTCGTTTGACTATCGCCCGCTATCGTACCTATCACATCTGCAGCTTGGGCGCTAACAGCTTTGGCATCCGTCGTTAGTACCCTAAGTACTACCCTTTCGAGCCAATAGCAGTTGGCTGCCTTGGTTTTGGTGAGAGTACCGAAGGATTCCGCATTTAGCAGAATCGGCGTTTGCCGATTTGATTTCTCGGTTCTCTCCAGCCATGTGTGGGTAGTAAGGGATTACAGTATCTGAAGATTTCCTCAATCTCACTCGCAAAGGAAAGTTCAGCAGGCAGCCATTCCTCGCGGAAGATGGCACCATCTTCCCTCCTACAGTCGAATACACCAAGCTCTATTGAGCCAGACCAGCATGCTTATCATCGTAGCGTTTCACGATTTCCGCCACGTCACCTCTCGGCGGGTCTCAAGCGGCGTCCTCCATTCTATTGCTCCGAGAGTGGACTCATGAAGAGACTTCTACTGGGGTCTTGGTCTAGTTGCTGCAGCTCGCAAGCAGCGGTTTCGTCGTCCTAAGAGCAGCAGTCCAACCCAGGATAGAGACAATAAAATCAGAGCCGACCACCGCAAAAAAGGAGTCGTCTCAACTTACACTTACCACGTCAACTTAACGACGACGTGCTCTGAGGCCTGGCAGGGTTTCAACGGGACTACGACATTAGCCTGTCAGCCATTTCTGATGAGTGACCTCATCGTACTCAAGTGTCAGACTGCCGCAACAACCAGCTCAGGGTTCTACAAACAGGACATTTAGCTTTACTCGGTATGCACCAAATTTGAGGCGACCTGCAGTAAATTTGTTTATTGTTCTTGCATGCGTATGTATATACATACATATGCGTGTATATGCTTATGTTAGCATTTATAAGTTGTTGAAATTTTACCAAGCCCTTCAGCGGGTACAATTCCGTTCAACCGAAGTCATGGTTATAAAGTTTTTTTGTTTGTTTATAATGTGGAATTCTACATTACATTATGTTATGTTAATGTTATTATTATTATGGTGTTGTGTGTATTAACCATATACGCTGGAGGAGGTGTAAAATACGCTCACCAGATCGCTTGTGGCCCTCCGCAAGGGGACAGTAAAAACTTGAAGACAAAAACTTTGCAATTCAATCTAACTAAGCTGGAGAGAACATATTGAGAGCAGGTCTTCCAAAACCTTTGAAACTAGAAATACTGCAGAAAAGCTATTACCACAAAGTCACTCGATTAATATCACATGAGTATCTGGCCATATAGAAATAGAAGAATATGAAAAGACAGACGAGCTGGCCCGACACAATTCTCCTATGCTGTCCCAGGCCACTCAGCTCCTTCAAGGGTTGTTTGAAGCAGTGGACCCTAGAGGAACATCTCGCGTCTCGGAAAGCAGGCAAGACAGGGCATACCACAAAGTTACTTTAAAGAAAAAGAATACGATTTTTATCAAATTAACTGAGTTCCTGCATAACGCTTAAATTGGTTACCATTAGTAAGTGCAGCCGGCGCTCATGCGTCTCCATTTTCAACCAACCAACAATATTTTTATGTGGGTGGTCGTTATTTTAATAAAACCATGCGAAATGTTCTCAACCTATTGAAGTACGAGAATGATGTACATATTTGAAAGGGCATCTCTTATAAAAACAAGATTTAGACATTGTTTGCATTTCCATTGGTTAGATTAAGAGAATCACGGTCAGCTTCGTAAAATTAATTTTCACAACATTTTAAAAAAGGTATATTTGTAGTTTTCGAAGTATGGAGAAAGTTTTTAACTTTTTGTAATAAAGACACAAATTTGTACCGAAAAACGTGTATTTTTCGGTATTTTTTACTTTAAACAATATTTTATATATTTTTAGGATAATTCCATCAAAACCATAAACAGGTCTAGTTATGCACATTTATAACCCTGACAGACGATCAAAATTAATACGCATTAAGAAACGTTAATGCGCACTGAAATTTTATGGTGACAGACGGAAGATTTGTTCATTTAGACAGCTGATTATGAAATTTGTTTATTTATTAAAAAACAAGGGAAATAAAAATGAATAAGAGAAATTATTAATAGAAATTTTGTTATTTTTGGAAAATCAATATAAATTTAACGGAAAAATTCGTTTATTATTAACTACGTTCGAAGATAATAGAGTGAAATTAGAAGTAATAATTGATTGTAATGCGAATAAAATGTGCGAAAAAGTTAAGAATATTGGAAAGATGGATAGCAACTGTGCGCTGTTTAGGCTAGGATTTAGAATAGCATCCCAGGCTTTCGGGGATAAAATGGGTATCGTTGGAAAGGTGACGTTCTCCAGATCACGAAAATATATATATATATAGTTGCCGCTGACTTATAGTTTTTAAGATATTTGCGTTTAAAGTTTCAAAATTGACAACTTTCACATAGATATTTTGTATATTGGGAATAACTTTTTCACTTATATTATGCACTTTTCCGCGCCGGCGCTTCAAAAAAAATAACCATGGCAGCACTTTTCTTATTGTGCAGATGCAAAAAATTTAACTAAATCAAAATAATTGAAATAAAGCTTTATTTACAACAAATATTAAAAAAATTAATATACAGAAACGTTAAAGTGAAGTGTTAGTAAGTGAAAAGTGCATAATATAAGTGAAAAAGTTATTCACAATGTACAAATTATCACTTTAAACATTGTCAATTTTTCACCTTTAAACGAAAATATCTTGAAAACTATAAGTCAGCGGCAACTATATGTATATATTTTCGTGATCTGGAGAACGTCACCTTTCCAACGATACCCATTTTATCCCCGAAAGCCTGGGATGCTATTCTAAATTTTACCCGCTGTTTATTTTCCGCTATCTAAAAATATTAAAATTTGTTTTTGTTAATATACTTACACATAATTTAATTAGCAGCATAAAACTGCTTACCTCTGATGCTGTAAACGCAAAGGAGGCGGCAGACTTCAAGCGACATCTGTCAAAAGATAGCAAAACTGGGCCATTTTTGAGCAGTGCTGCCTACTCAAATTTGGTAAATTTGCATTAACATGGGTTAAATGCGCAAGTAATAGCCCTGACAGACGAGCAAAATTAATGCGCCTTAAGCAACGCTAATGCGAATTGAAATTTTATGGTACAGCTGATAGTAAAATTTGTTTCTTTATTAAAAAAAAAAGTGAAGTAAAAATGAATAAGATAAATTATTAAAAGAAATTTTGGTAATTTTGGAAAATCAATATAAATTTAACGAAAAAATTCGTTTATTATTATCTACGTTAAAAGATAATAGAGTGAAATTAATAGCAATAATTGATTGTAATGCGGAAAAAGTGTGCAAAAAAGTTAAGAATATTGGAAAAATGGATAGCAAAAGTGCGACATCTGTCAATAAATAGCAAAAATCGGCCATTTCTGAGCAGTGTTGCCTACTTAATTTAGTAAATTCAACCAAATGCACGGAATTCTTGTGCATTACAAACTTGCATTGACATGGGTCAAATGCGCAAATAAATGTAAATTAAGCCCGCTAATGCATATTAGCGCTGTCGTCTGTCAGGGCTATAAATTAAGCCCGCTAATGCATATAATCGCTGTCGTCTATCATGGCTATAAATTAAACTCGGTAATGCAAATTAGCGCTGCCGTCTGTCAGGGCTGTTAGTTGTTTTTAACACCTAAAACTAATCCAGATATACATATGTATATACATAGATTTAAATACATGTAAAAGATCAGGAGACCGAGGCAAGTGACTGCCCGTCAGTCCGTGCAATAGGTTCAGAAACTAATTAACGGCTTTGAAAAATTCTTTCAATATTGTAAAGTTTCTCTATCTCCGGTGAACATAGACTATAATAAGCCAATAATGTAACCACAGATGCACTGTGAATATTATTGATTATAGAATAAAATAATGTATTACGACTTTGCAGAACTGAATCAAATATTAAGTAAAAATAAGGAAAGCTTAATAATAACAAAAAAAAAAAAAAAAAAAAAAATGCAAATAAATAGCTAAAAATTTAGTACCTAATATATAAATATGTATTTCAACATTACACTTTTTCAGAAACACCATGGACAAAGAAGAGAGCATGAGTAAACGTGTAAAAATTTACAACTTGAGAATTTTGTTGAATATGCGTGCGAATTGTATAACAACTCTAACTTAATCTTTAACTTTCTTCTTTTTTACTGGCGTAGTCAAAATCCAGCACCTAACCTCGTTATCCGAGTAGAATAAAGTTATCTACACATTGATATACCAAGGCGCTTGTTTCAAGACCGATGACCGCTCACTGTCGCTGGTGAACAGACACTACAATTAGTGGCTCCGCTGAAGCGTCCTCTCTTTTAGCCGTGACCCCAGTCTCCACACGGGTTGGCCATCGCATCTTACACAATGGTTGCTCAGGTGTTTAGTAATTTGACTTTCATAGAAAACATTGTGAATAAGATAGACCATAGGTACCTGAATATTTTGAAAAATAAATTTAATTCCAGTGTCGCAAAAGTGAGTTTGAATAACTCTTGGGTGTTTCAACAAGACAATGATTCTAATTGTTAAAGAATAGATGCTCTATCATGTACCCAAGGAATTGAATCACCCCCACGATCCCCGAGTTCAACCTTATCGAGCATATATGGGAGGACCATACAAAAAGAAAATCAGCCTTAAGGATATGCGTAGACATGTTATTGCAGAAGAATGACAAAAAATTTTACCGGAAGGAACAGAAAATCTTCTCAATTCAAAGCCACATCGTTTACAAGTCATAATTAGAGCAAATGGAAAGCATACAAAGTATTATACTAAAAATATGTTTCCAGCATTTATTGTTCCTTTGTACACTTTCTTTTGCCTCCAGAAATATGGAGGAGTCAGAGGACGAAATGCAACATAATTATTTTAGTTATTTTTTTTTTATCGGTTATATTTAAAAAATATTTAAATTGTTATTAATTTATGTATATTTTTATTTGTATGTAAATACTATTATATAAATAAATAAACTCTAAGAAATTGAGCATTGTAACAATATGATGAAACACCTGTGTCATGGAAGTAAAGAATTCAAAATGCTTTATTATTGAAAATTGGCTTATGAACTTTTGACTTTTGAAGTACTAACTTAGGATTTTTCGATTGGAGTGAGTTTTCAAAGCGTCGAATTTATATAAAATGAGATATACCGACAATATATGAAATTTTATATTAAGTAAACACCATCGACCACTTTTTGCCGTTTTTCCGCTAGAGACATTACTCCATAAGTGTAAATCGAAATTTCCAAATTTTTAGAACGGAAGCAAGCGAACCATTGTTGTGTTACAACCGTAAACTTCATAAATTTCATTGGTGTGGCATTATTCCCTTTTTTACACAAAATTTTCAAAATATAGCGAATTTCTTCATTATTTTCACTCATTTTTGAAAACTTCCCCGAGTTTAATTTTTTTGGTAAAATGAAGCTTAAAATCTCACCTTTCACTGTATGGTATGACACAATGTGATTAGTAGCACTGGACATATACGATTGTAACATCTATTGACAAAATATGAAAATTTTTCAGCTCCCCAATAAATCGGAATCAAGCGCTTGTATGGCAAACTTTACATATTAACGACATATCATCAGGAAATTTTGCATGAGTTCTTTTAACATAAATGATAAAAAAATGGTAAATTTCAATTTACAGTCACGAAATTTTTTATTGCAAATTTTTGACCGCGTCAAAATGATTTCTGTCAGCCTGTTTTTTTTTTTTTTTTTTGTTAGATCATTAGCAACTAGCAACTTAGTATCTTATTCATTTGTTACAAACTAGAATAATGAAATATGAATTTCAAAATTTTGTTTTGATTTGTGCTGAATATCCTTTTTACGAAAATCTCAATCCCATGGATTTTTATAGCATTTTGAACAACTTCGTCTTTATTCGTAAATCATATTTTCACTATATTGAATAGTTGAAAATAACCCTAAGGATGCCTGCAGAGTGGACTCTCAAAGCCAAACTGAGTTTAACATTTTCATACAAAACTGCATAGGCGTCGCAGGTTGAACGCTGACCAAAGCCGAAGCTGATCCATGCGAAAAGCCAGTTTTTAAAGCGTTTTTCGGCACCAACTCATGTGTTACCTTGTTTATTTGTATATTGGTCGCAATTTTGCTTACAAGGAATTACAATGAATGTGGTAGAACAAAATCTAAAAGAAACTGCTACGACTAAGAAACAGAACAAAACAGTATTATAATAAAGTTTCGCTCATTTTCACAACGTGATATAGGAATATGAAAGAAATGTCGAAATCGGTTGATCGGGTCGCTAGATATGTGATTTCACCAAAAAGTGGGCGGTGCCACGCCTATCGTCCAATTTTCACATCGTCTCTCGCAATGCTCTATCACATCATCTCGGTGGTAAAACTTAATGTCTCTGGCGTGTTTAGTTATTGATTTATCGTGCTTTTATTAGTTTTTAACAGTGCCATTATATCGGGTTTATCCTCTGATTTCATCCATTTTCACACTGTCGGTAGAAGTTTGTATAATATTTGTACTCAGCAAATTTGGTTGTTGTAGCTTTAAGTGGTTTAGGAGATGTGTACATTAAACTTGTTAGATGGCGGAGCCACTCCCACTTTTTCAACAAATTTTGCCTTGCTACTGTGATCCTTTGTACCAAATTACAATTTGATATCCTAATGTAGTGCTTAGCTATGGTACTTTATGCGTATGTATGTTTTCGGTTAATAGCGGTTTGCGGACGTGGTCCACTCAAGTATATATCTCAATTTTTATTCAAGTTACAGCTTGCACGTACGGACGGACGGACAGACAGATTTGATTGTAATGTACTATAGGTTATTAGTTAGATTTTTTGATAAGATACATATAAGAAATTATACAAAAATAAAATGTCTTGAAACTTACATTTTTTTAATATCAATAAATGGATAGGAATACATATTTAAAATAAAAGAAAGTTCAATTCCACATGTACACTAATAGTACTAGTATTTTTTTTTTAAGTGATTTAGTTTTTTCTCTCAAACAAAAGAGGAAAAGGTTTATCTTTAGTTGGTTGAAGCCAATTATCTTTAGAATATTTCACATTGTTTTCTGTCTCAATGACGTGGAAAGTGTACGCGTGACGGCTCTTTTGTGAACGATTTTGTTCACTTTTATGCACCACATTGCCATGAATAATAATACAAGTACCTATAAGAAAGATATTATATTAAATGAATATGCGATTCCTTTCTTTACCTTTGCCTACGAGTAGTGGTGTATAACTTGATTGTGGATATATTGGTGCTGGTCGATCATAAATAAGTAACGCGTTGGCTTCTTTATCTGGATTTCGCTTGTAAAGGCGGTGAATACCACTTTTATGTGATCCTTTTATAACTTCTAAACATCCATTTTGAATAGTGCAATCTTCGAGTGCGAACCAAAAACCAATAACGGAATTCGGTTCAGTATGTAAAAACCAAGAGTCCTGGTGTGATATAACTTCGCCGCCAATACCTGGATTCTTGTATATATACATGCTTTGGCAAACAGCCGGCTTGTTGAAGTTCAACTGCCAACAAATTTCCTTAACACGATTACTAAACGTTAATTTCTTAAAAATTGGATGTTGAACATGCAGGTAATGACCAACTTTGTTTAAAGCCATCATTGGATCCACCAATAATTCACCATTTTCACCAAAAGCACCCTCTTCAAAAAAAAAACGAACTTTATCACCTGAATCGAGAAAGTAGGTTTCTTTGCTGTGAGCATCTTTTTGATTTACTGTGCTGAAAACTTTCCGATTTTCTTGAGGTGCATCCAAACAAAGAGCACGGCCGGCTAAATAAAGTTCATCGATTTCAGATGGTGTAAGAAAATCCTCGATAACAACAAAGCCATTTTGGTTCAGCTGAAAAAATAAATTTTAAAAAAATTAGGTATTGATTGTAAACAGAATTATTGTGCTATATATAAAAGGTCCTTTTTTATATTCTACATAAAATGTTAGAGAATGACAATAGTAAAAAAATAGTGTTATTTAAGAAAAGATATTTTTAAACGACAAAATGTATGTATATTTTGTTATACATATAGTTTTGGTGTTGTGAAGAACTCAAGCTTCTTTGCTTGGCTCTTTATTTCCACTTCGGAGTTAAAATAAAAGAAACGAGCTTCTTGCTTAGTTCTATACTTCAACTGTGTTCATCTTTATTACCATCTGTTCAGCTTACTTCTAATTTGATGTGCGCGCAGGCACTTATAACATTTGCTTATACTTACATACATACACACATCTGCATGCATGCCAGAAGAATTTGCCTGGTCAGCAGAAATGTGTAAGCAAACTTGATTCGTTTCAAGATAGAGTTCGTTTATGAAGTCTATCTTGAAATGAATACAGTTTATTTATTATTTTTTTCTAGGGAGTGTATGTCAATATGTGACTACATACCATTACATAAAATGCATATGTATGTATGTATGTGCATCTGGATATTTCATGTAACAGCCAATCCTTCATAGTACTTATTGATTTTAATTTTTCCATTTTACTTTATAATTCAAAAAGTTTAACGGGGTAATTAACATAAGTTAATGTATTATCATGATGAAACCGGATGGTGGGTTTTAAATTTTGGCAGAACAGCTTAAATATTTAGTATGTACAAACCTCGTTTATATGCTCAGCTTTTGATAGCTCTTAGCTATGAGTATATTATTATTATTATTCTGATATAATATCCAAATTAATGTTTTTACACAAAATTGTTCTTTGAATTTTATTATACATATTTATCACCTAAAAAAGATCGATTTAGATATACGGTTATACCTATAAATGATCAGGATGATGATGAGACGAGTTGAAATCAAAGTGACTATCTGTCCGTCTGTCTCTGCAAGCGGTAAAGAGATTTTGCACAACAATTCACAATAAGGTGGGGCACCTGTGGCTGGGCTCTGCACCAGGGAAATCAACCTTCGTAAACAGATGTGCTAAGCTGGAAGGAGGCGAAATTAGCACCGAAGACAATGAAGGCAGTGAATGCCCGAAAGAGCCGAAAGCTTTGTGCAAAGTGGGTGCCGCGCAAGTTCGTAATCCAACAAAAACAACGAATTGCTGATTCTGAGGAGTGTGTGAGTGTTCTTTAATCGTAATAAGACCGAATTTTTCCGTCAGTGTGTGACAATCGCACCGAGGTTCCATCATTTTATACTGGAATCCAATTGACAGTCAGCCTAGTGAACTGCACATGATGAGACGGTGCGTGAAAGTCGTCTGGTTATGGCATCAGTAGTTTGATATGCACGTTGTATAACATTCATCGAATGATTACTGAGTCATCACACTGCGTACATGGTTGCAGTTTTTATTTTTGAGGATGGATCAGTTTGAAATTGTACGTATTTCTTTATATCTCAAATTATAATAGACCTTTTTATCAATGTAGTTATTCCGTTATTTTTTATGTTAGATGTCGTGTTTGGTTTGTTATGAATGCATTTGCGTCCTTCGCCTATAATCTAGTAAAGTAGCCGCAATGCCTTGTTCAGAGCAACAATCAGAATAACCCATATACTATATAATATACTGTGTATTTGTATACTCTAGCAGGCAATTGCTACAGAGTATTATAGTTTTGTTCACGTAACGGTTGCATGCATCACCTAAAACTAAGCGAGATAGTTATACATACTATATATAAATGATCAGGATAACGAGAAAAGTTGAAAACCGGGTGACCGTCTGTCTGCCTGTCCGTCCGTGCAAGCTGTAACTTGGTTAAAAATTGAGATATTTCGATGAAACTTGGTATGTGGGTTCTTTAGTACACTACCACGCCCACAAATCGCTATTAACCGAAAACATATAAAGTGCCATAACTAAGCACTAAATTAAGATATAATGTTGTAATTTGGTACAGAGGATCCCAGTAGTAAGTGGCACCTGTAAGAAAACTTTTTTGAAAAAGGGGGCGTGGCCCTGCCATCTAACAAGTTTAATGTACACATCTCCTAAACCACATAAAGCTACAACAACCAAATTTGCTGAGTACAAATCTTATACGAACTTCAACCGTCAGTGTGAAAATGGATGAAATCGGAGGATAAACCCGCTCACTCTCCATACAACGGCACTGTTCAAACTACTAAAACCGCGATAAGTCAATAACTAAATACGCCAGAGACATTAAGTTTTAGCACCGAGATTGTATGAGTCAGCTTTAAGGGAGCTGATGTGAAAATTAGACGACGGGCGTGGCACCGCCCACTTTCTGGTGAAATCCCATATCTCGGAACCTGATCGGTTTCGAAGAAATATAGTACATGGAATTCTTCTTACATTCTTATACCACACTGTCAAATTTGCCGAAATCGGACAACAACCACGCCTACTTTCTATACAGCGCAATTTTAAATTCCACTTGATTCGTTCAGTTTCTAGGACACAAATCAAGAAGCAATTAATATAACGGGATACAAATTTTCTTTAGTATGTGCCACCTTATTACCTAAAATTGTTTAAATCCATTAAAAAATGTTCAAGGCCTTATTGTATTGACTTTTAACATAAAGAGATAAAAAGTATCCTATGTCTGTCCCCTGGATTTAAGCTACCTCCCCACCAATTTTTAACCAAATCGGTTCAGCTGTTCCTGAGTTATAAATATGTAGTGTAACACGACTTTCTTTTATAAAAATAGATTGCCACCAAAGCTGTTTTTTTTTCTTAAATACATAACTATTAAAAATTCCCGTTATTACAATAAACTATTGAATATAGTGAAACTATTGTTACGAAATAAAGATATAATTATTATTGCCAGGACGGTATTGTACTTCAGGTTTATTTTGAAAATAATTGGAACAATTCTTTGTGAATCGAAAAATAATGATTTTGATATACCATATTTTTCAAATTTTGTAAACTATTTTTACTCACATCGATTCAGCTTTTCATTAAGAAGTGCTATTGGCCATTCAAACTTGATAAGTTCGTCACGAAAATTTCAATTAATTAAATGTATTTTCCCACTACTTTATATAGAAATTAATTTTTATAATTTAATTTAATTTTCGGTACTTTAAACGGTACCATTTCTTTTGACAATGACAGTGAGAATTTGATTAGAACTGTTTATGTGTTATTATTTACACATAACTTAATTTCCAAACATTCCTAATTAAATAAATGTATGTACATTAGAAAAGATGTAGTTTCCACTTCATACGTATGCAGACATCACTTATTTATTAAGTATGTATTATTTTTTTTAACTTCAAAATTGTGAAAGTAATCTAAGCTTTGAAACTATGAAAATGACATATTGTACATACAGTAGCTTTTAAATACGTTTGTATACATGTAATTAATTTTAAAATAAAATTAATAGTGATTGACTTTGCATATACATACATATTACAGATAAACACACGTGTGTGCGTACATACATACCTCATCTAACAATGTACTATGCATTTTCTGCTCCTTTATTCGCCTTTTAATTTAACCTTTTCTTTATTAAAAACGAATAAATTTTAATTATAACATTCAATTTCTTGTCTTAATATGTCTTATTACTTTGATTTTCTAACGTAATTTTCAAATTTTCACAAATATTATGCGATCAGTTGCACATTCAATTTTGAACTGAGTTGAAAATTGTTTCTACTTTTTACTTAACGATTCAGCTTTTTTCACAGATTACATCCATAACGACAATAACATTAACCGAACATTAACATCTCTAACCGAGTGGCATCAAACGCACACATCACATGTACCTATGATTTTGTATGTATGTATGTGTACATATGCATGTGTCTATGCCCATTTGTATGGAACGTTAAACGAGTCAGAAAATATATATACATACTAGTTTACGACTAGAAGTTCGAGAACTAGTCGAACTAGTCAGAAATACGAAAACCCTGATTCATAAAAATTTATAGAACTGCAAATTGAATACTACATCAACGGGTTATTTTATTTGACTTTTAAGTTATTAAAAACTGAAATTTGAAATCTTTTATTATTGCATAAATATTAAAAAATGTTAAATTATCTCGTCTTGTATGTGGTGCAGGCCATACATTACGAGTTTTCGAAAGAAAGTTTCTGCGGAAGATTTGTGCGTTGACCACGGCGAATATCGCATTCGAATGAACGATGAGTTCTATGAGATATACATATATATAATTGCTTATATCGGTCAATCTCCATATATCTAATATAAATATTTTGGGACTTTCGATTGACTTTATACCGCATCTTAATGAATTTCAGAATTCTAATAACGTTATACGTTGGATGAAATCAGGGCAATACTTCCCCCAGTCCCCATGTACCTTTTACACAGATTTCCAAACATTCTATTGACATTATACACATATTGGCTAATCTGTGACGACTCAATACCGAACGGTTTTGAAGAGCATCAATCACCATAACAACGGGTGAAAAATTGCTAAATTCTGGTAGAGAACCAAGAACCAGTAAAAATGACAGAAAGACGCTTGTCACATGGGAGCTAATAAACAAGCGCATAATAAGAGCGAGAGAAAAAATCACAATCATTTATGGTTTCCGCCAACTGAACTAATGATGACTGCCAGGGATAATGGGATGCCCAACTTATTTCAGTGTGAGAGCGCCTCAAAATAAGCGTTTTTTATAACATTTTCCATTATGGCCAGATCGAACAAAATACGATTTTTGGGCATTTAAAATAAAACACCCAACATTTATTACAATTGCAAATTATTACATATTGGACTTTTAATAAATGGCGAAACTATTTAAATTATTTTTTATGATTTTATAGTATATTAAAACAACTGACTTTTAATGTTTCAATACTTAATAAGGTGCATTAAGCCTGTTAGTTCTCAATTATTAAATCTTTTTAATCATTGGTAACTGAAAATTAATACTACTATGCATGAAATTGAAAAACGTTTAATGAAATATATTTAAGTTTCGCATTTTCTTTGATTTTCATTGTTTTACATTTTTATTAGTGATCTTCAACGGCGGCAACAAAATCCTCCGTTCACATATATTTTGGTATAATTTCAATCTGGCCGTTCCAGTCACTCCAATTGCAAAACGTCAAGACCTGCCCAATCCAGTCAACTGTCAAAGTTCGGTAGGTGAGCGGCTCTCACATTTCCAGTGACAGGAGAGTTGGGATCTCTTTATCTCTGATGACTGCAAACTAAATTTCTACAACAAGCTGTCAGCCACTCTCTCAAAAACTCCTAGGGGTGATAGTATTATCTTGTAGGTAGTCTGATATAACAAGATAAAGATAACTGCTGTAAAACTTACGATCACTAAACCTGCGAAAAAATTTGACGTCAGAAAGATAAAAACAGCGACCACACTTGCGAAATTTGGTAAAGCTCTTCAAGTAATTGATGGCCGAATTTCTGCTCGGTTTAAAGCATCGATAAAAGTATTAGTATACCGATCAAAAGGAAAACAATTGGAAACCTATAAAACGTTATAGGAACGGCATCGATGATTTGAAATGTTTTTTTAATTGGGCCCTGCATCATAATAAGTTTGGTGAAAATATCTCACAAAGAAGTAAAGCTATATTAATCAAATTCGTTTAGAGCAAATATTTACAGCATTAGTTTTCCCCCATAATGAAAAAAGGATAAAATAGTGATTGATTGGTTTGAACAAAAAGTATCTATTTGGCCCTTTTCGACAGTTTTTCGTAGAAAAAAATAGAAAGATTTAAAAAAAAAAAAAACAAAGCGCGATAGCGAATGACGTTATAAATGGTCTCTCTAAATTGGAACTAGATATTTTCAAAACTCTTTGTTTGAGAGTGGAAACCGTTTCGAAAAACAACATTCTGAGAAAAACGCGTTTACAGATTGGAGTCGCTATGTTCCCTTTCTACAAGGAACGCTGTAGAAACCCGCAATAATTTGAATTTCGATTTTAAAATTTGAGAAAATATTTATTATTGTGATTGGAGTTTTTAATGCTGACAATCTCACATTGCCATTAGCACAATACATTCCGGACGTATCACTTTGAAAGTTAGCCTGATCACAATGTAGACAAATTGTGGACATCAATCCAATGTATGCGTATATACCATCACACATCATTTCCAAAATAGCACGGCGTATTCGTGATCACCGTGCAATTTCAGTACAAGTATAGGGTTAACAGATTTATTTTTTGTCGTTTGACCGATTTTGTGTAAACTTTTAAAATGGTGAGAACAAAACCCAAAGATTTGGTTTGGATAGGTGAGCCCGTTCTTAAGTTAAAAATTACAACGACAAGTGGCATTGCATTTTATATACATATATAGATATGGTATGGAATACCAAAAATGGAGATAATCGCGTCAATAATATGAAGATAGCAAAATTAAATTAACGTATAATATAATATTAAACTATAGTTGAGTTCTAAAAATAAGTGAAATCGGAATTACCTCTATAATAACAATTTTCGTTAGTCTAGCAGACTTTATGCCACATGTCGGTATGTGTGTGAATTATCTTGAAAAAATTCCATGAAAACATGTTAGTAAAAATGCCAAACGTTAATGCAATCAATCCAGATCTTCCCCTATGACCAATATACCCAATATAGTGATTTAAATCCATTTTGGCTTTTCAAATGTGTGATGTTTTTATAAATTAAGTACTAAAAAAATAAGCCTAATTCTAAGTCTCAAATCCCAATACTTGTTCCCTATCCTGTGGTTGATATGCTTTCCTCAACTACCCTATATTGGATTTGGATTTATTTTTTTCCGCATCCATTCTGTACGTTTTTTTTTTAAAGATTAGAATCTTTTACGAATATTAGCACTAAAAAGTTAGTCTTCACACAAACATAGGTTTATTCATGTTTATACTTTATCAACAAATTTCGCAAAGTATAGTAATTTAGTGGTCTCACTCTTAAACAGATCTCAAAAACTACTAAAACTATATCGTGGTTATATCCAAAAATACTAAAAGAGTTAAAACATGAAAAAAATATTCTTACGTTAAAGTTGAATATGAGCTGCATTCGTCCGGTTGACTTTCGACCTTCGAGTTTACTTTACTTAACTTGTAGACATATTGCATACCTGAAGGTACACACCACTTGTGTTGACTTTTCAGTATAAATGACAATTATTTGGTGAGTCACGCTTCTAGGGCGGTCAATTACGATTACAATTTCTTAGAGGCGCCATAGAATTGTACTTGACACCAGCAGTAAATAAGTTGCCGTAATTGTGCCAGAGTTCATCAGAAGTCCCTATCATTCATTTTACCACAAGAGGCCGGTGGTCTAAGTTGCCCAAGTGAGATCCCTCTTAGATTCAACCTCCTAACCTATCTATCTAATATTTTTGAATCAGAGTTCTACATTTTTATTCTTAATGTCCAGCTACTGATTAGCACTGTTATGTGGGTGGATCAACAGTTTCATTATATCCATTTACGAAAGCAGCCTTACTGGTTTGCATTGGTATACAAAATTAACGTCTTAAACAGGTATATATGTAATGTACATATACGTATTTACATAAAAATATACTCACTCACTGGCAGCCACAACACTATTATTATCAGCATCCACAACAATCAACCAAAAACAATCGACTACATTTGTATTTACATACCATACATATTATTTGGTATGTGCGTATTCTTATATAATGATCTTTACAGTGATATTCGTACAAATGTGTTCAACTTCATTTAAAATCATTGACTGCAAAGTGAAACCGTTTTCTATACTTACAAGTATGTGTGTATGTTTATATATGTAGGTACATATTCTAAATAGAAAGAAGTGTCCGAAAATAGGTTTTAGGACAACTTTTTGTTTACAACTGTTTCATTTCTTTAATTCTCCACAAAATGGAGAACTTTAATGATTTATGTGAGTTAATTGCGGTATATATATTAAAAACATAAGTACATAATGTTTGCATTTGTTTAGAAAAGCGTAAATGCAACCTCCATTCTTATAAAACTGAGATGTTAGTTACCGCATAACTTTATAGTAAAACTTTACCTTTGCACCAAGGTGAGTAGATAAACACATTTCTCTTGATGCACACCACATCTGTTGGGGCAAAAATAACAATATAAGCTCCTCAGTAAGTACCAGTACCAAAATGCAAATCCAGCACCTTGGTAACAACAACATTGTGTTGTATTAACTATGATTGAAACTACAACAGCAGCCAAAACTATGAATATCTATTGTTTTGGTTGTATGTCTGCTTTCGAGTCAGTCAAGTAGTTTCGTAGCTTTGGGTATGGCTAACCGAGTCTGGCCAATACGTTTAATGTTTATTACGGTTTGACTGTGAGTAGCAATCGGACGTGTTTAAAAAAGCAGTGCGGGAACTTGTTCGCTTTGCTTCAGCGGAATTTTATCCATTTATAGACAAAAACTTATTTCATACATATACTACATACAAAAAAATATATATTTTACTTGTTTCTTCGCTGTTGTGGTGAGCATCGATTGCGTCCGTGTTTTAAGTTGAAACTGGTAAAAAGTTGTTTGAATAACAAGAAATTTGCAAATTAGAGAAACATAGCCGAATCTTCCTTTTAATACTTTCATAACAATCCAAGGTAATAAGGATGGCTTGTGAGCAGAATAAACAATAGTTCAATGCAACTAAGTGGCTTTCAAA
The DNA here is from genome assembly GCA_037783105.1 of Bactrocera zonata. Taxonomy (NCBI): domain Eukaryota; kingdom Metazoa; phylum Arthropoda; class Insecta; order Diptera; family Tephritidae; genus Bactrocera; species Bactrocera zonata. Next base: position 175,388 of record JBAWJQ010005176.1, on the reverse strand, counting down.
TTGAAAAAATAGTGTTTTTTGTTTTGTTTTCCATATTATGCCTGCATTTACATCCATATATGTACATACATATATCTGATATTCTGTTTTATACAAGCAGTCTTCAAAGTTTCAGATATACAAATTTCAAACAATCTTAATTGATAAAAAACTGCGAATGTACCTCAATTAATGTATCATAATTCAAACGGTCGCATTACCTCAAAACATCATTTCACCAACTATAATATGGCTCCGCTCATGCAGATTCTCCTAAAAGCTTTGATTGGATTAATATGCGTTAGAAGTGAGTATTTAAAACTGCATTAAAATACAAATTAATAGTTTAACATCGTAGAATTTGCGATTTTAAAAATATAGAAATAGGAGAATAATAAAAAATAAAAAGAATATCCTTATCTATATATTATAATATTTTTCACATATGTACATTCATCCATGATTACTTTAACATTGTCTATCGAATAAAATTTTTTTGTCAAAGCAACAAAAATTACTAGCTTTTCCATATACATATATGCATATGTGTATGTACGTTAACTTCATAGACTTGCATCACTTGTTTGCAAAGCCGTAGTTAGTGACATTGCCGATTGCTTTACGCTCCCGCTAACAAATTCATATTGTTGCGATAGATGTAACGATGCGCTGCACATATACCATATGCATATGTACATATGTATATATTTATGTATTTATATATATGTATACATATCTGTAAAGGTATGTATGTACATGGTAACATACTTTTGCATTTACACATATGTAGGTAGATGAGAAAAGTTAATTGCGCTAACGCTTATTTCAATTTGATTAGCATAATACACATATAAATATGTATGTATATTTTTCCTTGATTCAATTTCGAAGAGAGGTGTCTGCATGTACATACATATACTTTGCTAATGCTACTTCATCTGTAAACTGTAAGTTGAGCTACTACTGAGAGGAAATCAGTTGAAGTTTTTGTCGGTTGGCCATTGGCTATTCGATTTGTTCATCTCGTCTGCATGTCTTTTGTACCCTTGTTCCAAGTTCGCATATATAACAATAATACCAAAAAAAAACGGAAAATGTTGCGAAAAGTAGGTCATAAGCAGTTTGATGGATGCGCGACTCACCGTCGACTGAATAACCAATGGTTACGAGACGACGACCAGTGCAGTATTTTGTGTGCGCACTTCGCTAATAAAAATAAATGTATACAGGAGTACATACATATGTAGATACATAATGAACTTTTGTAAGTTAATGTTTTTCTCTGACAAATGTTTGTACTATTATATCTTTGTAATATAGAAAGAAAAAAAGGAAACAAAGTTCCACTTCCAAATTACAGTGATATTCATCATAACCTGACACCCATCGTCGCAATTTTTTTTATCCGGCTAAAGGAGCTGCCCACATATGGGTGCGTGGCAAAAATATGTGTTTAAAATGTATTCTTAGGGTCAGAAGCTGCAACTCAGAACTATATTTTACCGAAATAATAAATGCGAACCAATGTCAGCCAGGAGTGATGGAATGACAATTATAACATTTTTTCCATAAGGTCACCCCGAACCAGACAACAAGCAAAACACTACAAAACTAATAAGAAATAGCGGGAACTATGAATTGTACACTCTTATCTAGACACATTTTATGAAATCTTGTCCGTTTATCAGAGATAACGAAAAAAATTGGAACGTACTTATGTCCGGTTATAAAAATTGTCAAACTAATAATGAAAACGTTGTGTTCATGAAATATTGTATGTCCAGTTATGGTAACCTTCCGATTATGAGGACTGTCCGTATTGGAGAATTTAACTGTATTTAAAATGTGTTGACTTTAAAGTAAACTTTTGGCCATTAAATTACATGGGAGCTAGCAAAAGATTTTGGAAAAAGCTATCAACTAAATATAATAATTCTTCCTTTACCTGTTTATATTACCATAACATTTCTATTTAGAATATGTGGCTAGCCTTTCATAAAAATACAAGTATCTCTTATTAAACGTCGGAAACGAAATACAGATGTAATTTCGCTACTAAAGGAAGAGTAATTTGTCCCATTTTTAAGGAGGGATGTCACATACAGTGTGTCAAGTAAGAGCGTGGTCGACTTTACCGACAGTTATATTTGGCTCTAATTCCTTCGCGAGAATCATGTTAAACGCCCTGAGTGCTAAGTACGCATCGCGCTACGAGGCTGTGTTCCTTTGCATCTGTTTTCGCGGAATCCTGCTTTAACACTGCGGCAAGGACAAGCAAAATTAATACGTAACTATCCGAACACTTCTTCACACTCATGATCTGAAATAGCGCAACACAATGAAGAAGCGTCTGTTGACTGAAAAACTTGTGACGAAGCAACTCGCTTGGGCGGGTTAAGGAACGTATTCCTTAAATAGTAACAAACATCAAAACAACTTTTTGTTTCAGTAATCAGAATGCAGAAACAACCTTGAGTTGCAACAATTGGAATGCACTGCCACTACAACAAACAATCCTAAACAAACATGTATCTAAACAACATTGAGTTTGAATACCACAACAACCTTATCTTAAAACAAAGCAATTGTATCTAAGCAAGCAATATATATGTAAACAAACCTAAACAAATAATATAATCTGTATCTTAACAAACTAGCAACTAGTAATAAGTAAACATACTAGTTAGTATAAATAGAAGTAAAAAACATGTAATAAGTTAGTCTTAAGAGTATTAATAAAGAGTACACACAATGTAAAAATTAACTGGGGGCTCAACCGGGATGGCAAATTTATTTGCTATCCAAAAAGCCAGATTTTCTTTCGAAAGGAATAAATCAAAAAATTCCACAGGAAGTAGGACTTCCAGCACTAAATGCCTGAAAAAAGTGCAGAAAAAAATGGCAATGGATATAAGTAAAAGTCCTGTAATAGTAGACAATACTTCCAGAAAGAATCAATAGCAGATCCTGAAAAAACGGACAACGAGGAATTCAGCAAGATTCACAACAGACCCTGGAACAGCGGACAGCGACAATTCCTGAAAAAGTGGAACAAGGTACAAAAGTATAGGTCCTGAAATAGTGGATAATACTTTCACCAAGACTCGCAATACACCCTAAAACAGCGGACAACGTTGAATCCTGGAAAAGATAATGCAAAAAATACCACACCTAGAGGAGACTCCAGCATCACTACATACCAAATTAAAGAATGAAAAAAGAGTAAACAAATATCAACAAAGAAATCTTTGGGATCAATTTTAACAACGACAACCTCCATCAGTCCCAATGAACTTGGATCGACTTTGTCAAAGGAAAAAATCAGAAATTGTAAAATGACGGAATAACACAGGCAATAATTCCAAAAAAGGCACCGAAAACAAGGCAAGCCAAAAAGGAAAATTGTTGGTGAATTCTAGAAAATTAACGCTAATTTAAAACTAACTAAAAGAAAACAACATATAAAACACGAAAAAATAATTAAGTATATAATATATAAAGGTATTAATTATAAAAATAAAAAATTAATCAAACACATATGAAAAGTGAAAATATCCACAAGCACAGCCAATAATTCCAAAAAAGGGACCGAAAACAAGGCAAGCCAAAAAAGGAATATTATTGTTGAATTCTAGACAAATTTCACTAATTAAAAACTAAATTATAAAGAAAGCATCATAAGAAACATGCAAAAATTATAATTTACTATATAATAAAAAAAGGTATAATTAAATTAATCAAACTGTACAATAATTAATTATTATAAACCGATTCAAGCCTAGATGTTTTGAAATGAGGACATTTTATTTTAACAAAGGGGAGAGTTAAGGAACGTATTCCTTATAATAGTAACAAACATCAAAACAACCTTTTGTTTCAGTAATCAGAATGCAGAAACAACCTTGGGTTGCAACAATTGAATCCCCCTTCACTACAACAAACAATCCTAAACAAACATGTATCTAAACAACATTGAGTTTGAATACCACAACAACCTTATCTTAAAACAAAGCAATTGTATCTAAGCAAGCAATATATATGTAAACAAACCTAAACAAATAATATAATCTGTATCTTAAATATAGTATAAATAGAAGTAAGAAACATGTAGTAAGTTAGTCTTAAGAGTATTAATAAAGAGAACACATTTCGGTGCAGCTCAAAATATATTCTTTTGACTCATTTTTAGTCAATGTAAAAATTAACTGGCGCATGAGAATATTGATAGAGATTTTGAAAATGTCGTTTTTACTGATGAATGTTTTATATGGGCACGTCCACCAATAAGCTTGTTCAGCGGACCGTAAAACATGGAATAAAGGTGCATCTTTGGGGCTGCTTCTCAAAGCAGGTATTCGGCACTTTCTACCTCTTTACTGACAACATAAATGCCGAGAAAATTAAAAAAATTTACAAAAAGGCTTTACTGCTATCTGCCAATGGTTCATCAGAAAAAATTAAGATTGGATTCTGCAGGGGGACAGCGATCCTAAACACCAAGCAGCAAGCTCTGTACTCAGTGGAAAACTCAATCTGGCATCGTTACATTGGATTGGCCGTCGCAGTTGCCCGATGCAAACCCTATTGAAAATGTGTGGGCATATATAAAACATAAGCTTCGTGGAAGACGCACATACACTTTAAAGCAGTTGACTTAAGAAATTCGTCGGATCTGGAGATCCTTGCCCCTAGAATACGCCGTCAACTTAGTAGAAAGCATGCCTTGGAGATGCCAGGCAATTATCGACGCCGGTGGTGACTGGACATGTTATTGACCAAATTGCATTAATGTTTGTAATGTGTAAAGATATATATAAATATGAAATTTTCATAAAATTTTTCTGTTTTATAAATTATCCCGACCGCGCTCTTACTTGACAAACTGTATATACTCGTATGTTAGAACAGTTGATATTAACGATTTATTTACATAAATTTTAAAAACATAACAAGCCAATGGTTTTTTCTAGTATTGTTTGATATGCGAAGTTTGTACAAAGATATCGCAAATTTTGAATTTTCGGAGGTTACGTTTTTTGATTTGCGATTGTTTTATTTTGTCTCGTATCCTTTACGTTAGCTGTTTCGCTTGGACGCATTTTATTTCGTCTTCAATTTTTGCTTATTTCAAAAAATTTAACAAAGAATCTGTATAAAATTTTGTGTGAAATAAAAAATAAGTCCGAATGTTGACTGGCGTAAGATGAAGCTACCTTGAACAAAAGCAACATTTATTGGTTTTACAAAATGTTCATGCCACCGTATTCTCCAGACGTGGCCCCTCTGTCTTTTTTAGTTGCTAAAGCTGAAGACGTCCATGAAGGGCGACCGTAGTGTCGTTCACGATTGAGAAGATAAGAACATGCATTGAGGCATTGGCAGAAGTGCAATATATCTGGGTATCCTTAAGGAATACAATTTTTTTCATAAATTCGCTGTTCGTCTGTCCGTCTGTCAAGAGACTGCTTATTTGTCGGACCAAAATCAAGTTTATTGTTTTAATAATCATCAGGACCTTCCGAAATAGCTTCATTCGTATCTTAACTTAACACCTCAAAAACTATATTTTTCTATGAAGCCGGCTCTTAGCATAGCATTATGTCGCTATGTTAAACATGGCTTACCACATCGGAATCATAATTCAGCCTTAGAGCCTAATTATTTTTTGCTTACTTTGTTTATTATAATATTATTACCTCCAATTTCGGAGTTTCTACTTTAAAATCACGACTGATTTTACTGCTTTGGATGAAAATTATTTGAGAAATTTGAAGGCTGAAGTAACGCCAACTCTAAAATTGTATTGTGGACATATACATGTACATATGTATATTTATATTTGAATATATCCATGTTAATATCTCAATTATGATAATTTAAACCATGAAGCTAATTCAAATCTTTGGTATTAACAGGATCCTTCATGTTATTTATTTTATAATGATCCATCATCTAACTCACACATACATATACATTACATACATTATGTCGCTATGTTAAACATGGCTTACCACATCGGAATCATAATTCAGCCTTAGAGCCTAATTATTTTTTGCTTACTTTGTTTATTATAATATTATTACCTCCAATTTCGGAGTTTCTACTTTAAAATCACGACTGATTTTACTGCTTTGGATGAAAATTATTTGAGAAATTTGAAGGCTGAAGTAACGCCAACTCTAAAATTGTATTGTGGACATATACATGTACATATGTATATTTATATTTGAATATATCCATGTTAATATCTCAATTATGATAATTTAAACCATGAAGCTAATTCAAATCTTTGGTATTAACAGGATCCTTCATGTTATTTATTTTATAATCATCCATCATCTAACTCACACATACATATACCGCAGCATTTGATGTGTATATATATTGTATATAATCAAAAATAAATTAAGGAATATTTTAGTTAGAAATGAATATTGAATATTTCCTCTAATTGCAGGAAATGTTTAGAGATATAAGACAAAATATAAATACACATAGATATTATTTCAAAAATAAGCGTAAGCGTAAATAAGGTTCAATTTTAAAAATTATTCCAATTCCAATTCCACCAAAGCATTCATTTAGTCATTATTAATACCGAACAAACTGGTTCTAACAATTTAAATATGTACACACAGACGTATGTATATTGTAATTACGACAAGCATGCTATTTTCTTTTAATCTTTTCAGTTAACATCCTAGTCAATGCTTCCTTTCCCTATTATGGTACAAAAATAGGTGCTTTAACACGACTACACCACGGCGTTTCGGGGGACGTGTATGCCGTTGATTCTCGTACATTATTTATCAAAAACTTTAATTATGATGGCGAGGCACCAGGTAAATTCATATATATACATTCACTTATAATGTAAATACATATAACCAAAATGGCCTGAAATAATAACAGTGAAGCAAATAAATAAAATTTAATACAATATATAAAATTGTTTCTTTTAAACTTTCATTATTTTTATTTTTATTATATGTGCAAACGTACATATATCTTTACATTATAATTTAACCGGTTTGGATTTTGAATATCCTTGAAACCACGGTTAAAATATTAAAATGTCTTAAGAAATAGCCTAACAGCTTGAACACTCCAGCTTTACGATTTTTAGAGAGATCTACATTTTAAGCTATTTTTATGAACAGCCATCAGCTCTTAGTACTTATTACTTATCGAAAGAAAGTAAAAAAATATCTTATAATTTATTTACGCAATCTTTTGCCTTTATCGAAAAATCGTATGCGTTTATAAAAGTTTGATAAAAAAAACTATTTTTTAAAGTTTACTTTACATTCAATACTTCAATATTTTGTTTTTTTAAACATACTACATCATAATTGTTTACGATTTTATACAGCGGCGTACTTCTATGTGGGAAGCACAGCGAAACCTAGCAACGACGGAGCACAACGCCTAAGAGATGAACGAGGAGGGGTTACTGCCCTTAATCGACGTTATCGGAACAAAGATATAACATTACCGCTACCCGATGGGAAAACATTACGTGACTTTAAATGGTTTTCAGTTTGGTGTGATGAGTTCGCCGTAAATTTTGGTCACGTTTCTATTCCAGGTGATTTGGATTTTCCTCGTCCTCAAAAAATTGCATCTTTGAAGGGCGTACATGCTGTGTCTTCAGATAATATTGTAATTGTGGATGCACAAACACTTTTAATACCAAACTTTAGCTACGATGGTGAAGCACCAGGTAAAAAATGTCATATTTTAAGTTTGTTAACCTTCAGTCCGATTTTTCACGAGATTTTCTAAATTTTTTTTGTTATTTTCTAAAAACATTTAAAATAACGGACCACGTAGCAGAAAAGAAATTTCATGTCATTCTTTAATTTTTTTATTTTCTTCTTTACGCAGATGCCAAATTCTGGGTTGGCCGTGGACACCGACCCAGTCCTCAAGGTCTCCGCATTCCCGATGAGAATGGGAAAGAAATTCCACTACGGCGCTATGATCGCAAAACTATTGTGCTCACTTTACCTGATGACTTAACAATATTTGACATAGGACACTTTGGGGTTTGGTGTGAAGCTTTCACAGTCGACTTTGGCCATGTTCGCATACCGGAGGGATTAAACGTGCCACCATCACTAAAAATGCTTGGTATTAGCCCGCAGGTAAAAAAGCACGTGCATGCTTAAATTTTAAAAATCTAATTACGACGTTAAACTATATATAAAAAGTTGGAAAACTACATAGTTAAATATTTGATTTGCTATTTTATTTTGCTAATTTAAATAGCTAAATCACTTATTTCAAAAAATATTTTCATCAATTCATGTTTTATTATAGAAAATTACATTTACATGTACATGATATTTACTATCCCATTGCAAGAGATACAGCTACACATAAGGCCGAAATACTGAAATTAATCTGACCCAAAAGTATGTACATACATATGTGTATATAAAATTTCTTGCATACATACATACATACATAACTATATGGAGGAAATAACGCATATTAGTAGAATGTGTATATTTAATTTATTAATAATACACATTTTTTCCTAATCGACGCAATAATGTACATAAACTTGCCGTCAAGATATTACCACATTCTTTTTGTTCGAGTAATTTCAAATCTTCATTAATTTACCGCTTAAATAATTTTTGCCATTGTCCATTGTAACGGTGTATACATACCAAATATACATGTTTTGTATAATTACTTTGGAACTAATTGGATGAATTTGTTGTTTTAATGTTATGCGAATTCATTTAATTTATTTATGTTTCTTCTATCACAAATATACATAAATTTTTTGCTGTTTGCGGCTTGTTGACATGAATCCAAGTTTATTTTGTCTAAAACTCTCATTTATTCAAAATAGACCGACTTTTGAAACGTAGAACTATAAACTTTTCAGTACAAATTAAACGATAGCTAATTTCAATATATAATCATTGCAAGTACACTTTGTGCAAGGCATTTTTAATAAAACTTTTGAATTCGCCGGCATCACTTTGGGCCGAACTGTATTAATTAATTACAAAATAAAAACAGGTACGACTGTTTGTTCAGTTGCTAAAAGTGTTTTCATTATTTTCTTGTACTCTGTATATTTCCTGTAACACAAATTGACTGCCTACTTCATTAATATAGGGTGTTTTTAGAGTTATGTATATAATTTCCAGAAGTTACTAGCTGCTAGACGTACGTTAGGGAAAACCAAAAACTTTGATTAATGATGCAGTTTGCTTTGATATTTGATTGTAGCCTAATAGTATTCTTTACTTACGTATGTATGTAGCATGCATTCGCCAAAACGAACGCATCTCAATTTAAGGAATGGTTCTTAAAGAAGTAGGAACTCACGCACTTCCTATCACAACCTGTATTTAACTGAATCGCGTAAGAGGAAACAAAGATTGCACTTTATTTGAACATATGCAGCAAGATGAAATTAATAAGGTTATGTAGTTAGTCCAAAAACAACAACAATTTGATTACTCTCCTTTTATTGTGAGCTTTCATAAGGACCCAAAAGCATCAAAATATAAACAAGAAAGACTTCAGAAAAACATAAACATTTTTATTTGATATTCGATTAAAAAATATCGTAGTAAGAGGCAAGCTCTCCAATAATACAATCTTAGTACTACATGTAATTGAATCATGGCATGAAGCCACAATTATTTACGCATGCACAGCGTACTAATTTGGCGTTTGCGGTAAAAGAACACCTATGTATTACATTTATTTAAATTAATTAGGAATAGTTTTCGACTGACAAAAAAGAGCGTGAACCGGAAAAATAGTTTATTAATACTCTCTGTCCACATACATACATATGTATGTGTTTTTGTGTAAAAGGGAACTATATGTACATGTATGTATGTAAAAAGAATATATTGTCTAAATCAATATGTTTAATTCTAGATATTTACGATTTTTCTATATACCGCAAACATTGAAAAATGAAACTTTTAAGAATAAAATTCGAACCTTAAACTTGTAATGTAAAACCCACTGTTTAAGATTTTTGCTATTCACATATCCATATAACATATGGTAGATCAATGCACATGTGCACGTATGTATATGTATGTACTATATATGTCATTTAAGCGTTGTTTGTATTATCTACATATGTACATATGTAAAAATGTAAACACAACAATTTATTTGTGCAAAATCAACTTTCATAAATCCCCGCACTAAATTGTAAGAACAATATGCTTAATATTGTTTCCCAGCAATATTGTAATTTTAGTCATTAAAAAGCCATTGAGAATAAAATATTTTGTTTAATTATTCCTTACATAAATATTAAGTGTGTAACTCCTTAATGTTTGCTTAGAAGTATTTGCACTTAAGCCGCACCTATTTTGACTGTATAAAAAATATGTATGTACATATATATCTTGAATAAATTTTAAAATTCTATATTTAAAACTGCACATATTAAGGATATACATAAACGAGTAACTAACGCATTATTATAAATAAACATCTGGTTTTTTACATTTGTATATTTTGGTATAACTGCTAATGTTATTAATAAATTGATTTATTTTCAAACTAATGTTTTGTGTGACTAGTTTCAATAAAGTAATGATGAAAACATATGGATACAGTCTTACCAAAGATGTAATTGATTTTTGAAAAGTTTTCTTAAAAATATACATATGTATGTACATAATATGTTTACTATGTTAAGCTCTATTTAAACGATTGAGCTGCTGTAGAAATCAATAACAGTAGGTTTTGGCACAAAGTAATAAGCAGTTATGTTTATTCTGTAGCGTTAATGAATTTGCAGTAACAAATTAACTTTAATAAAGTTTCACCACATCCGAGAAGGAGTTACTTAAAATGCAATTATTTTTAAATGGTTTATTTAGGTTTGTTTAATTTAATTAGATTTGATAATAACTTGTACATACACACATACATACATATGCAGATAAATGTATGCCATTAATATCACAATATATGCCCTACATTTCCAATTCATTTGATCTAATGGAAATTCTTAACATGTATGTATTTATTTTTATCTTTTGATTTCCTACATTTTTACTGCAGAAAGCATACTCAAACTTCTGGTAGCGCGCGAGCACGCACAATATTGATGAAAAGATTCGATTTTTATAAAAAATTTAAATCTAAACATTTGTACTTGTTTATTATCTAATAAAGTCAACACTAAAGTATAAATGACATATCGTATAGAAAAGAATATTTAGTAAAATTTTTCCCTAAAGCTCCCCCTTGTACCTTCTTTGTCCTTATATTTATTTTATTTTTTCAACAATTTTTCAGTCGAGATTAAATTGTGAAGTTCTATATGATGATTTAGCATTTGAAGTGAGATGGGCCGTTGCAGGCGATAGTATTGTCATACAACTTATTGCGAAATTAGGTAAGTTTATGTGGAATATGTATCTATGCACGTATATGAACATATGTATTAACATGTATGTATATGATATCATGAATTCTAAAAAAGGATTTTTAGAATTTTCAACTGAAAATATATAACAAATATGTGAAAACAACAACACAATTATTCAGTTCGCTTTTGGAAAAGACGGTGTTTGGATACCTTATTAAAGTGGCATAACTATTTGCTATTCTATCTCTATATGAGCATGTCAGTCTATGTGATTTATACCATTTTCGTATTTCGATTTTGTTAAGGTTTGTTAAGCAAACAAATATTGTTCTACACTTCTATATATATCATTTGTTTTTCTGACTTTTTCAATTTGAAAGAAGATTTCTCAGTTGTAAACTAGTATATTCAATGATTATTTCTATATACATACTTATGTACAAACAATTGTACAAAATTTATTTCCCGATGGTTTTGTGTAAATTTCCCTGGTGCAATACTTCTGCTGTCGTCTTGGCTGTTGCAACGACGTTATTTGCTAGTTCCAGATGTTGTATTGATGCGAATGATGTTTGGCCGAATATGCGTTTGTAGTATGAACTAGGCTTATTTAATAAACTAGTTTCTTATTATTTTATAATATACATATTTGGTCATGGATTCAAAAAGATTGCTATACTCGCAGCGATGGCTATTAGGATCAGGAGTACTTCTGGATATAGGGCTGGTTGGTTGTGGAATTTAACCGCTTCCAAAAGTCTTAATACTATACTAAAATCCGTCAATCTACAGCTGTGGTTAGTAACTCTAAAGGACAAATTTAAGGCTTTCTTGGTATGCAAATTTGTATTGTTTGTTTTACTTTATTGATTTATTATAATTACAATTTACCTCTACTAACAGCGAAATTCGAGCTAAACTCGAATGAAAATGTGTATACTATTCGATTACTATATATCAATTATTTTATCGTAGACGATAACGAATACATGTCCTTCGGTGTTTCTAAAAATCATGAAGAAAGCAAAATGATTGGCTCTGATGTTGTAGTTGCTTGGGTTGAAAAAGATACTGGTAAAGGTTTTGCAGTGGATTATTACTTGAGCGATAAATCGCAATGTTCTGGTGGACTTGGTGTTTGTCCTAAAGTTAATATCGAGGTTAAGTATTGGCTGACCCACGCTGTCAAGTTTTATATAAGTTAATATAAATTTTCAATAAATTCAAACACAGAACGGTACAAACACAATACGTTTACTAAATGCTGCATGGGTAAATGGATATTCCATCGTCACCTATCAACGATCTCTGCAATCCAATAACACATTAGATGTACCGATTTTAGTAAATTTGTCTCAAGCAATCGTTTGGGGAATCGGTCCACTTAATGAACGTAAAGAAGCCTCATACCACACATATTTTACACGATATTCCACTCGAATTGATTTTGGCCGACAGCCCATTTGGAACTGTCCTTCACCTGAAGGCTCGAAAACAGGTGGTGAAAGTGAAGAGGATAATTATGATGATAATCAACAAAGTAATCTTCAGAGTTATTCAGCTCATAGAATAACTTTAAGTTCAAATAATACACAATCTGAAGAGTTTTACGATAATCGTCCACAAGCCTTACAAAGCCCAAGCAGACGCCAAGAGACGCGACCTTTACAACAAGCACGTCCTCATCAGCAGTCTATTCCAACGCCAAAACCTACTAGCACCAATGGAGCCTGGGATATTCCTGCTATACAATGCTATGAGCCCGAAGATGGGGTATTCTATGCACAGATGGGTCCCACAGGAGGGAAACATGGTTACTCTGCAATAACAGGTACACTCATCGCATATATAGGTATACATATACATACATGTTGTGCTTCACAATTTTTTTCTTATTTAGGACATGTTGGTTGGGGTATATCTTGGTATATAAATGGATTACTTATACCAGAAATTAATGTTGTGCGTGGAAAAACTTATACATTTGTGGTAGAAGGTGGTATTGACGCCGATATACCTGCAAAATACCATCCATTTTACATTACCGATGACTCTGTAGGTGGCTACGAACATAAAAGAGAGGAAGACAAAAAGGTATGATATACTATACTATACTTATTAACATTAAAAAGTTTTCGCAATAACATTATATGCATATACTATACTTTTCCCTTTTTTTCAACATATAGTCCGTTCGCATATTTGCTGGTGTACATCGATCTCGTTCTGGTCAAGTGTCACCGACTGGAGTTGGTCGGCTTTGCAATTGGACTCCGGATGTTGATGGGCCACCTGCAGATGATTATCAATCGTTCGGTGCTTATCAACGTACTCTTACTTTAAAATGTGATCGAGGTGAACCCGGTGTCATAACATGGACTCCCGATCGCAATACCCCAGATACCGTTTATTATCAGTGTTTTACACATCGTTACTTGGGTTGGAAAATTCACGTTCACGATACATGCGATGATTCAGAGTTTTCTGCATCAGCTTCGGAGAAGCACGAAGAGCTCGCGCCGCATTTTAATCCTGCTGATGCTGATGCCGAAGCATCGATTCGTCATGAAACCAAGGTCAGCCCCAACGACAATTTTTTATTGAAGCACCAAACAAATTTGCTTAAAAACCATAATATGAATGGAACTCCGCCAAAATTATCTTTTGAAATAACGAAATCATCAGAGATTACTAAACTGATTTCAGATGGAATCCGAGCTGCTGAAGCTCTCGAGCAGAGCATAATAAAGAACACAAACATCAACAACGCAAATATCAATATGAGCACCATTCCGAAAATAAAATATGATAAACCGATGGAAATTTCACATGCGCAATTTCAGCAGCAATCTAATATGAAACCAGTGACAAGCATTAACAAAAACGCTATAGAAACAATTTCCCTTGCTGAAACACCGCAAAAAACTTTACAATTGGGACCACTTATTTCTACAGCAGTGCCAGAAATTTTACATGGCGAAAATTATATCAACTTGAATGAAAAAAATCCACAAATATTTTCACAAGCGAGTTCTAAAAGAACACTATCATCCACATCATCAATTCCTCTAAATCTTTTGCATCATCATCATTCACAACATACACAATCTCACAATCATTTACATAACCTTACTAATATTCCAGCACAAAAACCCATAGGTCTATCTGAGTTTCTTCGACCACCTCAGAACGCTGAACTCTTACATGCCGTCAAATTACCAGGACGACGTCCACTTCTCAGACCTCTCAAGAAGTTGCCATCGGCTAAACCTTTACTACCGTATTTGCCTCAACGTGCGCCCCAAATTTCCATACAACCTGTGCCACAACCATCCGTTATAGTTAGCCATTACCGTAAGACATTTCCTGGACTTTTAAAAACATTTTTAAATGAAAAACTATTTCCGATTCAATCTGTAGCTGCTTCTGTATTATTGCTTGGTGAACCAACGACTTTGAATGAACCTCGGAAAAATGAAGCGCCATTGATACATACAAAATTAAGCTCCAGTATACCTGTACCATACAATGATACTGTACCACAAGAATCAAATACGACTATTATTTTTGTTAACAATGAAAGTCATACAAATTCAAAAAAACATGATAAACCCAAGTCAACAAAGATTAAGAATGGATTTAAGCCCGATTCAGTAGTAATAGAAAGTGGTTTTCGACCAATTATACGTACAGATGGTCGCCCTCAACATCTCATCATAAATCAAATAGCTCATCGTCGTGAAGACCCAGGATTGGAAATTGACGAAGTAATGGAGACGGACACACTCTTCCTTACAGCGCAAAAAGTTACACAAACACAAAATTTTGAACCAATGTTTATTCCATCACCTCTCGATAGCACCAATGTAACTAATATGATACAAAATGTTGTTTCATCTTCGCCAAGTTCGAATCCAAATGAGTTTAGCTTAAATATATCAGAAAATTTTCCTAATAGTGCTAAATTCCACAATTTGACAATAGAGGATAATTTATCAGAAATGGAAGATGAGCGTAGCGAAGCCACTGACAATTTTGAGGGTGCAGTGACAAAAACATCCATGAAAAATGATAAACCAGACGAAGATTCATTGATTGAGCCGAGAAACCACAGTTTGTTTATCGAAGATAAAATGTCCGAAATGGAACAAATCGATGATGAAAACGACCGAGAAGCTCAAGCTGCAGAGCGCATAGACACATATTATCTTCCACCAGATAATCGTAAGATTCCACATTCCAGTTTACCAAGCGGCGCTGTTGTTACATTTGACGGAAAATCCATAGTAGATGGTAATTTAGTGTTGCCACCCAAATTGGAAACTTTTGAAAGCACAAATCCGAGGCGACAAGCACACGGTCTCTCCCAAATTGAGCAACTCATCAGAAGTACACCTCAAGTTCAGCCGTTCCGAGGAGAGATACCACAACCAGTTGTCGAGTTTTTATCGAATGAACGCTCACGAAATCGAGTCACCGGTTCAGGCGGTGGGGGAATGGTAGGTGCAATAGGTTTTGAGAACCCCGGTCCATATTTACCTTTGACTTCGCTTTCACCACCACGAGTTCATTCAACTAAATTACAATTATTGCACTCATCCACTTATAGGCAATAGCGTAAATTAAATGGAAATGCTACCCAAAAACCACATTGAATTTAAATGACTAGAAAATTATGTATGCAATTTATATTAGTAGAATACTAATTAGTTAGTTAGTTATTCTAAAACACATTGATATAATTAATTTAATTACCCTCTCTAGAGAGTAGCATTATACAGCCAAGGGAATTGATCCCACGACAGTTGGGTCTAAGTAACAGGAACGGACCCGGATTTGTTTTCGGACAAGGACTTTCAACTCTAGTGTTTTCTGGCGCTACAACAAAAACAACATCACTACTCTAGAACTTAAATCTCTTTTGTATCCTAAAAAATTATAAAACTAAAATCAATCACTAAAGTTGTGCTGTAATTCTAAGTATGGTTCACAATAATTTCATTATTAAAAGTTCAATTATTATGAGGGCTGTCTTCATCATATGCGTAAGCAATACATACATACATATGTAAATATATACATATGTTCGTCATTTCGATATGTAAGCGATGACTTGAATATAAATGGCATACATACTTATCTTGTCGAAGCTTGACAGAGGCTGAAAGTCGACGTAAAAGGCTACAAGTCAGAGAAACACACTGGTAGGAAAATTGAGCGCATACTTAGGTCCAATAACTTATGGTATATACGTTGCTTTTTCGTGAAGTAATAAGTCACAAATTTTCCGTGATTAAGACATGCCAATGTCCAAACTCTGACGTAAATATAATATTAGCATATTTTCTGTTATGTTCTAAAGGGGCTCAGGGCAAATTTTATTTTTTACCCCAAACCACATTAATTTCATAAATATGAGAAAAAAGACCAGAAAATGGATGTGTCCATAAGATAAGACACAAAAGTAGAATTTCTACTTTTTCCATTTTTCCAAAATATTTTTTAAATTTCCATTTAACGACGTCATTTCTAAAGCCATACATAAATATCTTTCGATTTTTAACATATACTTCGAGGAGTTTGGTTATGCAAACGGGCGAAACCGCAGCCCGAATCAGCTGATACGACCTATCTTTTGAGAGCGCAATGTAAATGATCAGCCAACACCGCTTCTATCGCCCGCTTTATCGTAAGACACCATAGATTTCCACGATATTTGGATTTTTCCCGTAGAAACGTGTCAGCTGATTGCTCTCTCACATCGCAGGATTGGCAGTCTCAATAAACTGTAGTAAAAATTGCCTTAAATATGTTTGAAATTTTCTTAAACTAACTCAAAATCAGAGTCGAATGCTAAGTTATGAAAAATTGTAATTGAAAAGTTAGATGTGTACAAAACTATATATGCGTATTGAGCAATGGCAACATTGTTCAAATGAAAACAAAAAAGATGGCTGATTTCTGCGGACTCAACTTTTGACACATTTTGCTCGCTACGGTCGGCAACAGAGGAAAGGAGGAGCGTTTTTCGCTGATCCAGCTATAATAGCAGAAACAGCGAAAAACGTAAATCCGCAGCCCGAATCAGCTGATACGACCTATCTTATGAGAGCGCAATGCAAATGATCAGCCAACACCGCTTCTACCTACCGCTTTACCGTAGGATACCGTAGAATTCCCCACGATTTGAATTTTTCCCGTAGAAACGTGTCAGCTCTCTCACAACGCAGGGTTGCCAGTCTCGACATAATTATAAAAATAGTCAATATTTTTGAAATTTTCTTGAACTATCTCAAAATCAGAGCCGAATGCTTTTATTTATAAAAATATAAACTATTTTTAATAGTTTGATTTCAGTTTTGATATTTTATTTTATGAAAAATTGTAATTGAAAACTTAGATGTGTGTGATATGCGTATTGAACAATGGTAACATTGTTCAAATGAAAAGAAAAGAGAATGGCTGACTTCTACGGGCTCAACTTTTGACAAATTTTGTTCGCTACGGATGGCAACTAAGGAACTATAAGCCTTCGCCATAATGGCCTATTCACATACAACTTTCCATGCTTTGATTGACAATTCATACTCTCACAACGAAACCAGGAAAGCAAAACGTACTCATAGAAAAGCATATAACGACCTTGTGGGTCAAAGCAAATGTGTCTGCGAAACAAAAGTTCTATGTTAATCAGCTGTAAGATACTCTGAGTTTTTTTCTTTATCAGCAATCTCTAGAAATTATTTATGACATTTGAGTCAGATAATGCTTATTTGAAAGTTATTTTCTTATTTGCGTAAAATGCAATTAAAGTTAAGTTAGCAAAGTTCAAAACAAGAGTTATTACGATAAACTAGAAAACTGAATGATTACGGATACAACAGGCTGGATGATCCTTGTAAATTATCGATTTATCAATAAATCGCTTACCTTGTAACTTACACTTGAGTTCTATAGCTAGATTGTTAAATAAAAGTCTCAATTAAATGGATATATCTTTATTTCTCACTCAAACAACTTAACACTTATTACTCGTTATTCAAGTATAGAACTTTTTACCTAAAATTCTTTACTAAGCAACACCCTAATTAGACCTGTGTCTGAGCACAGTCCGATAGCCGATAGTCCGATTCGACCATCGAACATTCTGGCAACCACGAATTTCGCTGTGTAGTTAATTCCGAACATTTATTGTCGATTCGATTTTGTTCTCGCATCCATGTTCCTCACAATACATAACTATATGAATCTAAAGTCACGTGTGATAAAATATGGAGGAAAATAAATTTAAGCATTCAATCAAAGTACCAACACAATATAGGCGTGTTGCTGCTGTTTTAAAGGCGGCACTGGAACGAAAAAAATCGCTTAAGTCTTTAATTTTCGAAGAAAAACATGCAGTAGGTTTCATAAATGGTTAATAGTTCTTAACATAATTTCACTAACGTGAATTGTCTCTTCAGCGTTTGCGAGGAATGCAAGCGATATTGAAGCAGTACATTGACAACCGAGGAGTAATTGACGAAGCAATCGCACAAACAAAGATTTTGGAAGAAAATCCACGATTAAGTTCTGCTCTCTGCAAGATTCTTGTAACAGAGCTTATATTTGGACGAAAAAAATTGATTGGTGAAAGTAAACCCGTTCTAACAGTTAGCCAATATCGCGCAAGTCTTGAAGCAAGCTTAGGCGGTGCAGTTTATGGTACCAAAAACATAAAAGGCAAGCAAACTTCTTATTGGGTGATTTAAACAATACACTTATAGTTGTACAATGAAAAAAGGCAAATTGAATACGCTTGGAGATTTAAGAGATACATACCCATTGGAAAAGCATCACGAAAGAAGAGAAGATAAAGTCGTTGAAGATGGGCAGATTAAAGATGTCGCATTTTCAAATGATACTAGCGCTTTAGTATATTTGTGGTTAATAATCTTTAGTATTCTAATGTTCACATTTCCATTCATAACTTTTTATGGTGTGCGATCTTGGCTGCATGAGTCATTTGATATTTCTGAGTTTTATGTAAATTGCTGGGCAGTGCTTTCTTCAGTGCTTGTTGTAAATGTTATTATTTGCTTATACGTTTTCAAAGCAATAAGTGAGGAAAATAACTTCGACTTAGTAATGGAAAAACAAAATAAGAAAGATATTTAATTAATAAAAATTAACTGCTTTGAAAATAATCTGAATTTTATTACTGGTTTACGTTTCTCAGTTTTGAAGCCTCGCTATGTACGTGTTAATACCAATTTGCTTAATATGGCTGATGTTTTTGAAATGTTGGCAATGGAAGAGTGGCGAAAAAAAAATGTGGCGAGCTCAGGATCTTACAACGATTTCTTAGAAGCTATAAGAGAGCTTGAGGAAGATGAGTACATGGTTGACATGCATTTGGAGGATCTGTTGATATTCCATTCGAAGCAAAAGCATTACTGGGCTTGCCATCCTTATGTAAAGGAAAAAAAGCTCATGCTTCAAGATAAAGTAAGTAAATTGTGTACAACTAATTGGATTAAAGCACAGCATGTAACTATATTTAGGGGACCTGTCTTGTAGCAGAATTGTTACATCCACCCCCCGGCGCTTTCGTACTTGACATGTGTGCGGCTCCTGGAATGAAAACCATACATGTTTCTAATGTTATGAAAAATAAAGGAAAGATTTATGCTGTGGAGCAAAATATAGAACGTTATAATCTGCTCCGTAATATGACCAATTTAGCAGGCTGTGAAATAGTTGATTCCATTAACGCGGATGCGCTCACAATTGGTAGTTAACAAGAGTTCGATAGTGGACGTATTGTGAATTAATAGTATTTAAATTACAGATAGTAATCGCTGCCCAAATGTGGAATATATACTTGTTGATCCATCGTGCTCCGGATCTGGCATGCAAAATCGGATGTCCTTAGATCCAGATGAAAAAGATCCTGCTCGTCTAAAGCGTCTTGCTGGATTACAGATAAAAATGCTTTCACATGCTTTAAAATCGTTCTCCAATGTAAAACGAGTCGTTTACTCTACGTGCTCCCTCTATGAAGAAGAAAACGAACAGGTTTGTATGGGTCTATATGTTAAATTTAAAAACTTTTCCTTAACACCGATTCCTTAAAGGTTATTCAACGTTGCTTAGAGTTAAATCCCCAATTTAAATTGCTCAGTGGAAAGAAAGCTTTACGCAATAAATGGAATAATGTGGGTAACTCTAACTACAAAAATATAGGAAAGAACTGTCTCTATACAAAACCAGATCAGGATCACGCCGATGGAATATTTATAGCAATATTGGAAAAGAGGCAATCCAAGGGAAATGATGAATAAATTGTATACATGATTATTTTAAAGCAAAAATATCTACAGAATACCATTTTCCCAAAACTTCCTCATATTTGAACTGCTCAAGAAATCAAGTTTTACGTTTTGAAAAAATAAAAAATATATTAAAATGTAATTTGGATTATGTTATTCACTATTCTCTTTCATATAATGTGTGCAGTATATAAAAAAAATACCGAAATATTACTGTGTGACCTTAGGATGGTCACATTACCTGCAAAAAGAGTCACAACTCAAAAATGTTCAAAATTCATTTCTTTCTATACATCAACCTAATACAAACCTATCTACCTACACAAGAAATTTCATTGTCATCACTATATACATAACTGGAAAATCACCGTTACGTCTACTCATTATTCATTTATATAAAGTAATTGAACTCATAATCTCAAAATCAACTGTTTTGTTCTGTATTGTTGTTTTTATGATTCAGAAATAAATATTTGATCCAGTAAAGCATTTTTGAGTGATAAATGAATACGAATAAATTGTAAATATCCCAATATAATCAAAATGTAAACAGAAAATTCATATGGGAAACAAAAAATAACTTATTTTGGCATTATGGATACAAACACTTCTTTAGTAAGTCCGTATCATTACAACCTGATTTGAATGGAATTATGATTCGAATGAATATGATTATTGGACGCACTTTGTAACTTCACTTTATTACATATAAATTAATATAACATGATTCCACATTCAATTATTCCATACCTGTGTGTGTACATATGTATACTATTCTAATAAAACAAAATATAAGTCTTTCATATTCCATATAATTTAAATGCTTGTCTAAAACAAAACTCAATCGAAATTTCAGATTTTAAATGGGAAATGTACTTCGGGTACTAAACTTCTTTGCGTATATACGAAAGAAACAAGCCCTGTGTGTTTAGTTTTTAATTAAATAAAAAACTATCAGAATTCTTTAACACGTAATGAGAGTGTAAATATAAATGAAACGTATGCCTACTTTTACCGATCTTACTTTTTTGGTACATAATTAACGATTCTACATTTTTAAAATTACATAATAAAAATGATTATAAATTAATTTTACTATAATGTAATACTTTTAGTAAACTTGTTGAGAGTTATGGAATATTTAGATTCTTAAATAAACTTTAAGTTCAATTTTAAATGATCGTATATTATTATGTATGTCTTAATACAGTTACTGAAATCGAATACGTTTCACGTGAATTGATAAATTAGAAACTTTTTATTCAAGTCGATAGAGAAGAAACAATTGTATTTCTTTTTCCATCTAAATAATTATAAAAAAAATCCTGGGTTCAGTCATATAAAAATACTTTCTTCTATACGTTCATTCCTTGCTTAAAGTACAAGTTTTTCGCTAAACGTAAGGATTCTGCCTTAACTGCGTCTTCCATCGTAATAATCGGTTTTTGGGGGCAATATTTAACTGTGTGCGCTTTATCTCCGGAGGCCTTGCAAATCGGGCATATATAAGTGCGTAATTTTGGGCAGAGAACACGCCCTAGTGAATCACGTACTGCATGACTCTTCACCACAGCTTCTGGTTCGTTGTTATTTTCGCAGAATACGCAATGTTTTACTGCAGACTGTAAAATTGTACAATAATTAAATTTGTTCAGGTAATTAATCTATATCTAAAAAGTAAAAAAGATCACATATAATTTTACTTTTATTTACATACATATTTTATGAACATGTCGAAACCATGTGCCATAAATTATGTTACAAAGTTAACAATGCATAAACATAAAAAAATAGTATAAATATTTGCTTTTGTTCATAACCAATGGAATGGGGAGCTGAAGCAAACATTCCTGAAATAACTTCGAGTAATGGTGTCAAGTTCCCAGTCTTGAACGGACAAAAATCCTGGTTCGTTCCGGTTACTTAGACCCAACTGATACACACTGATAGATAAATATTTCCAGGAAAATAAGTGAAATCAAATTTACTGGGCACTTAAACAACTTTAAAATTATGGATGATCTTTTTGATTGGTGTTGTTGTGACGATTATCTACACACTGCTTGGAAGAAAGCAATAAGGTAACTGTCATCGTAATCACTTAGCGGTTGGTCCTGGAAACGACCTCTTTCGACGGGTTCGGCCCATAGGGAGAGGGTGTGAGTTCATTGGGCATGAAAAGAGGTGATTAGGACATGGGCTTTTTTATGTCTGGGGCTATTCTGGATAAGTAGAAGCGTAACCTGTTACAATATCTAAGACGAAGTTGCACAAGATAAGGCGCGGCCGAAGACTGTTATGTGGAGGATATGACCCGGTTTGAATCGGTAAATAATAAGTGTTTCCTTTGATAACCGCATACAAACTTGAATATTTCCAAATGAGAGAACTGCAAAAAAATTCTCAAATTAACGATTAGTACAAAGAGGCAGAAGCGAAAGCATTTTGGTTACAAAACATCCAGTCCCCGATTTTTAACACTTTTTTAGCTCGCAAAATAGGTCGGACCCTTTTTAAATACAGTAGAACTCCAATTATCCGAACTCCGACTATCCGAATCGCCGATTATCCGAATCGCCGATTATCCGAATCACAAAAAATTGTCCAAAAAAGTCTAAGTGCGCTATTATTCTTCCCCCCGCGAAGCCAGTGTTTGCGCGTCAAGTCTTGACTTGACTTGTCTTAACTTGCCGTTGTGCCTACATTGACTTCCCCCCGCTGACGATGAAATTGTTGTAAGTGTGAGAGAAGATGTTGAAGTGGAAGTGGAAGAGGACCATCAGCTAGTGAATCATTTGCCGGCCTCGAGACTGCTTTGAAGTGGATAGAGCGTCAGCCCGAGTGTGACCACTTGCAACTGCTCACCGTCAAGCGAATGCGTGACCTGGCTGCCCGAAAACGATTGAAGACCGCAAAACAGCTTACATTGACGGAGATGTTTGAAAAACAATGATTTTTATTTCTAAACTTGTACATAAGTACATTTTATTTATATTTAAAACATGTGAAAATTTCATGTTTCTTTCATTTAATTCGATAAAAAAAAAATAGTGCAATATCAGCTTTTATTCTCTCCAATGGCAATTAAAAAAAAAAAAATCCGATTATCCGAATATTTGATTATCCCAATGGGTCCCGGTCCCCATTAATTCGGATAATTGGAGTTCTACTGTAGCTTCATTTGTCGGTTTTACAAATATTCAAAAACAAGTTATAAAAACTAAGATTATAATTCTTTAACTAAGATAAGTCTGTATCTGCAGACTGTTATGCTGTCAGTCAGCAGGTGTTCTGGAGTTTCAGGCTCCCTCTCGCAGAATCGACAATTTGGACAAGAAGCTGGCCCTAAGTGCAAACAAAGTAAAAAAAGTTTCTGACATGTTTTCAAGGTTTTGAGTTAGACCGCCAGAGATGCATTCAAGGACGCGTTAAGGGCAGAGTTTTAGAAAAAAGTGACTACTATATCAAAGTGCAAGAAGTCCATTATGCTCGCTGCAACATCTTGTGAAAGTATACAAATATTTTACTTATATTAAAATTTACTCACAAATTTATCCGACTTCGCACCGCCAAATCTTTTTTGACTTTTCTTAATATTTTGACCGTTATAGGCGATATTGGCCGCAGCCGCCACAGTTGCAGCAGTAGCAGTATCGGTTATTGAAACCGCTGCAGTATTCATCTTTTGGTTCTGCAACTGGACGCCATTGTTATAATTTTGTGGTGGTGCAGTCATCATCCATAAATTTGGATCAAAATAATGTTTCAAAACAGAAAAATTATTATTGGTGATACATGGATAAACCGTGCCCTTGTGGTTAGATTCATAATTCACAGTACTAAAATTCCAATTACATTGACTACTCAAATCACCGCAAAAATATTTGTTGCTACTATTACATGTCTCTAGATGAGATGTTGCCTTCAATGTTTTTCCTTCTTCAAATGAATTCGGATCGTCTGTGACATATCCATTGCAATAAAAATCATCCATTATGTCACATACTGGCGATCCTCTGCCTGAATTTAACGAATCTGTAAAAAAAAAATGAACACAGATAAATGAAATTGGAGTGCCTGTAAATGTAAAAAATTCGCTTTTTACTAATTCTTACACAGTACGTACAAAAATAACATTTTATTTTAATCTTTGTCTGTCTGTTTGTTTCGGCTAATGTATGAAGCAGCTGGATCAATTCCGATGGGGGATAGTTGTTTAATTGGGAGTAACTTATGTTACTTTTTATACCTGTTGCTACTGAGCATAATAGTTTTGTTCACCTAACGGTTGTACGTATCACCTAAAACTAAGCAAGATATATATAGGGTTACATATACATATACATAAATGTTCAGGACGACGAGGAAATTTGAAATCCGTGTAACTTTCTGTCTGTCCGTCCACGCAAGCTGTAACTTGAGCAAAAATTGGTATTACGAGTTCCTAGATGGACGTAATCCGACTACTGCGACGGCCACAAATCGCCATTAACCGAAAACCTATGAACCCTAACTAATCACTAAATTGCGATATAAAACTGTAATTTGGTACAGGAGATCGCTGTGGCAAGGGGCACTTGTGGGAAAAATTTTTTTAAAAAGTGGACGTGGCCACTTGATTCTTTCACTTTCCAGCACACAAAGCAAGAAATAATTCATTTAAAGCAGCGTTGTCCACGGCCTATGCGCACAATAGCGCACGGACAGTGCCAGACACCTCACACCAACATGTCGCGACAAGTGTCTGTGAAAGCTCGATTGTGCTACTGTATTCAACTTCGTAGGCAAGCAAAGCAGAATTTTGCGATCAGTTGACGCTAGAATAACCAACACAAGCATAACGTGCACAAAGTCAAGTTGGACAACACTGATTTAAAGTATACCACCTTATGACCAAAAATTGTCCAAGTTCAAACGAAACTGTTCAAACTCCTATGTAACGAAATTGTGGACCTAAGTACCTATAGTAGATTTTTGATTGAAAATATCGATCAATGTGTGAGATATACATATAATTGAAATTCAGAGAGAATCCTTCCCCTTTCTGTGTATCAAGTCAAAATATGGTTGGCGTTTTACATCTTAAAGTATTTCTGTGTCGTTGATTCTTGTAAGTTGTAAGAGTATAATATGTTCGGTTGCCCCTGCACTTTGCCCTTTCTTACTTGTACGATAGATAATTTAAATATTATTTTTTCACGGATTTTTATAACCCATTAAATTTTCATTTAATTTAAAATATGGCAATTATCTATCAATGCTACTATTGCTAAGCTAAAACACCGTCTTTAGGAAAATAACAGAACGTCTCCTGAAATATTCCACCCTGACTTCCACGCATGCATACGAGTATGTGCCCATATTGGATGGCATTACCTTGAAATATCTTGTCGAACTGGTTGTTGATAAAAACGAGGTTGCAAAACCATCACTCATTTGTTTTCTGGTCTTTTCTATTTGTTTTTGGGATGACAAACACTTTGCCAGCAGAAACTTCGCTAACAGTGTGAAGGAACAAACCTTACAACATTTTAAAACCGTAGTTGAGACGTTCTTATTAGAGTTACAGACAGACTCCAATTAGACAAAGTATGCATAAAAATCTATTTTAGCCAGACGGGCGCCATTAACGGCGCCTGATTTCATTTACCCGTTACCCTTAATTTATTATGTATGTTATTTTCCCAAAAAAAAAAAAAATTAAAAATAAAGCGAAATATTTATATGAATATACAAAAAGCTCAATACTGTTATAGCAAAATTATTTATTATTACCATTTCCATATTTATACGACGCCAACATTGCAAACATTTTTAGAGACTTTGATATTTCGTTTTTGTGCTGCTTTTGAGCTAAAATAGCTTCCGAGTACATTTGGGAATACCTTTGCTCTGCCAAAGGTTCTTGGTCGATTTTATATTTGTCCTGTTTTAAATCTTTATTTTGTGAAGATAGAAATGGTGGTTTCATACCAAAACCTTTATTGTTGGCATTAAAGAATCCATAACTTTCCGCTCTTGTTTGACTGTTTGAAATTGTACAACCGACTGTGGAGGCTGGAGTTGACGACAATAGTTGCGATGGTGAAAATGCAGACACAGCGTTTGGAGAAAATTGCGATATTGACGTTTCTGTAGATGTAGGCGAAAGGTTTGGTGAGCATCTGCTTATTATGCTCGTAGTATCCAAAAATATTTCGGACATGTAGTTTAAGTCCAACCCAAGTTCCAAAGAAGAAGCATAATCCTTCGGCAAACGTGAAGATTTTATTACATAGATAACGGAAATTTTTCCTCCACTTACCCCTCGGTTACCAATATTCAGATTTGCACTAAACATTTCTAAATTTGTTTCGTAATTTATTTTTCTCTTTTTCTTAAACAAAATTTATCAACGAATTTCACCGTACTGTAATTACTTACTTATACTTTACATATATATTTAAAATACAATTTTCGTATTTTTCCGTCTAAGGACTTTTCTACTTTACTCTAAGATTAATTAAAAACCTGCTTCGTAATATTCTACGAATTCCACTGCTTTGGTAATGTGATATTTCCTAACGGTTTTTACTTCGTGACACAGGGCAATCAAAATTCGTAAAAACGTCGTATTCAAAATACCAGCTTATTTACTTTAAGTAAATTAGTTATAAACTTGCAGTATTAAAAAATTTATCAAGTATATATTTATTTTATAACAAAATGAAATTTCTTGCAACAAAAATTCCCACCAAATATGTTGATAAATGATTGGTATGTACAAAATAGAACACGTGCTTTCAAAAATCAAACGCTGTGAAATTATATATACGTCAGGTCAAAGTGATCATAAATATAATATATACACATACATAAAAATAAAAAAATTCAGAAACACATAAATTTATTCTTACATATACTCAAATTAACGGTTCACACAATCATTGTCAATGTGACCCTAGACACATCTGATATTTTCATCACCGATTAAAGCAAGTTTATTATTGTCTAAACTGATTTTTTATAATCTGAATGATGTTGATGTTGAGTAGTTAAAGGATTTGTCTATAATTCCAATAACAGAATTAGACGATCTCTTCGTGCTATCAGAAATTCTTGTTAAAGTTTGTATTATTTTCTTATGGCCCTCTCACATACAACTTTTCTCGCTTTGCTTGACAATTCATACTTTAACAATGAAGTGAAGAAGGGATATGCAAGAATAAATATTTCAATGTTTTGGAGTTTCAGTAATCGGTTGAAAGTTTTTAAAATATGTATTCAACGGGACCTAAAATAATGGAAACGGCATCACCGATATTAAATTAAAAAAAATGTATGGCAACATGATAGCTCAGACAGACATTCATTTTTGACATTTAAAAAGCGTGATGTTTTCTTCATGGAATGTGTTTCAACGGAATTAGTACCAAATTACATAAATTAAATTGGAGCTTAATCAAATCTTGACATACAAGTCAATTTAAATTTATAGTTGTTCGAAAGTTATTAGCTATGGTAAGCTGACCCGTTCATAGCAATCAAAATATGAATATTTAGATTTTCCAAACTAAGTTTAATAATTTTTAATATATAAATATTCTTTCAACATACATGTAGTATAAATTCTTCGCTGTATCCCGTGGTAATTACCACAGGTTCGTCCAAAGTTATAGTTATTGGCAAGGACTACATAACCAGGTAACTGAATTTTTATGTAGGCATATTAACATATAATTTCTTGTTTTTTTCTAGCGTTGCTATTCTCAACCAAGCCGAAGACCTGGATTTTTTTCGCAGTTCATCGACAATATTAGATCAGAAATTGATAAAAATAAGGAAATGAAAGAGAATATAAAAAAGTTTCGCGAAGAAGCACAGAAATTGGAGCAGTCTGAAGCTCTTCAATCGGCTAGGCAGAAATTTAATATAGTTGAATCTGAGGCACAAAAGTCTTCAAATATTTTGAAGGAACAATTAGGAAGTATAAAGGACAAAGTAAGTGACGTAATAGACGAAGCAAGTAAATCCGATATTGCAAAGAAAGCAACAAAATTATCCGAAGAAATTTCGAAGACGGCTAAAGGTGTAACTGAAACTATAACTGAGAAAAGTGAAAAAATTGGACAGACATCTGCTTTTCAGGCCATATCAACAACTACAGAAATGATTAAACAAGAAATAGGGTCTCAAAGCATAAATTCAAGGGTTTATCGTTCTCCTCAAAAATTGCGAAAACGCATTGAAGTCGAATATGCAAGTGATGAGCGAGTGGTTGAGCCTAATGCTGATGCAACAGGTATTAAAGGGCGAGTATTTTAATTTGAATGTTTTATATAGAAAATGCTAATATAGTAAATCCAACTATATCTGTCCTTTAACAACTCGATTTGTGCACATGCTTGAATTTTTCAAAATCAAGAAAGGCATGTTATGTTACAAATGTTACTAGTTGTTAAGGGAAGCTAAATTATTTTTTGTTAATACTAAATCTAAAAAAGTGTAATTTATGCCTAAAAAAATAATTTTCCTAAATCTCGGATGAGTGTATACAATAAAGTGTAATAAGTTATAAACACTTTGGGGAAAACTAGATTATCACAGAAATAGTGTTATAAATGATCGAGGATAAAAATCTTTTGCCAATTAAAATTTGAATTCGTTGATCCTATTCTTTTGGGAACCCACTTATGACTGTCACATTCAAATTCTCTAATTATTAGTTATACGACCTTTTCATTTGTATCGAATTGCTCCAAATTGATTTTACCTTTTCCTAATTACTCAGAATAGGATCGAGATATACATATACATATATAGATATTATATAACTGTTACATTCAAATATAAGTTCGCAAAAATTGTACTTATACCTATATCTAATTATTCATAAATATTTGTATTTTGTTTTATTCCGTTAGGAGTCGAGCTTCACAAGGATTCGAAATTCTACCAATCGTGGGAAAATTTTAAAAATAACAATGCATATGTGAATAAAGTACTTGACTGGAAACTTAAATACGACGAATCGGAGAATCCTATGATTCGCGCTTCTCGCCTCTTAACAGATAAATTTTCCGATGTTATGGGAGGACTTTTTTCGAAAACTGAGTTATCAGAAACACTTACAGAGCTATGTAAAATTGATCCAAACTTCGATCAAAAACAGTTTCTTCGCGACTGCGAGACTGATATAATACCGAATATTTTAGAAGCAATGGTGAGGGGAAATTTAGAAATCCTTAAGGATTGGTGTTTTGAAAGCACTTACAATATAATTGCAACACCTATAAACCAAGCTATTAAGTCTGGTATGTATTTGGATTCGAAAATCCTTGATATCGAAAATATAGACTTGGCGATGGGTAAAGTTATGGAGCAGGGGCCAGTACTTATAGTTACCTTTCAAGCGCAACAAATTATGTGTGTTCGAGATAAGAACCACGAAGTAGTGGAAGGTGACCCAGACAAGGTCATGCGAGTGAATTATGTGTGGGTCCTTTGTCGAGACCCCAACGAGTTAAATCCAAAATCAGCTTGGCGGCTTATGGAAATTTCGGCTAATAGTCAAGAACAATTTGTGTAATAGAGAATTTAATGTTAACTAGCTATTAATTAGTTGCCGTTAAATATTTCTGATATTTTTATTAAGGAGATACATAATTATTGACCTAATTAAGTGTTCCATGTAGGTATTACATGTGGTTCATGTTTTATTTTCATTTACAGAAATTTTTCTGTAAGTTTTTAATGAAGACATTCTGTCTTGAAAAAAAATAAAGATAACATTTTGTAAATGAAAATAATGAACATAATAATATACATATGTATGTATGTTGTAATAATAGGTTCGTCTAACATATAAAATTCATTGTTGAAGACGCCAAAACTTTGTACATATTAACTAATTTAGAGGATTAAAGAAAAGCTTAAACAATTTGTTATAATTTTTTCTTTCTAAAGTGATATCGGGTCACTTTGCTTGGAGATTTTTGTAGCTAATTTCAGTCGGAAGCAGCAATTAGAAAAAATATTAATCAACTATTTAAGCATGTGCTCTTCTTTTTTGCTACATTGAAATGAAATAAGGTCATATTGATTAGCAAAGAGATTTTGACTGTTCATAAATTCTTCCTCATTTAATGAACGGACTCATTTAGTTACATTTTGTCTCAGGTATTGTAGGGTTTTAATATCTTTATTATATAAACTAGGCCAATTTCATCGCATTCAGTGCATAAATCTAAGATTATAGCTGTAACTTTTGATGGTCTATGCTTCTTCACTCCTCATACGACCGTGGGTATTGCCACAGTACAGACATGGTACAGAGCCGCAACTAAATCCTCAAGTCGCCAATATAGTAGCGGAATTAGGACTTGTCGGAACACTGCGCTCCGAACGACGACAGGGTGCCTCTTGATGTCTCCTATTGATGATCGGTATGTGTGCATGAAATTTAGCAGAGGGAGTATTAAGACGGTTATTTTGCTTCATGTTGTTTTTCTTTTCTTATTTTTTTAGTTTAAATAGAATATAATTTTATTCCAAAGATAATAAACTTTGCCCCAATTCTATACGACGTTTAGTTTTTTCCTATCCTGCCCGTCAATTAAGAATAATCGTAAAAATGAAAAACCGAGAAATCGCGCTTAAAAGTTTTCGCTTTTTGCCCAAGCGCTTACATATCTGCTAGACGCTCGGCCACTATTTCCCTTTTAGCTTCGATAATATTTCGAATTCCCATCTATAACTTTGGGGACATATTCTTAGACATTTTTTAAAGAGATTTAAGCAAAAAAAATCGAAGTTGAAGCTTCTAAAACAGGCTACCCCATTAATAAAGATATCGTATCAGAATTTATTGATCTTATAAAAAATGAGTTAGCAATTTGGCAAATGAAAAATGATAAATATAAAAATAAAATTGAGAAAAATAAAAGTTGGAATAACTTATTAACGAAATACAAAGAAAAAGATAAAAGTGCTTCATTAGAAATAAATTCCAAGAAATGTTTCGCTTGCCTGTCGCAAATGTTCACTGTGCACGAACGAACGCAAAATGGATTTGTGTCGTGTATGGGCGAAACGAATTCACACAGATCGAGTGCACATGTGTGTCGTGTATGGCCCCTTAAAAAATATACGAGGAACAAATTGTCGACAGGATAAAATTTATAGCATACTAACTGTCAAATCTATTCCTATTGCTATTGCCATTGCCAAATCTGTATGTGGGCATTTGTTATCATAACATAATCCTTTGCGAAATGCCGTCGGGTAGGCAAGTTTAAGCTGATGTAGCGCATGTTTTGATCTCTTGAACTGTTTAAATCTTTTATGTGGGAAAATAAAAAAAGGAGAAAGATCCTTTTTTATAAATGTATTTCTGGGAAAAATTAGAATTCATATTTTTGGGATACTATATAATAATTATTGCATCAATTTTATATACCAAATAAAATAACAAATTTAAAATGAGCAATGATATTTTGATTTTTGCTCTGTAAATTAACAGTATTAAACTAAATATTAATTTTTTGAAAAAATGTTATTTTGAAAATGCACTTTATGTTTATAATATAACACAACCGTCTTAATACTCGCTCTTCTAATTTTCATATTACCGAAATGAAAATGCCGTCCGCATATGCCCAAGTGAGATATGTTGCCTCTTCGAAATTTTCATAGAAATGAAAACTGCGCTGTCAAACTGCTGAAGTGACAGCTTATAGCTTACGATATATGGCATACTAATTAGTTTGCCATATATTGTAAGCTATAAGCAATGTGGAGTCTCCACAGGCACGGCAATACAGTTAGTAAGACATAGATTTTATCCTGTCGAGATGCCCCGTTAAGTTATCCTATGAAAATGTACTAAAAAATTGTAAATTAAGCCAGAGATATGAGAAGTTATAGCTTTTACTTTAATAAAATGCTACAATTTAGATTTTTCTAACAATTTTTGTTTTAGGTACGTATGTATGTATTACCCTACGAAATTGTACTAAAAAAATTTCCTTTAATATATTGGGTGTTATTTTCGTGCGAGTGGGACAAATATTGCCGACACCAAATTTTCCCACGCTCGGAGGAATTTTCCCACGATGTAACATATGGCTTACACACTCGCTCACTAATAATCGGAGCAGCATGCCAATTGCAGCGCAGCAGACGTCAAAGTGTGCAGAATTCACATAACATAATTAAAAGCAACCAAAAAACTTTCTTCTATGAAATAAAACTCTCTTTATAAACCCTTGTTTATATGATGCTTACGACTGCTATACCATACATATAGATACGCCTTTTTAGAGTTCGAGGTTTTTATGTTGACAGCAGGGAATGTATAATCATATTGCATATACATTCATTCATTCATATGTGCATACATATGTATTAAATTCTCTGCTGCATTCCCTGCGTCGTTCATTTGTCCGCTCGTACAATTCTTCTTTGCCGTCGTTCGTTTAGTTCGTTGCTTCATCGCCTTGTGCTTCTCTATTGTGTGTTTCGCGTTGTGTTCTGCATTTTTCATTAATAATTCCATTTGACTTGATTTTATAATTAACTGACGTACATGTTTTAATTTGAGAATATTGAAAATGTGACTGATCAAAATCAAATTGTGTGCTTTTTTTTTGCAAATGATCTTATTAATTAAAGTGAATTCCATAGAAAAAGGCTTGGGTAATTGTCAAATATTTCTCTTCCCTTCCAGCATACACCAGATAGCTCCTATTACGCCTTTCCGATCAAGTATGGTGCACATTAATACATAAGTATGTATGCATTAATGGCCGAGGTAAATGTGTTGCATGAAAGTTTTCACCGCCGTTGAGCCGTTATACGTGTTCACAAATATTAGTAAACTAAAATATTTGTCTAGTTTCGGCTTAAAAGTTAGCAAAATCATGTTTGATAAAAAGTTTAATGTTGGTACTTAAGCCAGGTGCTCACTTGACAACTCATTTAAATGTGTTTTATTTAATTTGTCGATATACATATGTATCTCATATTGTAAAGCCATCGCCTATTTCTTTCCAATTTGAGAACACTTGATGGTTTTTAGTACAAGTAGTAGTTTGCAATTTCATGTGCTTAATATAAATATCAGAATATATATAATTTTGTGGGTCAAGTAAATTGTAGTGAAAACAATTGCAGGTACGATAATTTACTAAATAATAACATACTGAAACTGAACTACGCCAGTAAAGAAGAAAACTGAAAAGTGTAAAATGAAAGCTCCAGGATTCTAGGAGGGTTATGAATCGGGTTATAAACATTCTACTATCGAGCATTAATAAGTTTATGGTGATATTAGACGATGTCTTTATATAGTATATGTGTATTATATGTAAGCAATATGATTTATAAACAATTATAAGTACCTGTATAAACTCAGATGTTTTTGTTAAGTGTTGAGAAGTAATTGTATGTCTATAATAAATGCTGAAATCGGTGATAAAAAATATATACCTACTCGCACAAGACACATATGTATTTAGATGATTAAAATTAACGCAGCTTTAAAGATTAGGAGAACGTATAAACAGAGAGAATGCACAAAAGACAATTACATTTGCTCTCCATCAAAAGGAAATTCACTGAAAAATATTTATATGAATTAATTTTGATAAAGAGAGGTCTTTATATCTCTCCCATTTTAGCAGTTTTCTTTATCATTATCAAATGATCCCAAAAATATGCTTACCCCATTCCGGTTACCGAACCACAACTTTTTGTAATCGGACATCATTCAAATCTATTGCACCATTTATGCTGCACTATGATCCAATCAACTTTACTAAAAAAAAAACATCTGTACTATCAGAATATATTTCAACATGTGTGTATTCACATTTGAAAATATATCAGAAAAATATGTTAAATATCAAATGATATAATGTGCTGCACAAATTGAATATAGACTTCAATTTACTACATATACTAATTCATAAAACAAAATGGCAGTTTTGCGGAGAGTTATATATTGACTTAAGCTCCCATTTTTGTGTGGATGAATATCTCTACCTTTCGTTTTTGTAAGCTGTTTAAGACCAAACAGGCCGCCCTGCCGGACTGTCTGCTTCACATTACTCTCAGTCTTGCTATACTTGTAAAGCTTTTGCATTTAGTGAATTTACTTTACACATCACAATGTGTCACTTTTTGTTATTTTATTTTTGTATTAACATTTGTAGTTGGTGCTCAAACATCGCAATCAGTTCGATATGTTGAATATGCTCAGTGCACTGGACATGCTGCAGTTAAAGAGATGACGAGTTGCTTGATTGATTGTTATGCATTAGAGTGGTTTGGGGCATAAGTTGTGAATGAGATAGTGTGTTTAAATTTCCTGAAATATTAAGCCATCAGTTTTTTGACATGGCTTTGAAATTCTTTGCTCAAAAGGCTATTTGGAAGAGGGAGGATATAGACAAGTAATGCGTTAGAGCACAAAGGCTTCTCTTGCAAGCAAGTTGCGATATGACTATTGTATTTATATTTACTTTTCTCGGAAGAGAGTACACGGTGAATTTTTAATCCATTAAATTTTGAATGTATACATGAGTGCATGTAATTACAACGTTGCAATATTTTATGTCGGTGCGAATTAAAAAGGCCATTACGGATGTGTAAATTTTGCATTATTTACCAATTCATGTGAAGGATATGCATATTTGTGTACATACATATGACCATGTGCCCATACACATTTTTTCTTGTACCATTTAAATAAAATAAGAACATTTACTATTGCGAAAAAACAAGAGCATACACAAAAAATTTAAACAAATAACAAAATATTTTACTGCAGCTACGTTAGTGCCTACATACATATGTATCTGAAGTGAAATTTATATATTTGTAAGGCATGGAGTAAATAGTGAGATAAAAATATTCAAAATCGAATGCATATGAATTTCAGATCTGCAATCTACAACGTGTGGAAAATAAGGCACAAGACAATTTGCATCTGGTCGACTAGAAGTAGAAGCTGCGAAAAAGTAGATAATTACAAATATATATATATATATACAAATATACTACACAAAAATAACAGACAACTTTCAACAAAAAAAAAAAAAAAATAATAATAATAATGATATTTTGTATAGCACTAATGATAGCAAGGGGATTTCGTTCAAAATAAAATTTATAAATAAAAACTGTCAACAGATTTCGTGTGATCCACTAAAATATGATTTTTTTATATAGAAAAAACCGTATTAATAATAAGTTGGAAATTAATGAAAATAATTCCACAACAACAGTAAGGAAATTTCAAATATTATTTATGTCGTCCTCCTAACGATCAAGTTGTTGTTTACAACTTCCAAATAGTGCGCGAAATTCGTTAAATCCACAAAATTATCAAAGGAAAGAGACGGCTGTGTCGACAAAGAAGTGTACTGCGAGAAATGGTGCTGTTGCAACGTCAACCACTACGAAGGACTTTAAATCGGTTCCAAAGACAGAGGCATCAAGAATTTTTACAACCTTGTCTAAAGCCGCAGCACTCACAATCATTTCAATTGTTTTATTATCGCCAATTACCAATAAATCGTTGCAAAACACCGATAAAATTATGGCCACAGCTGCTGCTGCATTGGGTTCTGGGTGCACACCATCCCTATCAGCTCACCTAATTAGCGGAGTTGTTGGCAGTGGTGTTAAAGTTTCAAATATTGGAGTCATTGATTGTTCACCTAGTTCAACATCTGCCGTTACACTCAATAGTAGCAGCCATGCTCTTAGTGATAAAGACATAAATAACAGCAAGACGGAAAAACTTCTGGTTCATAGAAATGGTGGCAGCAGCAATAATGACACCGAAACCTATAATTCATCTGGCAGCAGTGGAAATATTGGCGGAAGATTGAAATTTTTCAAAAGTAAGTAGTGTGCTTTCTGCACTTCATGAAGGATTATATTCATGAATAGATATTTTTAGTCAACAATTAATTTTATTTAGAATAATGTACTGAAGTGTCCGGCTTTTATTTCAGATGGAAAGGTCATATTAGAATTGGCGCGTTCTAAAGAAGGTTCAAAGAATGGATGGATATCGGTTCCGAGGAAAGTTTTTCGCACACCGTCAGCCACTTCATCAACGGTTACCCCTACTTTGGCCACATCGATAACATGCTCTAAGAATGAAAGTTTAGCATCTCTAAGCTGTAAGTTTCTGCTGAGTTAAATAACTAATTAAGTCCTAACAAACAAAATTATTTATAGTTTCTGATGACAACAGTTCCATACAATCTTCACCATGGCAACGAGAACACTCTTGGAAACAACAATCTCCTCGTAAAAGCATTTCGAAAGCCATGTCGTTCTATTACCAGCGACCTAAGATCATTATTTTGACTAAAGCTGCATTTGCCATTGCTCGTAGAAAACATAGAAGGCCATATGACACTAATTTGTGCACTAATGGAAATTTCATTTTAAAAAGTCGTGAAAAAATGTTAGAAGAAAACCAGAGTTTCAAAGCATTATTGAACCCATCTCATCAACATGACACAAAACCAATAAATGTTAATAAGGACAGTGATATTAAATGCAAAACATGGAAGGAAGAAATTAAATCTGGGCTAATAAATGAAGAAGATTGTTGCTCAAGTTCATCTACAGCAACGTTAACTGGTTACGATTTTACAGATGAACAAATGGAAGTTAAAACGCCAACTCCGTCATCAATTTCTTTACCACATTCACCCTGTCAAAATGACAAACTACTTGAAAATAAACCTACTGAAGAAGTGCAAATCAGTGCAACAGAAGAAAATAAAATAAACGCTCCAGAAAATATGAATAATGTTGAAAATACTGATTTGATATCAACGATGGATGAGAATGACGGTACAGAACCCACTCTGAATGGCAACACATCAGAAGTGCGAAGCGTCAATTCGCAATCAGATAAACTACATTTTCAAGATGTATATGATCAACGTGGTGACGATAAAATACATAAGAATGGCAAAATCCGACTTAAGTTAAGTACAATTGTCCAAAAGTTGATTGACAGAATGCCTTTACGCCTTGCTCAACTATCAAAGCTAAATCAATCAATTGGGCCTACTAATAGCTTTTGTGGTTCTACTAATACAATCTCGCAAAAGGTAAGTTAATAAGACGATATTTACAATCCAACATTTTTAATGTTTTAATGCCTATTGCATTAGGTTTCACCATCGAATGCGTCAACTGCAACGCGTCTAGTCGAGTATCCACAGCATCATGTATCACCGCGAAAGCGGATCCTCCGCGAATTCGAAAAAGTATCTTTAGAGGATAATTCCATTTCAGCTGGAGGAAAGAGAAGTCGCGCGAAAAATAACGCAACATTATCGTCGTCGTCGCTACATCATAGAACAAAATCGCCCAATAGTCGTAATAACGGCAATGCAAATAGTAACATACCATCAAAAATAAGCCAATCTTGCGGCAACAGCTCAATTCGGTCATCATCAGCTACGTATTCAAAATCTGAGACAACAGAGTCAATATTGACCACTACACCTACACGCCTGTACAGCTCATATAGCATTCATTCATTACTAGGAGGTAATGTCTGTAGTAGCACAATACCGTCTATATCACTTGCAAATACTGATCCTAGTACAATAACTAACGAAACCACGGTTCTTAGTAGTAAGGGCTATCAAACAAAACATCAACATGTTCAACATGTTTCGCCCCAAACGCATTATAATGATCCGTCTTATTTGCGTTCAATGCTTGCTTCACCCAAATCGCCAGAACAATGTAATATTGGTTGCGGAGGAAAATCACCGTCGACTTCAGCTTCAAAAAAACGGTCTCCACCCTACGTTTCTCCGCACGATTTGCACATTAACAGTGATGCAGGAATGTTAAACAGTAAAACCCGTTATGCCTCCGAACAATCTAGTAATATAGATACTACATCTACCATACTTTCCGGAAGTCATTCTCATTTGCATTCACAAAATAAGGGGTTTTATGTGCCGTACATGCCATTATCAAAATATGTACCTCCTACGAGCTCGTCAGTGCTCACAGATACAACATCGTCAATATCGTCAAGTTCTTGCGGTCCTCATGAAGCGAGATCACCTCGACATCTATCAGCTTTTAGTAGAACATCTTCACCTGCTTCGATATCATCA
Source organism: Bactrocera zonata (assembly GCA_037783105.1). Taxonomy (NCBI): domain Eukaryota; kingdom Metazoa; phylum Arthropoda; class Insecta; order Diptera; family Tephritidae; genus Bactrocera; species Bactrocera zonata. Next base: position 136,575 of record JBAWJQ010005176.1, on the reverse strand, counting down.
GCAATTCTAGTTAATCAATCATCTTCGTGTTCTATTGACAATAGTAGAGAAAACTCGCCACCAACACCGCAGACAACTTCCGATTCACCCCGTGACACTATATCAAGAACTGTACCAAAAAAGACTGCATCAATTCGTAGGCAATTCGCTTCGCCCAATGCCATTGCATTAAGTATTGCCAACCCCTCGTCAGGGGATCGTCACACTGAAGAAATCTACTCAACTCAGGACCATCAAACTCCTGTTTCTCTTGTGAATACATGCAGTAGTGGGAGTCATCAATTGCTATGTGGATCGCCAAATAATAACACAGTTCCTTCACCACTTCATCACTATTATATGTATTCAGCAGTGGCACCTAATGACAGCTCAAATCAAGTTCCACGTAGTTCACCTGTCTCCACGAGTACATTTTCTATTGGGCATGGAGGAACAAATAGTTCTGCTGGTTCATACATTCCATCGGTGTTGCCGACCGCTTATATGAATCCATATTTTGCATTGGCTGCCTTGAGACAACCCCAACTATGGTCACACTATGGTGGCATGTCTTTACCTTTGCATCTGTCGTCAGTTGCGGCGACGGCGACGGCTTCGCTGAGGCTTTCACCGCCAGCGTTTCATACCTTTGCTTACAATGGAGTTAATGCGGCTATGGCGGCAGTAGTACAGCAACAACAACATGTATTGGCTTCATCAGGCATAATACATGGGCATAGCCAGAACAGCGTATCAGTGGTACCTACCGATCATCCATCTCAAAATGCTTGTGGTGGAAGAAAAGTTTCAGCGGCAACAATGACTGAGCGAACGATTGATTTAGACGCTGGGGCAATTGCGAATAATACAACGGGTCTTGACTCGGTTCCAGAAGAAATGTCTAGCAGCAAAAAAGAACATAGTTCAGGTACGTAAATAATTAATATCTACTCCTTGTTAGCAAGATACGTGGTACAGTTTTCCATTCAGTTTGTGGTAGAAAACTTGATGAATGTTTTCAGCGTTTTTTGATTCAAATGTTAGTATTGGTTGCTGTGTCGATTAAATGGTTTACACATCAGTGGTATTAGGCGCGGATCCACTGGGGTGGAACTATGGAGAGTTCCGCTCCCCCCCAAAATTCTACTCTGGATCCACCCCTGAGTGGTATATTAATTCATACAGGTATAAACATTATTTCAGATCTACCACGAATATCGTTAAATTTAGCACATTAAATAAATTCATCAGCTTTGCTCAAAATTAAAAGGATCATCGCCTTGAATAGCTACATAAATATTTTCTGAGGCTGTGTGTATTGAAAGAAGATATTAACATTATATAATATTATTATTATCTAATTTTATTTTAATTACTGTTTCTTAATTTGCAGACGTGCCGCTGAACCTGTCTAAGCATTGAGTGCATTTTCCATTATATAGCTATGTAAGTTCCATTCGTTTTAGGTAGATGTTAGCTGACTCACATAAAGTATTGTATAGGAGATCGATACATTCATGTAAGCATAATTATATAAAATAATTTTATAGCATGTACTCTTTCACTCATTTAAATCAATTGCGACTAACATCTTTCGACTTGTGCAATAATTTTTGAATGACATAAATATATTTAGATACAAAGAAGTTAAAAAAAATATATATAAATAATAAATTTCGTGCAGAAAAGAACATATAGTATATTTATTTACATCAATAATAATTAATATAGACTGTATACACGAGAAATTCATCAGGATTTATAATTGACGAGGAGATTTAAATGAAATCAACACTATTCACAGAATAAAGGCTGACAGAAGAGTGTTTAATCTGAATTATTGAGAAAAGTTGCTTCTTTCGCTTTGAAAGCGACAATTTGCTTTCAAAACGAGGAAATTATTAATTTATTGAAGTATTTCACTTTGCAACAATTAGTAAACCAATATGGTTAATACATTTAATGCACAACTGTAAAGACAAAAACAACTTATAAAAGTAATAAATATTTTGTTTTCATAAGCTAAAAATTAAAGCGTGATTTTAACAATTCCCACTAGCGAACGCTCTACTGTTAGCCTTAAAATAATTATAAAAATACAAATATTTAAATACTTATACATACATATATAAAATATTTTACAAAAGTTTTACGATACAAGTCTTTAGAATTAAAAAAAAAAAATTAAATTTGAAAACATTTTTCTAATAGACATAAAATATTTACACTAAAAACTAAGTAGGTAGTTAGGTATACAAATAACCATTAAAAAATTTGAGTGGAATACCATATATGAAAGATTTTAATGTAAAGAATTTATATATACACAGCTTTCCTGTATATTAATTTAAGATAAGAAGATGTGGTCCGAATTCATGGGATTAATCAGCCGAAATGAACAAATATATTTGCATATATTAATGTACATACATGTGCATACGTTAAACGAATGATTATTGTTTAATAAAAAATATTTATAGTTTTAAAAGCTCCATCTCTTTAGAAAATGACTTATTTCTTTTAAGCACTACCTCGTTTAACGTTCTGGCTTAATAATTTATTTTTTATATATCATTCCTTCATTTTCCGGTTATTATTGAAGATTGTAGGTTTAAAAATAAAAATTAAAAACAATACAATAAAATAAACGAATTTTATATACTTTTTATGATTTACAAATAAAAATAGCATGAATACATATAAACAATCGTATTTTGCTTTTGCAAAAATATATATTTAACTTACTAAAACTGTACAAGGAAAGTAAAAACAATAAAGTAAATGTTATATATAAATATAGTGCCTTTATCACCAACAGTCAATACAAAATGGCAAAAGTATAACACAAAGTTAAATAAAACTGCACAGTACACGACAACTCAAATCAGAATTCACACATTTTAACACACCTATGAGATGTAGTTTTTAATAATGAATGTAAAATAAAAATTATTTATGATAAAAATTTAAAATTTAGTAAAAGTTTTAATTGAAGGGGTACTAAATGAATTGTAATAAAACAATTTGTTTAAAACCATTAATTTTATTAGATGGGTTTATACTTCGACATACATTACTGTTGCAATTAAAATTAAAAGACAATGTTTGGATGTATAAATCAGTGGAACTATTGTAGATACTTACACAGGTATTATGGTGGGTATTGTATATGGTATTATATATTTGATTTTCAGATTATAAGCATGACCACTACCCACGGTTATGCTAAAAATTACTATCAGTGTAATGAAAACTTAATAGGATCAAACGTAAAAATAGTTTTTGTGATGACAACATGTACTCGGGTCATCTCTTAGACCCCATATACCAAATATACAGATTTATAAATCTGTGAGGTTTCTGATTGAATTTCACAGAGCATCTATTTCTGGTAATGTTAGGTGGTAATACCAAATCTGGCTTAGTTAAATTTTTAATGGTTTATTTCGATTTCCGGCAAATCTAACAAGGCTTTGTATATTTTATTTTCATTTTATAAATATTTTTTTAACCGGAATTTTAATTAAAAAAAATTCTTTGCCGATATTAGTATTGTCGCCTTTATGATAGTCCCATTCGATGTACTTATACCAGCGCTTCTTCCAATCGTCGTAACGCTTCTTAAATTCTAATTTTGGGATAGCTCTTTCGGCGATGCGCTTTTAACGCCATCTAAGGTTTTAGTGACATGGACGGCCCTTTAAGGTTCTCTTTATTTTCGGAAATGGGATGGGGGTCTTCGTTACAGTATTTTTTATGGCCAAGCATGACGGCTGCTACAGACAAAATAAGCAATGAATACAGCTGAAATTTGTATCGTACTTCATGGGCATGTACAGCTGCGGTCAAATTTTTAGTGGTGCTCAAACATTTAAGAGGAACTGTTCAGACTTTTATAGAAAAAAAAATTAATTACAACATAAAAGCTCTAAAGGTATAAGATAGAAAGGCCCATTTTTTAACTAATTTCAGTGAATTATAATTATATTAGTGTAATAAAAAAACGCAAAATTTCGACAAAAAGTTGGTAAAATGTTTTTTTTTTGTTTTTAAATTGGATATTGTATTTTTATGAAGTTTGTATTTAGTTGCACGATTTTAACTTTTTAATATTGCAGCACAGCGTCGTGGAATTGAGTCTACAAGTTTTTGTAATTTTTCGGTGGAAATTGACTCCCATTCGGGCTGGAGTGTCTTTGACATCACACCACGAATTTCTGATGAGATGGGGGTCATTCTCTCACTGGAACCTCTAAACAAGTGGCTTTTCTTCACATACGCCAGCATGGTGTTCTGAAATATTTCGACATAAGAACCATCAGGAATGTTTTCCTTGATCGAATAAATCTGATCCACACCTTGCCAAAAAGGCGCGCCGACACCATGATACTTACAAAGCCATGTTTTACCGTTTTTGAAATGTACAAGGTCTGTCGCAAAAGAAACAGAACTTTTTAAATATAAATGTTTCTCGTGGCGCCACCTATTTGTGGGTATATGAAATAAAAAGTTTGATCTCTTGTTGACATTTCGTAAAAATTTCCAAATTTCCAATTGTCTTAGGATAACTACAATTGAGGTTATCGATCAAAAAGTGACAGCAGCTTTTGGTCATCGGTCGTAAAATGCATATAAAGACAATGCTGATTTGTTTTTACGATTCCGACGGTATTGTACGCCGAGAGTTCGTCCCACCTGGCCAAACGATTAATGCTGTGTTTTACCTTGGTGTTATGAAGCGTCTTTTGTCACGCATTCGTCGTGCTCGACCATAATACCGTGAGGCAGGGTCCTGGCGCCTGTTGCATGATAATGCGCCGTGTCATCGGTCGACGCTTGTCACTGATTTTTTGACAAAAAAACTCCATATTAACCATTAATCACTCACCCTGTTCACCTGATCTGGCACCCTGTGATCTTTATCTATTTGGAAAACTTCATTTGGCCATGAAAGGACACTGGTTTCAGGACATTTCAGCTATCCAAAAGGCGAGGACCGATATTCTTACGAGCATTTCGAAAAATGACCTTAAACACAGATTTGAAATGCTAATTGACCGGGCTAAACGCTGTATCGAAGCACAAGGAAACTACTTTGAATAAAAAATACAACTTTTGAAAAATATTAATTTTTTGTAGTTTTTTTAAAGTCCTGTTTCTTTTGCGGCAGACCTTGTATTTCGGCTGGTATTCTGCATTGGACATTTATGTAATAACGGTACTTTTATGGACTGTGGGCACCCAGGTCATGATCACGCTAACGTCGGCATATAATGTCAATACTTCTAGTTACATTAAAGACGTATTTTATCTCTCTGACAGTGGACTTTATTACTTGGCTGGTATAGTATTACGTAGGTGAAAATCTAAGAACGTTTTAGACATCGGCAAAAGTTCTGCCCCGAGAAATAATTTTTTTTATCAGGGCGCACTTTTCGGCGTACAATTTTTTATCTCTCGACATTGTTAAAAATTTAATACTAAACACAAAAATTTAAATAAATGAATTTCGCTCAGATAATTTTAATTTTTCAAACACTTCTTTTACACACTACTAAGATTTTGACTGACTGAAAAAGCTTTGCAAGTAAAAAGTGCCAAAATTATGGCAAACCAGCAAGCTAAGCGGAAAAGTATTTTCTTGTCGACTCTAATAGATTATAAAGTGAATCCAAAAAAATGTAAAAAAAAGGTTTAATCGCATAAGCTTAAAGTGTGTCCAGCACTACTAAGAATTACCCGCAAATGTAGTATATCAACATAATAAAATGGATAAATGTACTCTCCAAACCCGAGAAATTTTAGTTTTAAAATTCGCCTCGTTTATGTACATGATAAAATTTTTATACTCTGAACAGTTAAGTTGCCACGAAGTTTGTAACACTCGGAAACGTCGAAGACCCCATAAAGTATATAAAGACATAGTATAAATGATCAACGTGACACGCGCGGATTTAGTCTCCTAGTTTTTGAGATGTCGATCTGAATTTTAATTAAGGTTTTTTCTTGTTCTATATGAATATAATTAAAGGTATGATGCAACAATAATACAAGTATGATATTATTCAATACCAAGCAGTCTTCGAAGTTGTGTTGGTCCGATCGGATCAGATGTACATATTTAGAATAAAAGTTAATCTCAAGGTTTGTTTGGTTAAAATTTCAAACTTTCTTGTTTGCTATTCATACTAATTAAAAACTAGTCATGAATGGGAACGAATTATAATTGAAACTGTGAAATAAATATAAGCAGTGCCAATACCTTGGTATATGCCCGCATTTCTTTAATTTCATACATCAGTTGTAGAAAAATTGGTTCATGGACAAGTAATGCTTCAGTTCTACTTTAAGTAATTGTTAGTATTATATTTTCAACTTGTTTTTTAGGTATAACTATAAAGTGTCTAAAACTTCCGCAGTAAGAGTACAAAATGATAACGACGTAAGGTAAATGAAAGCTTAAACCTTTATGACATGTCAATATTCCTGTTGTAGCTGTAGCGGTTATCTAATCCTCGCTTAGGTAGTAAGGTTCAAGTTGGTTGTCATAGAAGTAACCCAATGGTAAGCACTGGAAATTGCTGTTTTAACGTTGTCGAATAATAGGCAGGGGGTGTTAGATGAGTCGGACTTATTGGTCACCTAAAAATATGGTTAGACTATTGTGGTGACTAATTGCACGAAGGATCGATTCTGGATAAGTTGTTTAATCCGCTACAGTGTCCAGAACGAAGTTGTGCAAGGGTCACTAGATTATCGGGGCAAGTCGGATCTCTTCGTCTGCTGTGGGTGGTGGCTTGACTCCAACTACAGTTTCTGCATAATTATCCCAGCAGAAACTGCTTGAAAAGCTCTAGTTTGATTATTTTAAGCCAAATGTTTCTCTTTTATGAATTTTATAACTCGATGAAAAAAAATTATATTAAATTGTAAAACTCATAGTTGTGTAGGAAATTTACTGCAAACTTTATGGCGTAGGGCAACATGTGTATAATGATTTTCGTTCTCTAACAAATATAGTATATATGTACATATGTCGAATATGTTGATCGGTGTATGAGCTATATACATATATGTATATATATATACATATATATATATATATATAATTGCTTAGATGCCAATGCTGTGGTTGACATTTTGTACCATAAGGTATTTGCCTGGCTTTGATTCTTGCAAGTTGCCAAGAGTTAATGTTCGGTTGCACCTGAATTTAGCCCTTCCTTACTTGTTTTACAGTCAAATGTCCATACATACAATATTGAATTTGTTACTTATAGTTGCCTCAATTACATGACGATCTTGCAATATCAGTATGTGCACAGCAACAATAGTTTCTGGAACAACTACTGATTTTGAACGACCTCCACGAAATTTGTTTGAGAGTGATTTAGTGACACGAACAAGGTGCGTAAGCAGAAGCACTCCTTCTTTTATGGGTGCTGAATGGTATACTACTTCAACACAATGGAGGAAAAGTGTAAGCAGTGTCATAGACAGTCGACATAACGCTGATGGTATCAAGGATGTTTACTTCCGCAGTCAGTGTGAATATGCAAAGAGCTGGGAACAACTGACTAGGCGTAAATCCCAGTAAGTTATGAGAACTGTTGCTTTTTACGAGTAAAACCAAAATACCTCAGTTGATGTTTCTCTCACTCAGTGCAACAACAACGAGAAAGCTGAACCAGAAAGATTTTGCGATAGTGTATCAAAATGGCGAATTTAACGGTACTTTAGTCAATGATATCTCCACTCCTACCGTTTTGTTTCTTTTTTCACAAATCGGAACGATAAGAACTTTTAGTATGTATTTTACCGTGAACAGGGTAAAATGAGTTTGTCACGATGTTTGTAACACCGAAAAGGAAACGTCAATGATACTAAATAATAAGTGTGATGAGCCCAGTCGAATTAGCCATATCCGTCTGTATCAAACTAATCGGAATAAGTGTTATTACCGAAGGCAATTATGCCAATTCCCATTTCATCCGACCAAGGGCTGTTATTTCGGCGATCTGACCCCGTTCCATCCAAATTCCACCTCGGTCAGGTGTAACACATGCAATGGATGGAGCCACCTTAAGACCTGCTCAGGCCTTAAGACCCACAGGGAGTGGACCACGCGTTACGTGGCCCCATGTTGCCTGCGCAATACTGCGACACAAGCCTCCACGGCTGTGCAATCTGCACATAGTTCGCGCGCCGCGCCGCCACTCAACCAGAGTGGCCATCTGAGGACCTCAACGGTCAGGAGCTCAAACAGGCAACATAGCTCCCACTCTGACTTATCCCCCCCCCAACCTTCATCCCGCTCCAATCCTCGTGCGAGATCCAATCAGCAACTCTTGGTCGCTCGCACAGTCTGTTCCGTGTGTCAGGCCGTCATACGTCGGAACGTCACATCAGTTAAGTGCAATTCCTGTGCTGGCTGGTGTCACTTCCCGACGTGTTTCGGCCTGCGCACCACACGTGAGTGGAGTGATTCCTACGTTGCCCCATGCTGCAGGAGTCTGCCCCCGCAACTCACAACAGTGGCGTCGCCGACCAACACCCCAGTGCGACAACCGCCCCTGCGGGTTCTGCAGCTGCAACAAACACCACCTACACGTCACTCCCTCACCCCCAGGATCACCCACGGACACCCGCGACAAACCAGACTTCTCCAATTCAACTGCAACGGACTCCAGAGCAAGATCGAGGAGATAGTTGCACTTATGAATCGGGAACGTGTATCGATAGCTGCGGTCCAAGAAACCAAGTTAAACAGCCGCTCAGATCTTCTGAGTTGTGCAGGTTTCAACGTTATACGTAAAGATCGCGAGCGAGATAGTGGTGGTGGCCTAGCTTTCATATTGCACAACACCGTGCAGTACCGTCTAATCGAAGAAGACATCGACCCAAGGGATACTACCCTAGAATGTCAGGGCATAGCTATCCGGTCAGGCGATGTCGAGCTCGAAATATTCAATATATACATCTCCCCAGTTACATGTTGCCCCACAGGATATCACCCGAATATAGGTGCGCTACTTCGTGGTGAAAACCGTATGGTACTAGGCGACTTTAACGCGCACCACGATCTTTGGCATTCCTGCCTGTCAAATGATCGTAGGGGGATGGAGCTGGCGGAACAGATTGACGGCTCGACATTCTACACAATGAATGACGAAGCCCCCACCAGAGTTATGGGCACCTGTAGTAGCTCGCCAGATATCACCATTGCTAGTGGTGGTCTGATTAACAGCATAACCTGGCGACCTATGCTAACCCTCGCTTCAGACCATCTGTCCATAATTATCTCGATCGAGAAGCCTCCCGATTTTGTTTCCGTGGACAACCGTACCTTCTTTAACTTTAAAAAAGCTAATTGGGTCGGCTTCACGGAATTTACTGAGAGCACCTTCAACGCTCTACCCATTCCTACGGACGTATGCGTTGGCGAACGTCAATTCCGCAAGGTGATCGCAGCAGCTACCGCTCGCTTCATCCCGGCTGGAAGATTAGCGGAAATCCGCCCCAATTTCCCAGCCGAAGCAGCGGTTCTAGCTAATGAGCGCGACACCTTACGCCATGCCGATCCCGGGGATCCCCGAATAAGGGATCTCAATTTGGAGATTCGGCACATGGTAAATCAACATAAGCGGACGAAATGGATAGAGCACCTGAAGTCCTGCAACCTCTCCACCGGTGTGAGTAAGCTTTGGGCTACTGTCAAAGCTCTGTCTAATCCGAGGAGACATGACGACCGAGTTGAAGTCCAATTCAATGGTCATGCCTCCACGGACCCGAAGAAGTGCGCGAGCTATTTCAGCCGGCAGTTTACACTGCACCGACGGCTGCGCAAAATGCCAAACAACTGCGCGCCACTTACTTTCACCGATGAGGAGGTTCAGGGTGTCATCAACAAGGCAAAATCGTCCAAATCCATTGGCCCTGACGGAATCAATATGCTTATGTTAAAGCATCTAGGCTCGACGGGAGTAAAATATCTCACCAAGGTCTTCAACCTGTCGCTCACCACTCTTCAAATACCCGATGTGTGGAAAGTCGGAAGAGTGGTCCCACTACTGAAACCTGGGAAACCCGCCAACAAAGGGGAGTCCTATCGTCCGATAACTCTCCTCTCCCCAGTAGTGAAGACACTAGAAGCCTTGCTACTCCCGACCTTCACTCACCACCTGAGCCTAGCCAGCCACCAGCATGGATTCCGTAAAGTGCACAGCACCACCACAGCACTTAGCGTCATAAACGCCCAGATAGTTCGTGGCCTCAACCAGAAACCTCCCTGCGAAAGAACGATCCTCGTAGCGTTGGACCTGTCAAAATCTTTTGACACGGTCAATCACACAACGCTACTGCAGGACATCGAAAAAACCACTCTCCCTCCAGGGCTAAAGAGGTGGACCATGAACTATCTGAACGGTCGTCAGTCATCCGTACTATTTCGAGGCGAAACATCTAAACTGAGAAGAATTAAACAGGGGGTTCCGCAGGGTGGTGTCCTCTCCCCGCTACTGTTTAACTTCTACATCTCGAAACTTCCTCAACCACCAGAGGGGGTTTCCATAACCTCGTACGCAGATGACTGCACGATAATGACGTCGGGCAATGGAATCGATGGCATGTGTTCGAAGGTAAACAGCTACCTCTCCGACCTTTCTCGTTTCCTCACTGCACGAAACCTATAACTTTCACCCACCAAATCCACAGCGACCATATTTACTAACTGGACGAAGGAGTATAGACTTGAACTTAATATTGCGGTCGATGGCGTCAAAATCCCGACTGTCAATAACCCTAAGATTTTAGGCGTAACTCTCGATAGTCTATACTCCTTCTCTCCCCATACGACCGCGATTATCGCCAAGGTACAGAGCCGCAACAAAATCCTCAAGTCGCTAGCCGGCAGCACATGGGGAAAAGACAAAGAAACGTTGTTGGCAACTTACAAGGCAATCGGCCGGCCGGTCCTCAACTACGCAGCGCCGATATGGTCGCCTGGATGCAGTGGTACGCAGATGAGGAAACTCCAGACCTGCCAAAATACTGCACTCCGGACCACGACGGGATGCCTCCTGATGTCTCCCATTGAACACCTCCACAGTGAGACAAGTATGCTACCTGTAAAGGAGCATAATCAACTCCTCTCCAGGCAGTTCCTGCTGGGTTGTTTCCGTAGGAATCACCCCTGCAGCCACCTGCTTGGCGCGGAACCGCCTCCCAGGAGCATCAAGAGGTCATTCCTCGACTATGTCGACGACATTGAACAGTACGCCGACCAGACTTCGGACGCAACTAACTATCGACAGGCACTGGCCGCCATTCACAGTGGAGCCATCAACACCTTCATCGACTCCCTTCCCGTGAATGGCGTTCTTGGAGTCAAACCACCACCTATTGCAGACGAGGAGCTCCAGTTGCCGCGAGAAACGCGAGTGACCCTTGCACAACTTCGTTCCGGATATTGTAGCAGGTTAAACTCCTACTTATCCAGAATCGACCCTGACATACCCAATGTATGTCCAGCATGCAACGAGTCTCCGCATGACACTGACCACCTCTTTGCATGCCCTACAAACCCTACCCATCTAACACCCTCCTCCCTTTGGTCCGACCCCGTCGAAACAGCACGTTTCCTGGGCCTACCGTTAGATGACCTCGACGACAACACAAGTAACCCTCACCATCCTAACGGGGACTAGGTAACCGTTAACAACAACAACAAGGCAATTATGCAACCTCCGAAGAAATCGTTCGAATCGCGGCGGCACAGCATATAGCCAGAGAATGTAAAGTATACTTTACGTTCTCTGGACTGACCGATCAAAGTTCGTTCCCACGGCAGTCATGTCCATGTAACTGGAACGGAACCGGATGTTTTATCCGGCCAAGGACTGTCAACTTGACAGAATTCTGCAGCTACGACAACATCAACAAAAGTTTAATGTTATTATTGTTGTTGTATCTTCCAAATTGATTCCGTTTAGTGGGTACCAGAGAAATATATATTGGGTAGTCGAAAAAGTCTTTTCGTATTTTGTCAATAGATGTTGCAGTCGTATATCTCCAGTGCTACCAATCACATTATGTACACAAACCCTACAATGTTGGAAAGGTGAGATTTTAAGCTTTATTTAGATGCTCAAAAATTAGTAAAAATATCAAAGAAATTCGCTATATTTTGAAATTTTTGTATAAAAAAAGCCACCAATGAAATTTGTACAGTTTACGAAGATGGTCCTATATCAGTTCGTGTAGAAAAAAATTGGTTCGGTTGCCTCCGTTCTGGAAATTTGGTTTTACACTGAAGGAATAAGTCTCTAGCGGAAAATGGCAAAAAGTGATCGATCAAAATGGTACATATTTCTTTACTTATTTGTTATTATAAATATAAAAAAAATAAGTTGAAGTTTGATTAGAAATACGAAAAGACTTTTTCGACTTCCCAATATATTGTATGTACATACATACACAAAATAATCACGAAGAGTCACGCCGAGCAGACTACTTGTGAACATGTGTACATACATATGTATGTCGCCTTATCATCAGCTTACGAGCTTTTTCTCGAGATATAGAATTTAAAACGAAGCTGGGAGAGGACACTAGCATTATGGGGTGTCAACCTGAAATCATACTGATGATTACCAACCGCTCAGATAATTCGTTGTCGACACTTTGATGAAATGGTTAACTCCCAACTAATCTGCCATAAAGTAATAAATTTGTCTGGTATTGATATGGAAACTTTTGTTCTCTTAATAACATCTTGAAACTCTTTTGTGCCTCATCGGGCAATACGTCTTTCATCCTAATTCAACAATAGGTGTAGTATAAATTGACATCTAAATTAGTTCACGTATTTCTTTTTCCATAAATTAAATATCTAAAGTTTCAATAAATTTAACCATGGGCAGAGGGTCCGACGTATGAGTGACATCCGCTTTGTCAGACTACTACTAGCAATGACAATATCATTCTTGTTGTTGTTGTGGCTGCAGAATTCTGCTGCATTTCTTGGCCGGATAAAAATCCGGGTCCTATAGACTAAGTAGATAAATATAACTTTAAAATCTGTACAACTCAGAAGTTTTTTAACATGGTTTTCCGGACTGCAGTTATTGCAACTATGTCTTCCATCACACCTATGCTCATTGTAGAACGGATCAGGAGGATAATTGAGGTTATTTGCCGACAGTTTCTAAAGTAATGTTCAAATTAAACGTTTTCATGTCGTAATTCAAATATACAGTGACCTAATATAACTGCAAAAATTTGAAAAAAATTGTCAATTAGTGACACATTTTTTTTCCTGATTTTTATTTCAAAAGAAACTTTCGCATAAACTACTCTAAATAAAATGTAGTGCAATCACATTATTTAAATAATACAATTATTAATCGAATTATATGAATTGTATTTGTAAGCATAGCATCAACACATTATGTTTGATGTTTATCAAGACAAAATATATTGTTTGTATATTAAAAAAACTTAGTAGTCCTTCTGAACTGTAACTTTTTTAAAATGTAACTTTATGAAAACCACATTATAAATTTTTAGGGCATTTGCTAATAGGGTGCCATTGCAAAAAACTACAAAAACATACATGCACTTACATATACTTATGTACGTAGTGGCTCACAATTATTACGATTGAAGTGCTGCGCAAAATCTAGAGTTAACCAGTTACTTATTTGTATGCCTGGGTTAACTTAAACCTATGTAATATCTCATATTTTATAATAGACTTATTAACTCTGTTTGAATAGATTTTCCAAAGTCATTGGTCATTCGACAGGGCAAGGATCAGTAGCATTGATTCAGGATCTGATTTTAACACAAAAGGATTATAACACTTAACTGTGTGTGTATAAATCCATATTTGTGGAGACAGGTTCCAATACAAACATTAATATGCAAACGATAAGGAATTGCATGAAGCCAGCACAATGCAAAAACTTGTTAAATAGTGTGGCTATTAGAATTAAATCTGCAATGGTTTCATAATGATAAATGCTCATCTTTTTGTTACTAATTAATTTATGTATTTGGAAAATTTTAAAAGTATTAATGAGTTTCCAAGTGTTTGAAACATTACTCATGAAGGCTTAACGTAATCAATGTTGTGAGTGACAGCATATTACAGCGCTGAACAAAATATACGTATTAATGTATATTATCATTCATTGTATTTAATGCCAACTTACAATTACAGAGCTATTACTACCATTCGAATTTGTTTTAACTCAAATTCAAAATGCTGATTTATGCGTTAATACTTTAAATGCATTTGTCTACTGCTTATTATTTTTTGAAAAATTATGCGATGCCCAATTCAAAGAAGTTTTCCAAGAGTTGACTAAAGCTTCGCTAAACTTTGAACGGAAGTGTTCGCGGGCTTTCTCTTCGGTATAGTCAAGAACCTAAAAAGAAAAAAAATTTAAAGCTAAGGTGAAGGAAATAGGAATAGGCCAGATTTGCATACTAGAGTTTCCTTTAAGTAATTAAGATCTTTTTCAGAGGATAGTTCTGGTAGTCCGGTTGAAATCATCATTGAAAATAGAGATAATATAAGACAGCCATGTTTTCGTAACACCAAAAATGCCTGCGATAAAGAAAGCAAGACAATTCAAAAATATATGTACTTGTATATAAAATAATTTGTTAATAGTTTTGCCTAATTGTCTCCATACCTTTTCGCACATATTTTGAAAATAAAGAAATTCTTCCGAATCTCGATCGTTACGTCCTTTACTTATGACATATACAAAATCATGCGTTAACACAAAAGGAACTCTCTCACGACGCACACCAAATTTCTCTTTAAAGTGGCCTAGTATGTGACCGAAATCAATATGAAAAAGCTATATGGTATAGAATTTTTAGATGCGAAATTTCCAAATTGTTAAGTATTATGATATTTACCTGCCCGTTACGTTTAACCATTATGTTATCTGAATGTCGATCGGCCACACCTAGAACATATGTGGCCACACAATATCCTGCGCAACTCAATGTAAATTCGTTTATTGCTTTATTCATTTCTTCTTCAGTACGATTATATTCCTTCAACCAACTAAATAGGGAGCCTTTCTTAAATGGTGATGTTGCTGAGAACATACCTTTCTCTTTTTGAATATTTGCGATTGTTTCAGCATTTAGCACCACTTCAATCATTCCTAAACGACGTTCCATACTAATGCAGTTGTAAATATTCATGCGAAAATCCATACTATATCAAAATAACATAAATGTAAAGATTATATTGAAAATTTTTGCAATATTAGTTATATATATGTCATAGGATATTTAAGGTGTCATGATTGGAGCCATTGCTGAACACTTCGATCTCATAATAAAGTTTAAGGGAGGACTACTTTTACAACACGTGCAAAACATAGTTCGATCAGTTCTTTACTAATTGACTTGAAGTTTGCGTTTATTTCATTTATCATAAACATTTTTGGTTCACATATTTATTCAAAAAAGTATGGCTTTTAATATTCAAATCTCCATCTGTTTCGTTTGATCACATAGAGCAAAAACTATACAACACTTTATTTTTTCATAAGTATATTTCAGGATATAGAACAAAAGTAATGTAACTCCTTAAAAAAATATAGACGAAACATTATATTTGGAAACGCCTGCTAAGACTAAATATGTTGTTATGATTGGATATCGATAACGAATTTCTTATAAAAGGGGAAATTATCTGTAGTAGGTTTATGTTACTTACCCTTCATTTTTCCACAGTTGGTCCATAACACGCAACATTTGCAATGTTAACATATCCTGCCGTAAATCGTCACCATTTTTAAATATTATATAAATATCATTACAACTTTGATCCGCGTTTTTTAGCACAATCCAGAGTGGTCTCATTTTCGAGTCCATTACTTTGCATTTTTCTGGCTGTATACCTTTGCATCGAAAACTGGGATTCAATGGGTTTTGTATGCTCTGGAATATACTACTATTGCTTGGACTGGAAAGAAAGTCTTGCATCTCCTTTCGACCTTTTTCTTTGCTTCCTTTTTTTGCAATCAGAGAACCAGCTTTGAGGGCGTCTAAAACCTTTAGTTGTTTGCAAAGGTGAGGCACGTGTGGTTTGCAACCTTTGAGGTACCCTTCAAGTAATAGACCAAACCGAGTCTGCATGGAAAGAGTTTGCATTTCAGATCGCAAATGCCAAAAGAAATAGTGACCAATTCGTTGATTGCGCAACGCCCGTTCGAGCAGGAACGTTACTAAATCGCAGTCCAGATAAGACTCATGTTTCATGGCTTGCACCAGTTGTAAGAGATATAGTAATAGTTCCTCATCTCTATTGAATAAAAGAAAAACACACTTTATGTTTAAACCAGAATTGCTTTGAGACTATACCCACCTCAAAAAACGGAGGCAGCGTATGGCGAAACTTCGAACCGCTGGATCCGGATACGCATAGTCAAGTAATTCCAGTGATCTTTCTACAGATATTGTAGGCCATTGTTGCAATAAATTCCACGTCTCTGCTACTTCGTCACGTTCGTTCCAATTAACACAGTGCAATAAAGTAGATAACTCCTCGGGAGCTTCGGCCAAGATTTCATATCTAAAAAAAATGTATACATATAGTGTATTATTTTTTTTGGGTCTAGGTTAAAATTTCAATTTTACCTTCTCGACCATAGTGCATTGCGATCTTGATCATGCATTTCATATACTTTATCTATGCGAAGATACTGTGACAGCATAGCGCTGATCGGTTTGGAGTTTTCATGTAATTTATCGCTACTAAGTACTTCCCCATGATGTAACTCTTCTGCATACTTGAGTACCGCTAACATCGATGGAAACTGTATATTTTCATAACTGGAACTGTAATTTCAAATTTAAAACACATACTCGTACAATAAAGATGTAATAGGAACTTTATTTTCTTTACCACTGAAATGCTAATTTCACTATAGCACATCCATCTTTACGAGGATTCGGTTCAATCGTACCTAGGGGATGGAAAATTTCTTCCGACTGAATATCATCTGCGTAAGTCCATGTGTAAAGGGATAGACAGCCAGATAGCATTTGATGTTTGTAGTCAAATATGGTCGTATTAACCCAAGCCAAGGGGTTGTTATTTACATATGTATTGGCTTCTTTGTAAATATTATCGCGATTTGTGTTTGAAGATTTTTTGGATCTCGATGCTTTCGTTACTTCGTAGACAACCATGCATAAACGCGCCATACGAGGCAAATTTTGTACTTGTATATCGAAAGAAATGTCTTTCTCGAATGTAAATGAACGATTGTTACTAATTGCGATTTCAACGGACTGTGTTGCACAAAGACGACGCTCTCCATGGAAAAGACCAATGTGTACACCCACTTTGATAGCGCGAGAGAGATCACAATTTACATTCTCGATTTGGTATATACGTAATTTAAAAGGACTTAATATGTCCCACGATGAAATGGCCTTTCGGTCTTGGCACGGATCGTTTAGCAAAGATGGAGTATTATATTCCGGCCTTCGTGTTCGCTTGTGAGAAAAGTTCAAATCATTCCTGTAGTTTATATACGATTGCAGTGTGTGTATAGGTTTTAAAACAACATTGGGAACATCGGAACCAGAAAGACTTTCCTGTATAATATATTTGAATGCAAAAACATAAACATATATTTCACATTTTCTATATATAGAGAGTATTTACCTGTATATATATGAACTGAATAATCGGGTATTCACCGAAAATAAATTCGTCGCGACCCCGTACTTTTAGTATATAGTCTGAGGGTCGATCTCCTACTCTTATTTGAGAGCGCTGCATCTTCATTAGTGCAGATTCAATCACTGTACTTGAAGTATCGTGTTCACTAACAGGAATTGTATAGGAGCCTTCGTCATTCTCTAATTTAACAACTATAAGAAAACTTGTACCACCCAATCGTTTACGTATTAGTTCAGGCATAGCGGGGGTATTTGCAACACGCATGGGATGTTCATAGAGCAACTTCTCTGACCAAGTGAAGCGAGACCGCACCTGTTCCATTTTATCACAGAGATGCGTCAGTTTGCGCCGGAAGTCATCTACTTCCGGTGTCCGTTGCGCGCTATATTCTTCAAATGATTTCCCAATCATATTACTAACCAGCTTGGATAGCTCATAATCACTTGATATAGTTGAGGGTTCTGTGCGTTCTCCCAAACGAAGTAAACAAAAAAATGGTTGTATTTCCGATAGACGTTTGGTTTCATCAGTAAAACAGTCTACATTAGCAAAATTTGAAATACCACTGACTTCATAGTCACAAGGATCCTTTATTAAATGACATAGCGGGAAGTTTTTTGCCTCTCTAATAACTTCCTAAGACATTAATTAAGAAAATGAAAAATTATAATCATCACTGTAAAATGATTTTTTAATTTTTTTTACAAAAATGTAGAATTATAAATTCTTCACGAATAAATATCTTAATCTTATAAGGACCAAAGCCGGTGAAATATTTTCAGATGTTGGTAAAACATTACATAAAAAATTGTTGGGAAAGAATTTAACATTCATTATTCGACTAAAGGAAATATTTTCAGATGTGGGCAAAACATTACATTAAAAATTGTTGGGAAAGAATTTTACATTCCTTATTGGACTAAAGAATGAAGGGATTACAATGATGTTTGTTGTTTAATTCGCATTAATCTACAACTTTAGCCTTCTTAATACATATCACTAGTATATTTCGCTTCATATCTGATATATTGGTATTAAAATCAAACTATTTAACTCAAATGAGATACCTATATGTGATTTAATCTCGACCAAAAACCGACCAGTTTTGTATTAACGTGTGTGTGTCGAGAACATGATCCCAAGAAATTTTATGAGGATAACATATTGACTGTCCGACAAATGCGGAATAAATTGTGCTCCAATAATGAAAATTATTATGTGTAGAATAGGGTATATGGATGAATTCGTTGTTGTAGTATGTTATACATTGAGCGTTATAAAACCAATCGGAAGTTTGAAATACCAATTATAATATATAAATATACATATGTTTTGTGGACTGGGGATTTTACTGACCTTGACACAAGGGAACATTTTTATCACAGAAAAATTCTTCCTAAATTTCAATAATATATCTCATGATTAACTAATATTTTCGATAAAAATCAGCCATAGGCAGTCAATTAAATCTATTAGGAGGCGAAGTCCCTCTTATAAGGATCATATGATATCGCGAAATAAAGGTTCGTTTATTAAATAATAGTTTTCCCAAGAAACCACGAGGGACTTTTTTTTCGAAATATTTTAAATTAAAAAAAATTCCCTGGCGTTACCAGGTAATTATGTACAGAAAAAGTGTTCAAAATTTCAAAAGAATCGGTGGTTAATAGAGCATTACATTATGAAAATGGATTATTTTTTATTATTTCTTTAAAACGGAGCCGGTTCTTTATTTTTTTCCAGTCACGGAATCAACTGGGATCACTATGTCGTAAAGTCTTACAGAAATCAGAGAAAACATTCTCACACATAATTTTCTGGAATTTTCTGACTTGGCAGAGTCTTGGCTGGAGAAGTTTACAATTTATACTTTCCGGGTAAAATTTAGAATAGCATCCCCGGATTTCGGGAATAAAACGGGTATCATTGGAAAGGTGGCGTTCTCTAGATCACGAAAATATATATATATACCTTTCCACCTTTATTCCCGAAATCCGGGGATGCTATTCTAAATCCCTGCCTATTTTCCTCTTTAAAAAATATGTTTTTATTATTTTCATAGTTTTAAACTTACCGTTTTGATTTCCCGGATAGTACAATTAATGGGTACTACTGTTAGAATAAGAATACCATTTGGCATAAGACAGCTGACTTCGGCGCGTTCTGGCATCTCATTTCTCCAGAAATCGATGGAGTCAGTTGGGCAAGATAGAGGAGCCATTCTTATGCCCTATATCCAGTATCTCAAATAAATATTTGCCACGATAAAATTTGATAAATTCCTTATGAATCTGATAATGTAAGTAGTAAATATAGCACTATTGACAAATCATATGAACTGTTTGTTGCAATTAACCTGAGGAATCTTTATAAATGTTGAATTCCTTTTCAACAAGTATCGTGAATATTCTTTTTCAATGAGAACGAAAAATGCTTTAAATATATTTTTGATGTAATAGTAACTCTATTGTTTACTTACAAGAAACTTTTTCTTGCATTTCACTTGTATTAAAAACGATATTACTTAAGAAATATTCGAATAAATCGATTCTGTTATATTTGCAGCTTCGGAAGCGCCTTTTGGACCAGCTTCATAGAAATTTTTTGATCTTCCAAGAATTATTTTAATCACGCAGCTTGGAAAGTGCTTTGTTAATCACGCTCACAATTCACATAAAACAAATGCGTTTTCATTTATTTCTGATTTTAAATTTTCTGGGATGTGAAACAAATATTTTTCTTTTAATATAATGATGAAAGAAATATCCATGTAGTGACGTTCTTTAATTATATTTACTCAATTTTCTGTTGTTTCGATTTTCTATGTTTTCGTTTGTGATTTATTTGACGTTATCTGAACGAAATTGCAACGAACGTGAAACTTCAAATAGAGAACGTATATTATACGTTCTCTGAAATGTTCAATTGCGGATCAGCGTGTGAATTGTCAAAATCAACAAAATAAGAGTGTGCAGAGAACTGTTTACACGTTCTCTGGTGTGTTTCACTGTAAAAGCTCTAAAGGAGAAATATTAGAAACTGACTTTTACGTTTTCCCCAAAAACACGGAATATTTTGTTACTTTACTTTTATTACCAACTTTTCTCTTAGTGTGCACTGCGTTCACACAGAGCAGTTCAGGCAATTTTCTGTGCATTACGTTCACGAAATACAAAGCAATATATTTTATTATTTATTTATAAATTATTCTCCGAGCGCGAGTAAATATGTAGCTATACACAACACACATGTGTTTTAGAACGGTATGAACTCTTTTCGCCATTCACGGCATATATGTACGTAAGTACATCAATTTCACGTTCCCCTTCAATAGATGCCTCAACCAAGCAAAAATTGACTTGTATTTATGATAATTTGGTATAAATAACAGCAGCTTCACGTATTTGGGTTTATTTAGATAATAAATAATTCCAACATTTATTATTTTTTCTTAACTTTTAATATAATTTTTTGTTTTCCAAATGAGTAATTGTGTGCACACCAGCCATACACCAAAAAATCTTACTTTCGCATGTACCAACCGAACGTATGTATGTGTATTTGGTGCCCTCCCTATTTCATTTAAAAGTTTATAGGTCTGAACGTAGTCTTTGACATTTTTGGCTATTACCATTACCAAAGAACGTGTATACAACAGTATTAATTATATTAATGAATGATAATACCTTGATTCGAAATTGATTTGCACTTATCTACATACATACATACATATCTGCAGGATGGATGCGTATGAACGTTTTAAATGATAAAATTCCTTGGAGAATTGCATAATAATAACGTTATACATTTTGCATTAATTCACAAAAATCATACATATCGCACTTGTTACGTTAAAGTGTAACAACTCAAAATGTGAACATTTTCAGTAGAGACGAAAAACTGTTTCCGTAAATATTAATAATATATTACAAAGAAAAAACAATGTAATTGCACGAAAATATCATTAAAAATAATATAACCGTTGTTTCATTTTTATTTGTTTAGTATTTGCATGAAAATAACAAATTTTTGAGTTATTACTCTTTTCCTGAAATTTTTTTTATGTACATAGTGGTATTATTTTGAGTTGTCTCTGTTTAACAACTCAAAATGTTACACTTTATGTGATACACTAATGAACCAATTTGATAAAACACTTGCGAGACAACTAAAAATGTAACTCTTTAGTTGACTCGAAAGAAATCATTCTGAAAACAAAGAGAGAGTCATAACGGTTTTTTTTAACGAAAGACTAGACAAATCACTGAACGATTTTTACAGTGGGTAGAGATGACCACTGCACATTATTTTCTTGCAAAAAACTAAAATTTGGAAATTTTGAGTTGTTACACTTTAACGTAACAAGTGCGATATGTAAACGTATAAAAATGTAAGCCAAAAGGCCAACATACATACGTCTGTAATAGCAATGTATATTTATGAGCATAACTTTTATTGAATGCTCAGCACTGTTCACTCATCACTGTTAAAATTTCTCCTTCCGAGCCAAAGAGGTTCACTAATAGAATTTTGTTAGCTCTTGACAGTTCACACGCCTGTCCGCAATTGAACCTTCTCTATATTATACGTTCTCTAAACCTTCTCTATAATATACATTCTCTGCCAGAATTAGTTTTGGTTTTCAGTGTTTGTCAAAAAAAAAAATAAACAAACAAACAAAAAATATGAAGAAAACTTTAAATGCATTAAAGTGATGTAAAATTAGTTTGCGTTAGATATTTTAAATAAAGTTCAGAATTAAATTTTGTTATAATTGTGAGGAAAGAGACTCGATCAATTAAAATGAGTGAATCTGATTCCGATGTAGGTAAGTTACATATTCGCTAGTGGAGTAGATTTTAATGGATGATTGTAAACAAAATTAGTTTGCGTTTATTCAATGTGGACAGTCTAATTATAAATATATTATTTGGAAAATGTGCACAAAGTGTGTTAAACATAGTGGCTATTTTACCTTCCTGGGGTAAATTTTAGAATAGCATCCCCCGATTTCGGGGTTAAAATTAGTATGTACCGATAGAGGTTCTCCAGATTAAGAAAATATCCGTTCGCGCGACAGTCAGGTATACATAAGGAACCGGTAAGGACCCGTATTTGTTAACAGCCAAGGACTTAACGCCGCATCATTTCTCGAAATTATATCGAATGTTTTCTGCCACTACAACAACAACATTAATAAAATACACATATGTATGTATGGACGAAATAATAGGTGTAAACGTTTCAACGAGCTAACCCTGTTTGGATGGGTAAGCAACAACAACAAGTGTAACTTTTTACTTAATAACATTAATAATATTTAAAATTAAAACAATTTTGTGGTAGGCATCCACGATGTCAAGGTTAAAAGGGGTATGGTTGGACAGAGGAGATTCTCCAGATTACAAATATATATAATTGTAGCTTCCGTTTGAAGTTGAAAACTATGAGAATTTAAAGTACATATGTATATTTGGGAGGATGGAGTTATGTGTAGAAATTCGCCAGCGCCATTCACTTGGGAGTGGCTAGAAACGATTTTTTTATCTATGGCTCGAGCAGCTCACGATTTTCGGTCAAAGAACATCCGTTTGAAGGTGAGCTAAAGTGAGAAAGCGAATCATCCCTCCCCAAGGTTATGCGGTGGGAACAGGAAGCAACAGTCTTGGATAAGAGGATTACGATTTAAGGGTATGCACCTGGAATGTCCGGTCCCTTAAATGGGAAGGCGTCGCAGCACAGCTGGCTGATGTCCTCGTAAAAATGAAGGCTGGCATCACCGACGTCCAAGAATTGCGATGAACGGGAAAAGGACTGAGACGAATAGGTCCTTGTGGCATATACTACAGCGGCCATATAAAGGAGCGTAAATTAGGTGTGGGATTCGTGGTGGCAGAGAGACTCCGTCGCCGAGTCCTGGCATTCACCCCGGTGAATGAACATTTAGCCATAATCCGCCTCAAAGTGAAGTTCTTCAACATATCCCAGATTTGTCCCTACATTCCGACGGAAGATTTGGACGATGTGACCAATAATACCTAAGAGCGCTTGGAGTGCATTTATATGTAGTATGGGCAAAGAAGGTATCTTTGTTCAACGGTTGGTAAATTCGAGCTCCATGATGTAACATCTCCAAATATGTTGACGCTGATCAACTTCGTCGAAGTCCGAAATATGGTTATCTGGCACAGAAAATATATCAAGCTACAGTAATGTCTCCGAATCGAAAAGTCACCACCCAGATCGAACATGTTGTGATGGACGGAAAGACACATCTCCAGTGTTTTAGAAAAGCGTACGCTCCGATGTCTTAATATCGACTCGGACCACTATCTTGTTGCAGTTAAGATACGCACCCGTCTTTTTGCAGCAAAAAACGCACGTTAACAAACACAAGGAAAGTTAGACGTCGAGAAGCTGCAATCACAATAGATGGCCGATTTTCTACTCGACTTGGACTCTTGCGGCATTTCAAGATCCTTTCGTACACCTGCAAACGAAACCAGAATGAAAACAGACTACCTTCCTCGCAACATTACAATCGACCAAAACACGTGCGGGATGGGATAGATGCCGAGAATTGAAGAGGAAAGCGAGAGATAAAAATAGAGAGTCTAAAATACGTGAGTACGAAGAGCTTGACAAGCTGGCCAACAGGGGTACTGAAGATTTATGGTGCTTCAGGCATTGGCAACGACGAATATCGCATTCGATGGAACGATGAGCTGTACGACTTATATGACGACATTGACATAGTTCAGTGAATTAAGATATAGCGGCTACGCTTATAAGCGTATTCGACTCAGTACCCGCCGGGAAAAGCAGATTGGCGCCAAATTGCAAAAAGAATAAACGACTGTCGCGCTGGTGTTAACCCCACAATAACTGCGTAAGAGGTGTCTATGCCAGTAAAGAAGAAGATTTTTCAATTTAAAATGTATTTCACTTTTATTTTGTTCACTTTTATATAAATTGTTCAACATTTCATTAATACGTTTGTACACCCTTATTTCACAGAATATAGTGAAAAAATAGCTTTAATTAAATATTTAACTCATTGTTAAATTACATTTATTCACGCAATAATGAAACGACTGCAAACTGACAAATAACTAGTGTTACCATACTAATTTTGCAAAGGAACAAAAAAAAAAAAAGATTATACCCAAATACAGGTACCATAACAAATGATGGACAGTAAAAATTGTTCAGCACTTCCGTTAAATTAAGAAATCCGATCCACCAGGATTATTTTTTTTAATTGCGCAAAAATGAGTTCTACGCGAAAAAACTGAGAAGCCCCCGGTGTTAGTTCGACCAGGGTTATTTCTTTGAAGCGCCGAAGGCTATCCACACAGAAGTTCTACGTGAAAAAAGTAAGAACACGCCGGTGTTGATTTGACCAGGGTTATTATTTTTTTTGAAGAACGGCCAGAGGAGTTCTACGCGAAAAAACTGAGAACACCCCGATGTTTGCGTGACTCGCATAGATACAGTAATTTCAATATACGAATTTATTTAGATTAACCTTACTTAATCTATTTGGCCTTGAAAATACTACTATTATTTTTGTTGCCTCCGTAGAGATTTCTCCCCATTCTTTGAGAATCGCTTCTTGGAGGCCACTTTAGGATGGTATGTTGTGTTTGCGGATAGCACGTTCCAAATTTGTGCACAAGTGTTCATTCGGATGAAGATTCGGAAACTGAGGGGGCATTCCTAACTTTTGAAGAGTTATACAATAACCACATCTTTGCATTGTAAGTTGTATGTTTCGGGTCGTTGTTTAATTAGAATATGTAAAAACCGGAAAGTTCGAATTTATCCGTGCTACATACTTATATTGTCGGTGATCCATTCATACAAACCATAAGTAATAAACTGCATGTTTTCAACACCGCACAGTGAGGCCAGGTGGCATTTTTTACGGATTCATTTACGGAAGCTTTATTTCAATGATTTTTCATTATTTTATTTTTATTTAAATATCATATTTCAAAAACAAAAAAAAAAATTTTTTAAAAAAATTTGAACACAGTTATAATAAATAACAACTGTTTACTACAGTCTGTCAAGTAAGAGCGTTGTCGTGTTAATTTATAAAAAAAATATTTTATGAAACTTTCATATTTACATATATATGCATTGTACACATTACAAACAATTATGCAATTTGGTGTCCACCGGCGTCGATAATTGCCTGGCATCTTCAAGGCATGCTTTCTACTAATTTGACGGCATATTCTAGTGGCAACGATCTCCAGATCCGACGAATTTCGTAAGACAACTGCTTTAAAGTGTATGTGCGTCCTACACGAAGTTTCTGTTTAATATATGCCCACACATTTTTAATAGGGTTTGCATCGGGCGACTGCGACGGCCAATCCAATGTTACGATGACAGATTGAGTTTTCCATTGAGTAAAGAGCTTGCTGCGGTGTTTAGGATCGTTGACCTCCTGCAGAATCCAATCTTCATTTTTCTGATGAACCATCGTTTGCCAAAAGCAGTAAAGCCGTTTTGTAGATTTTTATCATTTTCTCGGCATTTAGGTTGTCAGTAAAGAGGTACAAAGTGCCGAATCCCTGCTTTGAGAAGCAGCCCCAAAGATGCACCTTTATTCCATGTTTTACGGTCCGCTGAAGAAGCCTATTGGTGGAAGTTGACCAGGCTCGCTTGAACACAGAACGTGCCCATATAAAACATTCATCAGTAAAAATGACATTTTCAAAATCTCTATCAATATTCTCATGCCTCCAAGCGAGTCGCTTTGTCACAAGTTTTTCGGTCAACAGAGGCTTCTTCATTGTATTGCGCCATTTCGGATCATGAGTATGAAAAAGGATAGCTTCGTAGGATATATCTAAACCTTTTGCCATTAATTTATCCTGTCCTTGCCGCAGTGTTAAAGCAGGATTCCGCGAAAACAGATTCACTATTCTTTTTTCATATTTTTTGTTCATTTTTCTATCGAACCACGTTCTGGTAAATCATCGACATTTTTACCCATAATTCGATCTGAAGTTAATAAAAGAGAATGCAGAATATGGTGATTTGATTTTTCGCGGTCGCACTTCCTTCAATTTAATTCCCGATTTTTTAAACGCTTTTTCTATGTAGCTGATTGTTTTTAATTTAGTTTGTGCAGCATGAAGTGAATCTGGTAACTGTGTGCAACCTGTATATACTCTTGCAACCTGTTGCTACAGAGTATTATAGTTTTGTTCACCTAACGGTTGTATGTATCATCTAATATATATGGTTATATATATATATAGACGTTCGTCCGTCCGTCCGTGCAAGCTGTAACTTGAGTAAACATTAAAATATCTTGATGATATTTAGTATGCAGGTTCCTTAGTAGAAAAAGATATGAGTTCGTAGATGGGCGTAATCGGAACACTGCTACGTCCACAAAACGCACAGTTAATGGCGGTAGCAAGAGGCACCCGTGGGGAAAACTTTTTGAAAAGTGGGCAAGGCCCGCCCTCTAATAAGTTCAATGCACGTATCTCTTATACCTCTAAAGCTGTAACAAGCAAGTTTGCTGAGCACAAATATTATAAAACTCCTACCGACAGTTTAAAAATGGATGAAATCGGAAGAAAACCCCGCTCACTCCCCATATAATGGTACTGTTCGAAACTCATAAAAGCGCTATACATAAATCAATAAAAATTAGGCCAGAGACATACATTAAATTTTACATCCGAGATGGTATGAGAGGGCTTTATGGGAACCGGTGTGAAAATTGGACGATGGGTGTGGCACCGCCTACTATTTGGTGAAATTCCAAATCTCGGGACCCGACTAACTGATTCGACAAAATTTAGTACATAGCATTCCTCATATATACTAGCCCCCATATAACTATTACCAGGATTTTCGAACATTGGACTGATTTTGCTCCATATGATTGGTGATTGTATGCGAGGTATCTTAACGAAAGCCAAGCAATATTTTTTCAATAATAGTTAATAGATAAAATCGGGTCGATACTATCCCAACTCCAACATACTACATACAACTGTTGGACAATAATATACGACGTAGAAGATTGAAAAGATACCACTCTCTTCTTTCGATTCAATTAATGTGTACAACTTTATTTGTTGTTGTTTTTTTTTTGTAGTTTATTTAATGAATGCCATACCATGCCATGTTTTCATGAAATTTGGTTATTGTTTTTTATAATTGAACAGATTCTAAATATACAAAACAATTATTTATTTCATGTTTGAATATTCGGAATGCCTTTATGTAGAACTTCGTTTCGTCACTAAAAATTACTTTTGACCAAAACTCGATACCATGATTTATGTACGTTTTTGCGAACTCCAAACGCTTTCGCTTTTTTTCTATTGTTTTACCAATTAAACGGCATTATTCGAGGAGTTCCCCCATTATAACCAGCCTCTCTAAGCTTCATCGCTGGCACGTATTCCAACACACTGAGCGAGGCTTTGAATAGTTTGTAAAGTACATAGATTTTGTTCAATTTTTCTCATGATAACGGTTTTAACACGACTTTAAAGATTTTTCGGATCACTGTCCTAACTTCTGCGAATTCCTCTGTAAAATTCTGTGGATGGCTGAAACACTTCTATTGGTAAATTTTAATATCTCCTGCAACGTTTTTCCTTCTTTTTGAAGATTAAATACTATTTTTCTTTTTTTCGAATACAGTTTATTTTGATTTTCTTCCCCACGTTTTACACAATTTAATTTTTCACAAAGAAATACAAAATAATCGGATTCTACAAATATTGTATAAAGACTGAACAAAGCTGCTACTTTCTACCTTGCACAGCTTTCCTTATTCTTATTGATTTTTCAAAAGTTAGCTGTCAAACTTTTCGCTTTTAATATTATGGTTTTTGTAGGTGAGCCCATTTTAACATACATACATATATTAGTGAATCAGAAGTTCGGTAGACAAAACTCAAATGTGAATGAAACTGTTGATATAATTAATTTAAGTTTAAAATTCTGGAAAATCAGAGGGAAGTTCAGAAAATAAATAATTATTGTCGAATGCAGTGGTGATTCGGTAGTGTTTTGATTATTATGCTATGCTACAGTTGTTGCTAACCGATTGTTGAGTATTAATTTTTGAATGATAATTAGAACAACAATATTTTTAAAATAGAATATCATAATTCACGTCTGTGTTTGTGCAGCTACTCCGTACATCGAACAATGTACACCTAATTCTGTTATTACTCGAATTTGATTTAACACCGTTTGAAAATTAGTAGTTTGTTTTTAATGGATTAAACCATTAAATATGTTGGTATTACAAATGTTGAAGAATTTCCTTTTTGTGGGTACAAGCAACTTCGAAATGAGTTAATATTTTGTGAACTTTCGAAGCAATCAAAATTGCTTGGAAAGCCGTTTGTATACTCTTTTAAAATGTTGCTGTAGAGTATAAAAGTTTTGTTCACCTAACGATTGTGCGTGCTAAAACCAAAACTTATCGAGATAGATAATATAGGGTTTTTCAATAGGGCACTACAAAAGTAGACCGATATGGACAGCAAACGACACTACCGCTCGATGAAAACTGAATATTTTTGGCCCGAATTGGATATGGACTTGGACAATATGTGGTTCCAACTGGACGGCGCCACAATTGTTTTATTGAAAACCAAGTTTGGTGAACGTGTTATCTCACGAAATTGTCCAGTAAATTGGCCGCCTCGGTCGTGCGAATTGACGCCGCTAGAATATTTCAATCGTTTTTGCTCTTGCATCTTGCAAGGGTTAAAGGGAAGTACCTTTACGTACATAAGGCCTGTTGGTTATAGAAGTCTAGGGCGAATTTTCACCCGATTTATTCATTCTAAGTCACCCGGAAGTTCGAAAATTTGTATGTTAGGTATATGGGGGCTAAGGGAAGTGTTAACCCGATTCAACCAATTTTTGGCACACAGGCATACCAAAGGAAGGGCCATCTAACGTTTTAAATTTGAATTATCTATATTTCGACATTGGAAACGTCAAATACCATTCAGAAAGTGACAGATATTCAGTAAAAAGTCTAAAATTTGCGAAATGGGTCGCTATTCACTAGAAGAAAACAGGGAAATATTGAAAAAAAAAGCCGAGGATGATCAATTTTACCGAAAAATCATCATTTCGGACGAGGCTCATTTCCACCTCGATGGTTTCGTTAACAAGCAGAATTGTCGCATTTGGGGTACAGGACGTCGCTACGTGCCATACAGCAAACGCTACACTCAATCTTTTACGCCCTATCTTGGAAAATCGCATAATCAGCAAAAGAGGTGATGTGAATTGGCCTCCCAGAAGCTGCGATTTAACTTCGTTGGACTATTTTCTGTGGGGAGCTGTTAAAGATAAATGTTACGGCAACCATCCAGAAACAATTCAAGATCTAAAGTACGAGATTCAAGCTGCTGTAGCTGCCATAAGGTCTGAAACCATCGAGAAAGTACTCCAAAATTGGGTGGATCGGATAAGCTACTGTAAACTCAGCCATTTGTCATTTGTCCGAAATTGTTTTCCACAAATAAATTTCATAAAACAACCTTTTAAATAAATGTTAGACCTTTGAAAAATATCAAGCCGTTTTTTTATAGACTTTTTAAATTTAAAATTTATTTTATGGCCCACCCTTTACAATCAGGAAAGGATTCTCTCTGAATTTCAGATATAAATATTCATTGATCAATATTGTCGGTAAAAAGGTCAACCATAAGTACCAGGGTCCAAATATTCGGTGTCTGGGGGCACCGTAACATAAGATTCAAATCGGTTTCATCTAAAAGTGAGCAATTCCACACCCATCGTCTAATTTTGACCCCGGATCCATTAAATACCACCTCGGGGGTAAAATTTAATGTCTCTGGCGTATTTAGTTATTGATTTATCACGCTTTTAGTTGGTTTTTAATACGGGGTTACCATCTGATTTCATCCACTTTCAGACTGTCAGCCCACCACATGTCCGCTTTTTAAAAAAAATTGCCTACAGGTGCCCTTTGCTGCTACAGATTCTCTGTATCAAATTAGAGTTTTATATCTTAATTCAGTGCTTAGTTATGGTATTTTATTGGTTTTCAGGGTTTTGGACGTGGCAGTGGTCCGATTACGCCCTTCTACTAACACGTACTTTTTTAGCCAAGTAATGCGCTAACCTAGGTTTTTGAATAAATCTGTTTGGAAGTGAGTTATTGCGTTTTAAGTGTTAGTATGTTTGTGTTATCGGTGCGAAAATGAGCTTCGAACAAAGAGCCAACATTAAATTTTGTTTTAAAATTGGTATAACTTTACCCAAACGTTTCAATTGATGAAATAAGTTTATGGCGATGATTGCCTAATCCGTGATCACCGGAAATTCCATCGAAACTGTGCGTAAATTCATCAAAAATCAGCCGAAATCATCATTGAAATTCATGGAAATGGAATTAAACATCTCTAAAACATAGATTTATCGCATTTTGACCAAACATTTGGGCTTACGAAAGGTGTGTGCACGGTTTGTTCCGCACAAATTGACTAACGACCAAAAATTGCTCAGAATTGCTCGACGCTTGTGACAGATTATTTGGCCAAAAATCCCATTTTAATTCTGTTATCACCTGATATAACACCGTGCGACTTCTTCCTTTTCGGAAAAATGCATTTGCTTAAAAGCGTTATGAAGACGCGGAGGCCATTCAAAAGGCTTGCCATACCGGCCAACGAGCTAAAACACTTGTTCGACATGCTTTTGGACTATTTTGAATAAAATAAATTGACTTTGCCGAAGAAACCATTTGTTCTGTGTTTTTTTTTTTGTTAAGTCCTGTTTACTTTGGAACACACCTTGATTATAGGTCATAGAATCACTTAGTTTTATAACTACATTTTACTTCCTGTGATTATATCAAAATCATCCTCAAATGAGATACATATGTATGTATGTACTTTTTTCTGCCCCCAATACACCCTATATAGGATTTCTGACTTTCCACCTGTCGTTAAACCATTTAGGTTAACCAAAATATGTGTGTAATGTATATATACATATATACATATATGTATGTGAGGCAAAATTTAACAACCTGATTTTATTGTCCACCGAATTTTTATTAAAATATCACATATTTTGGTTAACCTAAATGGTTTAAGGGGCTATACTAGTGTGACACTTTCAAAAAAAAAAATTTTTTTTTGTTTTATTTTTCGGTAGAATATATTTCCGTAATTATCCTGTGAAATCGGGAAGGTTGTATTTGGAATAGTTTTCGGATGGCAGCTTTCTAAAGAGCGACCGCTCGGAGGTGCAAACATACATAAATATATAAGTGAAACTTTAAACGCGTTTTTCTCGAAACGATATTTTTCAAAATTGCTGGCATCAGATCATCTCAACCAGAAACTGACCTATCGACTTCAAATTAGAACTGAGTATTTTTCAATACATTTACTAATACAATGGACTACGATCTTTTTGATTGATTGAAAATTGTCAATTTCGCATTAAAAAAAGCGACAATTTTTTTCCTAAAAAAAAAGATTTTTTTCAAAATTACACTATTTTGTTATTTATTTATTTATTTATTATTTGTAAAATAGTAATGCAATTATTATTATACAGAGGCTACAGAGGCTTTCAGCTCACGGCTTAATTATAAAAGACTTAAATAATAAAGATGGAACCTTCCACGTAGAAAATATTTACAAGCAATATGTTTTTATGGACTAAAAATTATATGTTATAAATAAATTTAAAAAGGAAGGATAACTTATATATTTCTTTAACTTTGTATGAGATAGGAATTCAGACATTTTAGTGATGTTTACAATAGATGTTATTTTTAATAAATCAAGAGCTTCATTATTCTGAAATAAACTGGTCCTTGCTGAATTGAAGAAGGGGCATTCATCCAGTAGATGTGTTATGGTTAAAGACGACGAGTTACCATATGGGCAGGATGAAATACGGCTTCCACTTAATAAATGGGAATGCGTTAATGACGTATGACCAAGACGAAGGCGAACAAAGGCTTTTATATCTTGGCAACGGCCTGATGGCGGATAAGCAGGTTTTTTCCCCTCTTGGTTGCAGATGGCGTAGTGGTGTTGCCCATTCTC
The DNA here is from genome assembly GCA_037783105.1 of Bactrocera zonata. NCBI lineage: Eukaryota > Metazoa > Arthropoda > Insecta > Diptera > Tephritidae > Bactrocera > Bactrocera zonata. The sequence continues at coordinate 103,770 of JBAWJQ010005176.1, read as the reverse complement.
CAAGCATTAGCTTTTATGGCTTTTTGGTTAGAAGCGATTAAATGGTTTACATCCTTTTTTTCGATGTAGTCGAAAACAATCAATGGCTGTTTTGCCGCCAATTTGGCGTTTTGATCGGCCCATTCCTTTCCGCTAATACCGGCGTGTCCAGGGACCCACATAATTTTTATGTTTGTGTTCCCAATTAGTATGTTTCTAATTTGCGCAATGAAGTAGGATTTGTTGGACGCATTTAAGAGAGCTGAGATTGTAGATTTGCTATCAGTACATATTAATGTTTTTAAGTTAGAGTTTTGTACTAGGGATAGCGCATTATAGATGGCTGCTGCCTCTGCGGTGTATACTGAGCTGTAATTGGCAGGTGTCCAGCTTTTAACGTATTTCCAACGTTATCAACAATAGCAAAAGACGTGTAGAAGTCGGCCTTCGAAGCGTCAGTAAAAATGAGTTTCCAATCTACGTAGTGCTTCACAATGAGCTCTTTGAACAAATTTTGATATACCCTGGAATTGGTGTTCTTTTTATGATGTTTTTGAAGATGTAGATCAAACGTAGATTCTTTGAGTAGCCATGATGGGGCAAAAGAAATAGACTTTTCCTCCGGTGTAGTTGTAATACCAAGATCCTTAGCTAATTTAATGCATTTAGAAATAGTGGAAGAAGTATTGGAGTTTTTATCGTCGGTCCATTTGGCTTTAACTATACCATACAAGAGCTTGTTATTACATGATAGTAGTTTTGGAATAAGCTTTTGCGAAGTATGTAAAAAATTTGCATTTGTTTATAGAAATATTCGCACCGGAACAATTGGACCAATTTGAAATATCAGTAAGGATTTTTAAAAAAGTATTTTTTACAGTATTTAAATTATTTTGTTTGGAGAAGATAAGCACATCATCAGCATAAATAATATACGAAATGAGTTTATATTTAGAGATTATCGTACTGATTTCGTTTAATGCGATTATAAATAGTATGACAGACAATGGTGATCCTTATGGTATTCCGTTGTACACATTGTACGTGTTCGAAAAAGTGTTATTGATTTTAGTCATGAATTTCCGATTGATTAGGAAAGATTTAATAAAATTAAATATTTTTTCACCAATTTGCCACTTCTCAAGCTGTCGTAGAATAACATGAGAACCAACTCTGTCGAAAGCTTTTTCGAAATCCAAACTGAGAGTGGATATGTGGTTTCTTTCCGATGAAGCAGTTTTGGCGAAATCATCAAAATAGAGTAAAACATCCATTGTGCCTTGCCCTACCTTAAATGTCACTTGGTTTCGACTGAGAAGGTTTTTATTTAATGCGAACCACGAGATACGTTTTGAAACGATTTTTTCTAATAGTTTGCCCATGCAACAGGAGTGATATTGGCCTATAACCAAGGACATCTGTAGACACTATATTAGATTTAGGAATTGCTACTATCACCGCATTTTTCTAGTTTTGAGGGTAGACACCTTGACATAAAATATTGTTGTACAACTTAATAATTCTATTTTTGAGACATAAAGGGCAGTTTTTTAGCATGGGATATGAAATCCTATCTGCACCGGGAGTCTTGCCTGACATTGAAGATAAAGTGAAATCGAATTCTGCGATGGTTATGTCTGATTCAGTAATAGATGGGGGTGAGTGAACTTTACTGTACCTTCTTCTGAGAAGTTCATTTTTATTTGATACAAACGAGGGGTGGAAGTATGAATCGCTCGAATAATCGGACCTTACAGAGGTGAAATGATTAGCTATATCTTTTGAGTAGAAAATTGGGTCATTTGGAGTGTTTATACATTTAAGATTCACTTGTGTATAGGAGCCTGAGAGCATTTTTATGTCGGCCCATAATTTCTTGGGATTTGTTAACGGAGTGATAGCTTCGGTAAGCTTTTGCAAGCTAGCCCTCTAAGCTTCTTTAATATTTTTCCGAAACACTGCCTTGGCTTTTTTGTATTTTATTCGATTATTAATAGAGCGAGTTCTTTTGTAAATTAACCAAAGTGATTGTTTTTCATCTCTAAGTTTAGATAACTCCGTAGACCAATAAGGCACATAGTTTTTTAAGCTTTTTTTTACCCGTTTGGGGGATAAAGAGGTGAGCAGAAGTTTTTATCATTTTGGTAATCGTAGCGGTTTCTTTATTTATGTTATCGTCTATGGGATTTGAGCAGACAAATTTTCGCAGAGTTGTTGAAATTTGGACCAATTTGCCTTGTCTAACAGAAATTTTGGCTTCGCCGACCCTTTCCTGGATAAAGGCATTGATAAGTGAGTTATAATGGGGAAGTGGTCGCTGTTATATAAATCAGTTAGTGTTTGGCTGTTAAGTTTGGGGGCGATAGCAGAAGAACAAATGACCGGGTCTACATGCGTGAACGAATTATGTGTAGAAAAATGCGTAGGAGAACCGTCGTTTAGAATTGTCAAGTTTTCCGCTAATAAAAGGTCTTCTATGATTTTACCTCTTTGGTTAGTACAAGTGGAACCCCAGAGAGGGCTCCAGGCATTAAAATCGCCAAGTATAAGTACGGGTGTTTGGAAAGGTGCGATTATGTCTCGTAGTTCTTTGATATTAAAAATTTGGTGTGGTGGAATGTAAATTGTTAGGATGGTTAATTTAAACCCAATAAATACTTCTACTGCTATTGTAGAAATACTAAAACACGTAGGGAGAAGTTTGTGTGGGAAATGTGTTAAGTTGGAAAAATAGGCAGCATATTGTTTGGGTACAGTAGCTGCGGAATTAAATGAAAGGTGTGTTTCTTGTAGTGATATAACACTTGGTGATTGTTCTTTTATGAGTAATTTTAGGTCGGTGTAATTGTTGTAGAATCCGTTCATATTCCACTGGAGAAATTTAGCGTGAAGAGGAAGGATGATCGCCTGTGCAATGTGCACAGAAGGTGTGGTTGCATGGCGAGGGGAGATGAGGAGGGAAATTGCACATATCGCAGGCTGGCAACTTTTACACCTCATAGGGTTAGGGAAATATGCTCTAATCCGCATTGTGCGCCATGAGACTTCGATTTTTTCTGAAAGTTTGTAGAGGTCAAATGAAAGAAGTACCACTCCACTAGGTCTTTGTTTGCCTTCTAGATTTTTAGTGAATTTATAGATGGAAGTAATTCCCTGATCTTTTAAATTGTCAACAATTTCTTCTTCTGAAATCTCGTTTAGGAATGGGGCGTAAATTGTACCTTTAGAGCAATTCAGATTGTCATGTAATTTCACTTTAATGTCGCAAATACCATTCAATGTCTTTATTGTAAGAAATTTTTCGGCGATCTTCCGATTTTTAACAAGTAAGAGTAGATTTCCATCACGTAATTCGGCGATAGATAAAATTTCCTTACTTATTGATTCTAAGCTTTTATGTACGGCGAAACAAGAGTATTTGGAACGTGTTTTGTTCGAATCTGCTGCAGATATTAGAACAAACTTTGGGCAATCTTTTTTAATTTGAGGTAGTTCTGGAAAATTTTCAAGTGGTTTGTATGTAAGTTTTTTCCTTTTGGGGTTAGGGCTAGAGGCAAGCAAAGCAAACCTATTTTCCCCGATATTAGGCGGCCCTGGGGCCATAATAAATCAAATATTCACTAATATACACTGTTTTTTTTCGCGAGTAACCGCACGATAAAGTAAAACGAAAACACGCACAAAGATGAATATGCGAGTAAAGCGTAAAGCACAAAAGAAAAACCGCGATTAGGAAAACACGTCCGCTCAATGAGAGAGATAGTCGAAGACTGACCATTTTGTTAATTTTTAATATTTTTCAAAGATCGAAGTTTATTGTATAAGAAATATCTTTAAGTTTAATAAACTTTTCAAATTTTTTTGTTTCAGCTACTCATTCGGCCGGAATCATGCCAGCAGTTAAGGCACCTTTTTTTTGGCACCACCGAAGACAGCTCATAACTCCCTTATTTTTCAACATTTTTGTAAAAAAAAAATCTTAAAATATAGCTGAAAATATATCTTATTACGTTCAAAACAGTTCGAAATATTCAATCGCGTACTTTCTCTTAAAAAAACTCACGAAAATCGCCTAATTTTTCATGCGTCACACTGGTATAGCCCCTTAAAGACAGGTGGAAAGTCAGAAATCCTATATAGGGTGTATTGGGGGCAGAAAAATGTCTGGATTGATTGTACTATTTTTTGATATTTTTGATATACAAAAAATAAAACAAATGTAACGGTATTTTTAAAAAAATTATTGAGTTTCCAATTGGCACTATTTCGTCTGGCCATAGAAATAGTACAGTAGGCCGCTTCTGCGGAAATTAAGAAAACTGATTAGAAATGTTTTAAGTTTTAGTGTTTTTAAACACTCACAACGTTAGTTATTTGAAGTGTATCCATAACTTTTTAAAATTGCTCGGCATCGTCGGGGCAAACTTTCCACTGACTTCTGGGATCTACTCTGTGGAATTGCGTACCATGCTTCCTCGATCCCAGCCAAAGTTCTTTAAGATTTTTAAATTTTTTCTTAGCAATTAGCATCTTATGCTTCTAGATAAGCAATTACAGTCGAAAGGCCATATCTTATTCTTATTCTTGCGTCCTCGCCGCGCATCCTGGAAACGTGAATAACCCTTTTGAAAGATGCGGTAACCAACCCGTGTGGAGCCTGGGGTCCGTCTTGAAAAAAGCGGCTCGCTCTATAAATGTGTATAAAACTCTATAATACTGGCCTAGCGAGGTGGTGCTCTGGGTTTGAAACCACTCCCAATAAAAAAGAAACAACAGCCTCGGATGAAAGGCCCCACTTTTGATAACGACACAGCAAGCATAATAAATACCATGATTTATGGAATGATCGGTACCCTAATTGGGAAGGCGCCGATGCTTAGCTGGTTGATGCCCTCGTAAAGATAAAGGGTGATATTACCTTCGTATAAGAAATGCGATGAGCTTTGTGAGGACGGGGACGATAAGGTTCTTGTGACATTTATTACAACGGCCAAATAAAAAGTGAAAATTCGGTGTGGAACTCGTCGTGAGGGAAAGACTTAGTCGTTGAATCCTTGCATTCACTCCGGTGGATGAGCGTCTAGCCATAATCCGCATCTGTGCAAAATTTTTCAACATAACACAGATTTACCCTCACGCCCGGCTGGAGCGCGCTTATGATTACTGCCTCCGCTGCGATGCAAAAGTTGTGCTTGGCGATTTTAACGCCAGGTTGGTTAAAGAAAGCATCTTTGGCACAACAGTCGCAAAATTCAGAAAAAAATCAAGTTAATAATATAATACCTTTAAAAAGTAATGTTTAGCTATATATTTCGACGAATATAAAAAAAAATTAAATAGTCGGAAAATTCAGAAAAAATCAAGTTAATAATATAATACCTTTAAAAAGTACTGTTTACCTAAGTATTTCGACGAATATACACAGTTTTATTTTTTTCAATATGTGTATTTTTTTATAAGATTTATTTACAAAACCAGAAAAAAATCTAGGAAAATTTAAAATTGTATATAGTAAATCTTTTCGATTCACTAATACTTGGTTGTAGACTCTTTTTTATTACTTCGACGTTGCATGCGGTATGTTAGATCCTGACCTCATCTCTTAATTTTTGAGTCAAGCCTCCTTGATCACTAGCCAAAGTTGTGTTCTACTTGATGGATTTGCTATTCCCCAAAAAATTTTCGATTGAATTCAGGTCCAGTGCCTGTGCTATCCAGGACATTGGGTCGTTATCCTGTTCAAACGTCACTATAGGACGAAAGCCCATACCATAATGCTCAAACCATCATGTTTAAAAATTTTGGTAGGGTACCTGGAATGATCTTATAAACACATAGTATTGTAATGGATGAACATACTTTCTGCACCTTGTTCCTTCAAAAATAAGCAATTTAGTTTTCATTGGTCCACATCACATTCCGCCATTTCGTAGATTGCTACTTGAAATGGTTTTTTGCGAATTTTATTCTTGCAGCGACATGTTCCTTCGTCAAAAGAGTTACTTTCGGGGAACTTCTTATCTTCTAATTGTTTTTAAAAAGGCTCCTACGATTTGTAAGAGTAGTAAGCTACAATTTAAAATTTTTAGAAATAATTTTTGAAGATGATTAGGACTTGATATCGTATGATCTGTCCTATAATATTGATTTTTATACATTTAATCACATTATTCTCCAGTTTATCATTGTATTTTTTTTATTATGTATGTACATCTAATTTTTTTATTTTTCCTAGATATGTTTTATAGGTTTATATCTATGAAAAATATACATTATTTATACCTTGTTCTAGTTTGATCATATCTGGTAAAAATTTCTTCTTACCGTCTTCAATATGTCATGGCATTTTGTTGATAAGCCAAAACCTGGCACAGAAACCGCTTTGGAAGCCTGTGATTATTTTGTGGATGAAGTCATTGAATTTTCACATTCCTTAGGTAAAACAAAACTCTGGACGAATCAATTTACTTTTTGAATTACGAAACCTTAAAATGTATATCCTTTTTTATTTATTTTTATGTAATTTTTTTGTATTTGCAGATGCACGAGAGCAAGTTCGAATGATAAAGCATCGCGAATTACGAAACGCAGTGATAAATGGCGATGAACGTACTGTTTGTGTTCTTTTGGAAGCGTTAGGTTCTGAAAGAGAAGTTGTCACGAATATGGCGCCGGCTGGAGCAAACACGTTGCTTTATCTGTGAGTTTCATTGTACATAGGAACGTAACTAAAGTTCTTTCACATTGTTAATTGTTCCGAAAAAAAATTTTAATTTGTAACAGATTGAATAATATGGTAGTCAAGTTGTCGTGCTACACTTTTAATGGCCCACAGGGGAACCAGGGCGCTCGGGGCAATTAAGGTTATTGAAATTGAATTTTAATGGAAATCGAAGTCATTTAATACTTAAATTTGTGATGGATGTTTACAGTAGAATTCGGTGTGTAACATTCACAAACTATTTATAAATGTTTAGAGCTTAAAAGTGTAGCACTAATACATCACTCATTTGCGTCACCGTATTTGAGTTGGTTAAAACATGCCAAGAACCGAGTGTTACGAATAATAAAGATTATTGTAAGTCAATGAAGTGCATTTTTATATTCTTGCAACCAGTTGTTACAGAGTATTATAGTTTTGTTCATCTAACGGTTGTACGTATCACCTAAAACTAATCGAGATATAATATATAGGGTTATGTATACATAAATTATCAGGATGACGAGAAAAGTTGAAATCCAATTGACTGTCTGTCTGTCCGTCCGTGCAAGCTGTAACTTGAGTAAAAATTGAGATATCTTGATGAAACTTGGTATACAGGTTTCTTAATACAAAAAAAAATCTAGTTTGTAGATGGGCGTAATCGGACCACTGCCACGCCCACAAATCGCCATTAACCAAAAACCTATAAAAGTGCCAAAACTAACTAACTAAATTAAGATATATTAAGATATAAAATTAAGATATAAAACTGAACTGATCGGAGTAGCAAGATGCGCCAGTGGATTAAAAATTTTGAAAGAGTGGTTTTATGTGCATATCTCCTAAACCACTTAAGCTACAACAACCAAATTTGCCCAGCACGAATACTACAAGAACTCGTGGCGATGGCGTGAAAATGGATGTAATCGGATTATGGTGTGAAAATGGATGATGCTTACGCGATTATAGCCGAGGTGGATATTCCAAGCGAAGCCAGGTCCTTCTCCACCTGGTCCTTCCAACGGAGTGGAGGTCTTCTTCTTCCTCTGCTTTCCCTGGCGGGTATTGCGTCGAATACTTTCAGAGCTGGAGTGTTTTCGTCCAAGCCTCCATAAAGCAGGACGGGAATAATGAGTGACTTATAGAGTTTGGTTTTTGTTCGTCGAGAGAGGACTTTACAACTCAATTGCCTACTCAGTACGAAGTAGCACCTGTTGGCAAGAGTTATCCTGCGTTGGATTTATAATGGTTCCTAAATAGAGGAAATTATCTACAACTTCAAAGTTATGACTGTCAACAGTGGCGTGAGAGCCAAGTCGCGAGTGGGACGACTGTTTGTTTGATGACAAGAGATATTTCGTCTTGCCCTCGTACACTGCCAGACCCATTTGCTTTGCTTCCGTGTCCAGTCTGGAAAAAGCAGAACTAACGGCGCGGGTGTTGAGGTCGATGATATCAATATCATCGGCATACGCCAGCAGCTGTACACTTTTATAAAAGATTGTGCCTGCTCGATTAAATTCTGCAGCTCGAATTATTTTCTCCTGCAGCAGATTGAAGAAGTCGCACGATAGGCAGTCGCCTTGTCTGAAACCTCGTTTGGTATCGAACATCTCGAACTGTCGGAGCTTTTGGTGTTGCTCAACGTCAGCTTACACAGCGGTATTAGTTTTGCGGGGATACCAAATTCAGACATCGTGGCATAAAGGCATCTCCTTTTCGTGCTGTCGAAAGCAGCTTTGAAATTGACGAAGAAGTGGTGTGTGTCGATTCTCTTTTCATGGGTATTTTTCAAAATTTGGAACATGGTGAATATCTGGTCGATTATTAATTTTCCAGGTCTAAAGCCACACTGATAAGGTCCAATCAGTTTGTTGACAGTGGGCTTTAATTTTTCACACAATACGCTTGATAGAACCTTATACGCGATGTTGAGGAGGCTTATCCCACTGTAGTTGGCGCAGATTGTGGGGTCTCCATTTTTGTGGATTGGGTAGAGCACACTTAAATTCCAATCGTTGGGTATGCTTTCGTCCGACCATATTTTGCAAAGAAGCTGATGCATGTTCTTCAGGCGGGTAATTGCTATTCGAAATTCTTCATGGTCGGACATTGGAACGTCTGCTCCATCGCCATCGATTGAGGAATCGGGTTCACTTCTCCTGGCGTTGTACTTCTCCTTCCATAATTTTTTCCTTCCATAATTTTAGTATGCTTTGGGCATCGGTCACAAAATTACCTTTGGGGGTTCTACAAGAGTATGCTTCGGTCTTGAAACCTTCTGTTAGTCGCCGCATTTTTTCATAGAATTTTCGAGCATTACCCCTGTCGGCCAGCTTGTCAAGCTCTTTATACTCCCGCATTTCGACCTCTTTCTTTTTTTGTCTGTAAATGCGTCTCGCTTCCCTCTTCAACTCTCGGCATCTATCTCATGCCGCACTTGTTGTGGTCGATATTGTAACGTTGCGATGTAGGCAGTCTGTTTTCTCTCCGTTGCGACACGGCATTCCTCGTGGTATCAGCTGTAGTCCAGTCATTATAGTAAGTTCACCTCGGAATTCGATATACCCATTTATATGTCTGTAAATACTTCTACATTGACACCCTAAAGTTGTCTCAAAACCTACATATGGTAGGGTATACCAAGTATTTACAGACATATAAATGAGTATACCGAATTCCGAGATTCTTACCTAATTTAAGCTTAAATGACTGAACTACAGCTCTTTTGCGTTTTCTGGAAACCGCCGGGTGCGAATCTTGACTGCAACAAGATAGTGGTCCGAGTCGATGTTAGGACCTCGGAGCGTACGCATGTCTAGAACGCTGAAGACGTGTCTTTCGTCTATCAAAACATGATCGGAATCCAGTACTACAGATAACCGTATTTCGGGCCACGGCGAAGTTGATCAACCTCATCGTGGAGGCTGAATTTACCGACCGTAGTGTCAAAGATACCTTCTTTGCCCCCGTTAAAGTCGCCAAGCACGATTTTGATATCGTGGCGGGTGCAGATTTCATAGGTGCCCTTCAAGCGCTCATAGAAGGCATCTTTGCTCACATCGTCCTTCTCTTCCGTCGGGGAATGGGCGCAAATCAGCGATATGTTGAAGAACTTCAACTAGACGTTCATCCACCGGGGTGAATAACAGTACTCGGCGACGGAGTCTCTCTCTCACCACGAATCCCACTCCAAATTTACGCTCCTTTATATGGCCACTGTAGTAAATGCCACTAGGACCTACTGGCCTCTGTCCCTGTCCCGTCCATCGCATTTCTTATACGGCGGTGATGTCAGCTTTTATTTTCACGAGGACATCAACCAGCTGGGCAGCGACACCTTCCGAATTAAGGGAACGGACATTCCAGGTGCATGCCCTCAAGATGATAACTAAATGCGCCATAAAAATTTGACGGGGGGATGGTATGACAGGGCTTTGTAGGGGTCGGGTTAAAAATTGGACAATGGACAAATTTTGTATGTGGCATTCTTTTCATATTTCTATATCAATAACCACGCCTACTTCCCATATAGCACAATTTTAAATTCCAATTTATTCGTTCAGTTTCCAGTACACAAATCAAGAAGCAATTAGTATAACGGGAAAAAACTTTGCACGAATAATGCCTTTAGCACTATAACTACCAAGACCGTCATTTTGACGGTTTTCAAATTACATGCTTAAAAATTTTATTATTATTTATTTAATTGTTCCAGGGTTTTATTACGACTTTTAATAAAATATAAGAACAGTTAATTATTACTATTCAATTTCCCCTCACCGACTTCGATTTCCATAATCAGTAAGACCTGTACCTATTTACATCAAGACTTGTCAAAATGACGGTTATAATAATTTATATATCATCTAGGCAATGATGGACATCAATACATATATATACATATACATATATATATATAGGCTCACGTATATGGCCTTTGCAGGTATTTTATATTATTTTGGACTTGACAGCAATCAATTCGTGGATTTTGTATAAAGAGACTTGTGATGAAAATATAACCAAAAACAAGTAACAATAAGGCAAGGGTTCAACTAATATAACATGTACATGTAAAATATGTGCCTCACTCAAATAGAAACTGTTTTTGTTTTTTTTATAAATAATTAATGAATTATTATATTAAATGTTGTTATTGCTAAATTCGATTCTTTTCTTTACTTACACTAACTCAAAAGTTACTGTGAAAGCCATAATCAAAAATCTGTCAATTTGACGGGTGAGGTAAAACTAGGTACATATATATTTAACATCGATAGTTCTAGTGTTAGTGTATGCCACCTTATTGCAAAAAATTGTTAAAATCCAACCAAAACTGTTCAAGACCCTAGGTACCGAATATGTGGACCCCAGTACCTATGGTAGACTTTTGATCGAAAATGTCGGTCGATGTGTGAGATATATACTTGAAATTCAGGATAGTACTTCCCTGACAATCGTATGTGTGTATGCCAAAAATGGGTTGGATCGGACAAAATATTTGGGTTACCCCAATGAAAATAAGAGAGTGTTTTTTATTCATAACAGTGTATCTTTGTGTCAAAAATAGATAAATTTGAGCGAAAACTTGGTCTAGCCCCTATATACAGTCTGTCAAGTAAGAACGTGGTCGACTTTACCGACAGTTAATGAAAGATTTCGCTCTAACTCCTTCGCGAGCCGTTAGAGGGAACCTTTGTCCTTGATGCATTGTCAACAAAGGTTCAGTTGTCGTTGATCTTTTGAAAAAGAATCACGTTAAACGCCATGAGTGCTAAGTACTAGTCGCGCTACGAAGCTGTGTTCCTTTGCATCCACCCGAAAGGTCCCAAAATGTCGCAATTAGCGGCTGCTATATAATCATTTGTACAGAAGTGGATACAGCTATATATGGCTAAAAATCTCCATGATTTACCAGAATGTGGTTCGATAGGAAAAGTGAACAAAAAAGATGAAAAAAGAATAGTGAATCTGTTTTCGCGGAATTCTGCTTCAACACTGCTGCAAGGACAAGCAAAATTAATGACAAAAAGTTTAGATATATCCTACGAAACTAACCCTTCTTCATTCAAGGTGCATCTTTGGGGCTGCTTCTCAAAGCAGGGTTTCGGCACTAAATGCCGAGAAACGGATAAAAATCTACAAAAAGGCTTTACTGCTATCTGGCAAACGATGGTTCATCAGAAAAAATGAAGATTGGATTCTGCAGCAAGCTCTGTACTCAGTGGAAAACTCAATCTGGAATCGTTACATTGGATTGACCGTCACAGTCGCACGATGCAAACCCCATTGAAAATGTGTGGACATATATTAAACAGAAGCTTCGTGGAAAACGCACATATACTTTGAAGCAGTTGTCTTACGAAAGTCGTCGGATCTGGAGATCCTTGCCATTAGAATACGCGTTCAAATTAGTAGAAAACATGCCTCGGAGATGCCAGGCAATTATCGACGCCGGTGGTGACTGGACATATTATTGATCAAATTGCATCATTGTTTGTAATGTGTACAATGCATATATAAATATGAAAGATTCATAAAATAATTTTTTTTATAAATTAACACGACCACGCTCTTACTTGACAGACTGTAACTAAGATCAGGATTTTCGAACATCCAGCTGACTTTACTCTATATGATTGGTTTTACACCTTAAAGTATTTCCCTGGCTTTGATTCTTCCAAGTTACAAGAATATAAAATATTCGGTTGCACCTGAACCTACCCCTTTCTTACTTGACAGTGCTTATTTTTGTGCTAAAGACATTTACAACATGTTTGACCTCTCCTCACTACTTCAACAAGTTTGAATACTGACTGAACTGTGTTTGGGTTTTGTTCACGAATATTTAATCCACAACATTCGGGCGATTTGCGCAAGTGATTTTTATTTCCCCGTAAATCTTTCTTATTGGTATGGCGCCTTACTTAAGGTGGGACACAATTAGAGACAAGTTATTTTTCCAAATGAACCTAGATTATTTTTTGTCAATTTCTCACATGTCGGAGGATGTATTTGTTGCGAAGCGAAGTCAAGTGCTGCTTTTGAAAAATTGCTGAGAGCTGTTTGAGAAGATAAATTTATTTTATGCATTGTAAAACACCCGTCGTTTATATTAAAAAATTATGAAAAATTAAATTTCTAAGTTTTTGATATAAAAATTACAAGTTTTAAAACTAAAGGCAATAAAGTAATTTATTTATTTTATACATCAAAGCAGTTCGTTTTATAGCGAATTTTTAATATTTTAGTGCTTCACAAGCTGGATATGAGGGCATCACTAATCGTCTTTTAGATGCTGGAGCTGACGGTCGCTCACATGCTGTTACCAAATATTCGCCACTTTATGTTGCTGTACATCATGGATATTATAATATTGCAAAGTTAATGTTGGAACGATTCCCGGAATTGATAAAGGTATATATATTTTGTTTAGTTTTTGCCTATATATGTATGTATACATTTATATGTATGTAATCGAACTTGAGTTTTATAGCAACCTACAGTGGAGCGTTGGCTGCCAATACATGCCGCCTGCATTAACGGCCATATTGCTTTACTTGAGTTGCTAATTGGATTTAAATATCCACAACATTTGTACAGTACTTATCGCGATGTAGAAGGCCAATGGGAGTGGCGTTTACCTTTTGATCCTAATGCCCAAGATGTAACTGGCCAGACAAGTCTTTATATTGCCAGTATACTAGGCAACAAGTCATTGGTAAATTTGTTACTTAAATGGCGAGTGAAATGTCAGAAAACAGTTGCAATTGAAGTTGATGGAAACGGAAAAGATGCAACACGAAATTCTAGTAGCAGTAGTACCCCTATTACGCCTACTCGCAAGCGTATCTCATTTGGTATCCAAGCAATTATGTTAAAGTTAAATATTACTGGAGAGGATGATAATCGGGTTGATGTAAGTAGTAATAATAATAAGACTTAAGTGCTGCAAGGAAGTTGCTCTTGTTTTCACATTATTCTTTATTTGATAGGAAGAGAAGGAATCGGAAATATGTCCAATTAATTTAAATTTACTTTGCGGAGCAGCACGTGAAACCGCACTATTAGCAGCAGTGCGGGGTGGTTTTATCGATGTTACCAAACTGTTACTGGAACATGGGGCCGATCCCAATATTATAGCTAAACCAGTTGAGGATCAAAATGACCCAAAGTGCATTGAGGAAATATATGGACTGAGTAATATTCCAATTACAGAGGCGTGTAAACAGCATTCTCTCCCGATGCTTGAATTGCTCTTAAAGTAAATTCGTACTAACTAACTTTATCCTAACAAATATTTATAATTTTTTTTCATGTTCTCAGATATGGAGCTCGCGATGCAAATGGCACGGCACTAAGTGTGGCTATCTCATCGGAGGATGAAGTAATATTGAATAGTTTGCTTGCTCAACGTGTACATCCGGATTCAGATTATAAAATTCACAAAAAGGGGCTCCCTGAACCTATTGATGTAAATGCTTTTCTGCCTTCAGCGGCAAACATCTCCTACAGCGCAATGTTTCCTAATGTTCCAACAATTATAGATTGGCACAATAATACAAATGTTCATTTGTCATTTGTGCGGTGAGTCTGAATAGTATATATTTTACTTATTTGCGTTGAAATAAGAGCTAATGTTTATATTTTAGAATCTATTTTTACTTTCAATGTAACATTTTTTTATGAGAAATTTTATTTATTTCATATTAAGTAATTATGCTGTTAAAGGATGAGAAGCCAATGTTTTCGAACTTGAATTCCTGGTATCTTACAAAAGGCCTATTTTCACCGACGAGAAGGTTCAAGATGTCCTCAATAAGGCGAAAGCCTATAAATTTATGTTGTTGTTTTTATAGTTAAAGCTCTTTTTGGCGGAAAGCACAGAATCAACTGTCCATAACTTACTGGAGTCTATTCTGGATAAGTAGGGGCTACAGTATTACGCGGAAACCCAAGCTTATAGTCAGCGATGGGTATTGTTTCGACTCCAAGTACGCCGTTCACTGGTAGAGGTAATTTCGATGCAGTTAATTTTGCGCTTTCCCCTAAACAGGGTGTAAATACTGCGTTACAACAATAACATCAGGCAGTCTAAGAAGGAACATGATACCTAGATAATAGAAAAATATCTCCCAAAAATAGTTGTAAATGTACAAATATCTGACTTTATGTTTGATCACCTTAGTGGGGGTTCCGTTTTGTGTGAGAAACGATGTTCTACAGCGGGATCTAAAGTTATTTACTGTAAAGGAAAGAATCGAAGAATTTAGTAAACTTTACCTCTTCCGTTTGGAAAATCATGAAAATATAGTTGCGATTCAAATGCTGAACAGTAATTTTCGTAGAAGATTGAAAAGATAAAGATAAAGAGGTTTAGCAAGCTCCCCTTTCGAATTAATTTATGTCTAAAATTTAATTTAATTTGTTTTGTTTTTTATTTATTTAATGTCATACTACCATAATTCATCTTCATTGTGTTTTCATTTGAAATTTGAAAAAAATACGTGTATATATATTTCCATAACGAATATTTTATTTAGTTATTTATCAAAAGTAAATGATCCAGGGATGGAAAAATTGATTGTAAAGAAAAAACCGTTAAATATAGTTTGTAATAATAGGTATACTGCTTTTTCATTATTATTATTTTTAGTACCATAGTAAAATATTAGACGTGGTATAGTTCACTATAGTTAAGAAATTGCCCTTTAGGTTGGTGCCAAATAATATTGTAACGGATTTATCGATAAATCATTCACCTTATAACTCACTCTTGAGTTCGATTGTTAAAAAGAAGTCCAAATTTAATGACTGTACACTCAACTTTATTTCTTATTCTAAAAAAACTTAACGTTTATTACTAGTTATTCAAGAATACAACTTTTTACTCAAGGCTCTTTACTAAGCAATCTGATGCAAAATCCGGCAGCCGATATAGTACTTAATTCTGGCAATTTTGTTCTATCATCTGTGTTCGTTATGCTGCCATCTACCTAAGTCTGATCGTCCCGATTTATTCTTATTGGAGTTAAGTCCATCCGTTTTTCTAATAGCAAGTTTCCGGCAAGTTCATTGATTTAAAGCGAAATTCCTTTCTTGGTCAGAACGCAATTCCACTAAAAGATGTCTGTTCCCTAATTTTTTGGTGGGAAATGTGCACATCTGAATTGTATTATTTCATCTGGTCATGACTCCTCAATCTTGACCCTTTAGCTGCAATGTACTCCGCATACTTGGCAATTCTTTCCTTAGCCGATTGGCGACAACTAACCCAATAAAACCTTTCCTTAAATTTATCCAAGGTTTTTGTGAAAACCTCAAATGCCCGCCACTTAGACCGTTGTGCAACTCGTTGAGAATTTTCGGACTTGTAACCTTCGGAACAATCATCAGACACTACACGCCCGCCTCAATCGTTACATAATGTGCCGACAAACGGTCTCCATGCGCCTCGAACGCTGCTGACAATAGCTTTCCATTCGCTTCCTACTGCGCCAAATTTGTGGTGGCATCTCTGTCATTTGTGATGCCAACTGCGACAGTCTAGCCAAAATCGCGTTCACCTCCTTTTCTTCTAACTTCCTAGTCTTTTCCTCTAGTTCAATCGAAAAACATATTCGTCAATATTAATGTTTTCTATTTCCATGGTATCTCGCATCCGAGTTTTTAATCGCCGTTTGAAATATGAATTTCGCTGACGGTTTGCAAATTATCGTCGATTCAATTTTGTTCTATCATCCGTGTTCGTCACAATAGACTTACATGTGTATATAAGATGGAATTGATATAATTGTATAATAACAATTGACTTAAATTCATCAGAAAAGTTTTCACTTTATATTATTGTAGTATTAATTGGCTGGTTAATGGCGTTCTAAAGTTGAATCCCAAGCTGCAAGGACATCCAATGGTAAATGAAATTACATTGACTGCCATAACGCGTATAGACTTCTCTCATAACAGCCTGTCCAATATTCCCATGGAAATTTTTAAATTAGTTAGTTTAAAGTAAGTATTTTAATGTTCATAAATGTAATCACCCGGGATAAACTAATGATATTTAATTTATATTGTGCCTATTTAACAGATATTTAAATATTGCTCAGAATAAAATTTCCAGCTTACCTTCGAATGAGCAATCATCTAATACCGCTAAATATTCCTACAATTGTCCTGTACTTGAGGAGCTCTTCATGCAAGATAATCGATTAGTAACAATACCTACCGAAATATTCCACTTGCCATCACTTACGATTTTAGATATTTCAAATAACAAGCTACAAGAAATGCCATTTGATATGTGGAAAGCGCCAAAGTTGCGTGAATTGAATATAGCTTTTAATTTGCTCAGGGATTTGCCTGTGCCTCCAATGCAGGTAAGAATATATAAGTTATATTACGATTGCAATGTGTTCTACAGAGCAACACCTAAATTAATCGAGATAGAAATTGGGTATTTACGTATGTTTATTAAAATGGTCCGTCCTTGCCTCTGTCCCCGCAAATGATAATTGTAAATATGGAACTAAACGTTAAGAACATATGTATACTTGGTACCCTTGACACTACATACTACTGTGATCAAATTGAAAGGTGAATTTTTGTTTATAATTCGCGTGTTTTTCGAATCGGTAAATTTTTATTTCTGTATGCCGAATTTCACGTCAAAATATTCATTAGTATTTGATACGCGTCGTCTGGCTATTTAGCAAATTCATATGACTACATCGACCACACCGTTTTGACTCAATTGAGGATATAAAAGCTGAATCGAAGAAGGCTCTGATGGCCATCACGACGGAGGATTTTTCCAAGTGCTATGATGACTGGAAAATTCGTTGGCATAAGTGCAATCAATCATCAATGATTATATCGAAAAACGTTAGTTTAGAAATTGTCGAGATCAAGACATACACCCCATTTTATTAAATTTTCGTCCCTCCGGTTGACTTTATATTGAAAAATATTTATATGAAGTATCTTAATGCAATTAAATAGCTATATACATTTATTTTATTGAACATGGTGTTATTTGGCACAAAAAATGTATAATAGGTTGTTGATATAGCGGCTGAAAACATTACAACACAAAATTTAGGGTCCGCTCCGGTTACTTAAACTCATCTGTCGTGGGACGGTATGATATCGGTTTAAACATTTTCCTGCTCTCGTTCATCTACTAGAAATTTTTTCGTCTCCTTATCTTTTACTTATATTTGTAGGATATATTGATCCGGGTTCATAAGTCATTTGCAAAATTTTTGTAATATAATTACCAGATAGCTGGAAATGTTTTACACAGTTTTATTTGCTACAAATTGCGAAAATATAGTGTCCGGCTGCAGCCGAACTTAGCCCTATCTTGATTGTTATTGATTTAAGTTTAATTTTAGCAGGCTCTAAAATCTCATCTCAGCTTAGAAAAGTTGCAAACAGATTCATTTCTTAATGCTGATCCTACAAATGCTTGTAATTCTAATAAACAACGACAACTAGATTTTCATCAACTTATACATCGTAACATTTGGGCTAATTCGTTAGAAATAACTGATAATGAAATGAAGTGGAATAAATCCAAGCAGGAGGAGGGATTTTCAAAGTTAAATAGCTTAAATATAGCTAACAATCTTTTTACTAGCATACCAGTAGCACTACCCTGTTTGGCGACCAATTTAACTCGACTTAATATGTCATATAACAGCTTGAGGTAAATACATAAATTTGATAAATATATATTTGCCGTTATTATCTTGTTATTTATTATAGATCAATGGGTCATGTTACAAGCTATCCATCAACTCTTAAACAATTGGATTTAAGTCATAATGAAATTTCTTGTTGGCCAAGTTTACCACGAATCACCAATGATTCCGATCCGCATTTGTTATGTTATAGTTTTATAGATCAACCCATTGCCGGATCCGTGGATGATTCAAATGCATATGTTAAACCAGTACTTAGTGCTAAAACTACCACGTTTCGTACTACAGTACTTAAAAGTGTTTGTCAACATCGCCGTCATTTAAAACTTGAGTCTTTGCGCACCTTAATATTAGCTGATAACCTTCTGACACGTATACAGCTATCTACTGATGATGTCACTACACTTTTTAATGAATCTGACGATTCAGATTGGAGTGTTGTGGGTGTAACCAAATCCAAATTGATTTTTCCAAATTTATCTATGCTGGATATAAGCAATAATTGCCTCAAGGTAAGTTTCGTTTTAATTAATTGCATAAAATGCCTTACATATTTTCAACAGGAGATTCCTACTTCACTGCACGAGTTAAATAGTCTCAGTGTTCTGAACATAAGTGGCAATGTGAATATTACCGATCTTCCACCGCATCTCGGCCTTCTTTCGCGTTTGTGGAATTTAAACACACGTGGTTGTTTGCTTCAAGAGCCTCTAAAATCTATGATCGAAAGTAAAAAGTATAAAACAATGGATATTATTGGTTATTTAAAATCAATTTATGAAAATTCGGTTATTTACGCTCGTATGAAGCTAATGGTAGTAGGTGTACAAGGTATTGGAAAGACAACTCTATTAGATCTACTGAGACAGGGAGGGGGATCACAGAAAACACGCGCTTCAGAAAATCATTGGACTAAACGTATGGGTCATAGGCGTAATACGTCTAAATTAAATAATAAGGGCAATATTTCGACGGTTGGCGTTGATATTGGGACATGGATATGTGAAAAGCGCAAGAAAGCACCAGGTTCACATGGACCAGTAATATTTCGAACTTGGGATTTCGGTGGACAAAAAGAGTGGGTATATTTATTGAAATATTGGTATATAATCATAAAATATTTGGATGGATTCAAAGGTATTATGCAACACATCAGTATTTTTTGTCGAAACGCAGTTTGTATTTAGTACTTTGGAAGATAAGTGATGGACACAAAGGACTTTCAGAAATTCTTCAATGGTTAGGAAACATACAGGTACATAAAAAAATTACATTTAGTTATGATTACACTTCATTAATTGTGATACCCATGTTATTTTGAGCTTTTGTGCTGATACTATATGTATTGAGAAATATATTAATAATGGGAAAATGGGGAAAAAATGGGAAATCCAAATTATCCAGTGTGAAAGCTATCAACATTTACTGTCATCCAATGTTTTTTATTTCACTATCTTATACATATTATAGTTAGTGGGATCATTTGGAGTGATTACAACGTTTTGCTTTATATCCGAGATATTTTTATTAAAATCGACTTAACACAAATGATGGCCTACATACCATTTCACTATATTTTATTGTCGAATGCTATGTGGCTACAAATATTCTCTACAAAGTCGTAACTGATTATAATAATTATACTGATAGTGGTGGACCGAGGGTATAAAGTGAAGGTCTGAATTCTCGTTAACTGATATTCACTAATATATTCGACATTCAGTCAACTAGAATAGCGACAATTATTATTTGTAGTGTTTGAGGGGTGGGGTAATTCATAATCATCAATTTTTGACACTAAACTACAACGTATTCATGGTAAGATGTTCAGCTTATTTTGGCTAACATACATAGCATAAAATCACCAGTCATTTGAAAATCTAATGTTTCCCCTATAAAGTTTTATAGCTAGCAATAAAATTTTATGGCTATTATACCAATATCACTTAGCAACATGTAACTGGGAGGATATATATATATTGTATTAAATATAATATTTCGAGCTCGAAATCGCCTGACCGAATAGCTATGTCCTGACATTAAGGGATAGAATCACTGCGGTCGATGTCGCCAACGACGGAATTCATATATGCGAGTTCTCGGCTCATAAATGCAACCATCTTCTCGATGTTACTCTGGAGTCCTTTGCAGTTAAATTGTAGGAGTTGTGTTTTTTCCGCGGATTTCTATGGGTGATCTTGTAGGTAAGGGAGTGGCGTCTTGGCGCTTTAGAACTTTAGAACCACAGGGCCGGTTGTCGCACTGTGGTTTTATTTGGCGAAGTCACTGTAGGGTACTCATTTACACATATTTACATAATATACATATTAATTGGTTTATTACTGTACTTATTTTTTCACTTCAACTGTGTTGAAATTATTTGTTCGTTTTTACAGGCTCGCGCACCAAATTCAGCCGTAATTATTGTAGGTACACATTTCGACGCCGTCGGTGAAACTTTTTCCGCACAACAAGCAGAGGAATTACAGCAAATTATACGTGAAAAATTTATTGCTATACCAGATGCAGAAAAAATCGGACTGCCTCGTGTAATTGACTCAATAGAAATTAGCTGCCGGTGAGTAAATAAACTGCTAAAATTAAACTATATCTTTAAAAATGCTTAAGAAAATTGTAAAGAATTTTTTTTTGTTGAACCCCAATCATCTACCAATATATGATATAAATTGTATTAGGTTTGGACGATTGCGACTATTTTTGAGTTAAAGTATGAGAATCAAATACCAATATACGATATAAATTTTAAAATTAAAATTTTTTTCGAAACAAGAAATGACATTGATCAAAAATATATTTTTTTCTAAATAAAAACAAAAAATTCAAGTTATTCTTTATTCCGTCCACGGTTTTTTAATGTCATCTTCCGTGATTTTCAGTTTCCAATTATTTTTGGCATGGATTGAATTAGTTTTTGGCAGATTTCCAATAGGGTATCATCCCAAAATGCCCTGTTTTCCGCCACAATCGCTTCTTATTTTGAAATGAAAAGGCTGCCAATATCGTCTTAAAGCCACTCCAGAAATTCTCAAGTTTATGGTGTTCAAATTAATATAAAAATAACAAATACTCCAGTAGTTAAATTAATATGAAAAATACTTCCTAATAACCACTTTTTTTTAATATTATTCGAACCAATTTTATTGGCCAAGCCAATTTAATGAAGTAATAACCTGCCACTCAAATGCAAATTAACAAAATATTAATGCAAGTTGTTGATGCTCTACTCTTTCCCCTTCTTCATTAAAATATAACTATATATAAAAATAACAGTTGCAACACCATTTGGCGAAAAAACCATACCTATTATTTTTATTTTATTTTACTTGAGTAAAAATTAAAATATCTTGATGAAACTTGAACATGTTCCTAATTAATAAGTATTGTAAGTGGGTGTAATCGGACCATTGCCACGTTCAAAAATCGCTACTAATCGAAAACTTATAATTTGTAATAACTAAGTTACAAATTAAGATGCTGTAAGATAATATACATAACAAACCGAGTTATTGACGAGTGCTCTCAGAGAGCAGAGGTGCAAGTCGAGTAGAAAATCGTTCATCTGTATGTTGTGATTGCAGCTTCTCGACGTCGAACCTTCCTTGTGTTTGTTGACGTGCGTTTTTTGTTGCACATAGGCGGGTGCGAATTTCGGGCCCCGGCAAAGTCGATCAGCCTCAACCCATTTGGGGATGTTTCATCGTGGAGGCTGAATTTACCGGCCGTAGTGCAAAAGATACCTTCATTGCCCACCATGACATTAAAGTCGCCAAGCATATCATGGCGGGGGCAGCTCTCATAGGTGCGCTCCAAGCGCTCAAAGAAGGTATATTTGGTCACATCGTCCTTCTCTTCCGCCAGGGCCAAGGCGCAAATAAGCGATATGTTGAAGAACTTCGCTTTGAAGCGGATTGTGAACGAACATCTCCACCGGCGTGAATGACATTACTCGGCGACGGAGTCTCTCTCCCATCTAGAATCCCACATCAAATTTGCGCTTCTTTAAATGCCCACTGTAGTAAATGCCACAAGGACCTACAAGGACTTACGCTGCCCCGTCCATCGCATTTCTTGGACGGCGGTGATATCAGCTTTCAAACAGCTGCGCAGCGGCACCTTTCCAATTAAGGGACAGGACATTCCAGGTACCATGGTCGTCATGAAAAGAGGGGTCTCTCATCCGAGGCTGGTTGTTATTTTTCATTGGGTTTTTTTACGTGGCGGGTCCCAAACCCAGCGCACAACCCTGCGGGATGCTTCGCCTTCTCACTTTAGCTCGCCTTCAAAACAATGTTCTTAGGCTACCCAGAGCATACTTGGTCAAAGACCGGAAATCGTGAACCTTTCTCACTTGCGTGAACTTCTACACGTCCTCCATCCTCTTATATCCCATATACCTAACACAAAATAAAATTTTCGATTGGTCTTATAGTATAGGTAAGACATGTTAGCAACTTTAACTGAACTTATAATAATGGAAGTACTGTAGTTTAATGCCGAAAATACCCCAACTTCCAAATCGTCACCTGAAATCCAAAATAACGTAACAACATTTTCGGAAATTTACAGTGGCATGAATGAAATACGAAATAAAATGGAACATGAGTGAAAAAAAATTTTAATATTGGTTAAAACTGGTTTTTCTCTGAGCGCAGAACCTGAAAATGTTGAACATATGTATGTAATATTATGTAAGTAATTTGAAGTAATGGAGCGTAATCAATAAGACACTCAATTTCGAATTTTTTGATGATACGTTATTTTGCATTTCATGTGAAGAAATACTATATACATTGATTTTCGTTATTCTAACAAACCTTCTGCCAAACATGTCATTCAATGTGTGAATAATATATCTACATCATCAAAAAATTCGAAATTGAGTGTCTTGTTGATTACGATTCACTACTTCAAATTACATACATAATATTACATATATCCAACATTTTCAGCTTCTGCCCTCAGATATAAACCAGTTTTAACCAGTATTAAAATTTGTTTTCACTCATGTTCCATTTTATTTCGTATTTCATTCACTATTTCGTGGATATCGTATATATCGTCACCTGAAATGCAAAATAACGTAACAACATTTTCGGAAATTTACAGTGGCATGAATGAAACACGAAATAAAATGGAACATGAGTGAAACAAAATTGTAATATTGGTTAAAACTGGTTTGTATCTGACCGCAGAACCTGAAAATGTTGAACATATGTAATATTATGTACAAGGTCTGTCGCAAAAGAAACAGGACTGTTAAAAAAGCAACAAAAAATTGATATTTTTCAAAAGTTATATTTTTTATTCAAAGTAGTTTCCTTGTGCTTCGATACAGCGTTTAGTCCGGTCAATTAGCATTTCAAATGAGTGTTTAAGGTCAATTTTCGGAATGCTCTTGAGAATATTGGTCGTCGCCTTTTGGGCGACACACAGGGTGTCAGATCAGGTGAGCAGGGTGAATGATTAATGGTTAATGTGGAGTTTTTTGTCAAAAAATCAGTGACAAGCGTCGAACGATGACACGGCGCATTATCGTGCAACAGGCGCCAGGATCCTGCCTCACGGTATTGTGGTCGAGCACGACGAATGCGTGACAAAACAGAGTCACAGAGGTCCTCACGACCTTCTTGGAATCGCTTAAACTACTCGTACTACGGGATAGGCAATGATCACCATAAACTATTTTCATCATTTGAAATGTTTCAGTAAACGTTTTCCCAAGTTTAAAACATAATTTAATATTTGTTCTTTGTTCGAAATGCATTTTACGACCGACGACCACTTTTTGTCACTTTTTGTCACTTTTTGATCGATAACATCGATTGTAGTTATCCAATTGTCTTAAAATTTTTACGAAATGTCAACAAGAGATCAAACTTTTTATTTCATATACCCACCAATAGGTGGCGCCACCAGAAACAGTTATATTTAAAAAGTTCTGTTTCTTTTGAGACAGACCTTGTATGTAATTTAAAGTAGTGAAGCGTAATCAATAAGACACTCAATTTCGAATTTTTTGATGATACGTTATTTTGCATTTCAGGTGACGATATATAAAACTGTTTGAAAGTACTACTGTGCCCAAAAAAGGTGACAGTGTATTTATTTTGAAAATTCTTTATTTATTCTTCCAAATCAATTTCATCTCCTTCAATGTAATCCCCTCCCGATGCAATGCACTTATGCCCACGGATTTTCCAATCTTCCACTGGTTGTAGTCACTTTCCGGAATGGCCTTCAGTTCCGTCTTCGCTGCGGCTTGAATCTCCTCTATCGTATAAAAACGGTGTCCCCGGAGCGGTCTTTTGAGCTTGGTGAACAGCCAGAAGTCGCACGGCGCCAGATCAGGTGAATACGGTGGTTGCGGAACGATATGGGTTGAGTTTTTGGCGAAATGATCACGAATTACGAGGGCAGTATGGGATGGTGCATTATTGTGGTGTAAAATCCAAGAATTGTCTTTCCACAATTCCGGCCTTTTTAAGCGGATAGCGTAACGCAAACGACGCATAACGTTCAAATAATATTCCTTGTTGACTGTTTGACCGGTTGGAAGGAATTCATAATGCACAACATCACGATAATCGAAGAAAATAGTCAACATGATCTTGATTTTTGAGCGACTTTGGCGCGATTTTTTTGGTCTCGGCTCTCTTTTGGCATGATATTCGCTTGATTGATCGGTTGTTTCGGGGTCCTAAGCATAGATTCAAGTCTCACGCCAGTTATAATGCATTTCATGACACCCTGGTAGTCGGAAAGCATCGTTTCACACACTTCAACGCGGCGCCGTTTTTCCAGAAAATTCAATGTTTTCGGTACCAGTCGAGATTTGACGCGCTTGAGGCCCAAAACATCCTTCAAAATGGTATTGGCTGAGCTTTCGATTTGCCAACTTCATCAGCAAGGTCTCTAATTGTTAATCGACGGTTTTTCAACACCAAATCTTTGATTTGTTGAACGTGAGCTTCGTCGGTTGAGGTTGATGATCGCCCTGTACGCTCTTCGTCTTCGACACGTTCACGGCCGGCTTGGAACTCACTATACCACTTGTAAACATTTTTTTTTAGACATAGCCTTATCACCAAAGGCTTTCTACACCATCTTCAACGTATCCACAGCAGAAAATTGATTCCGTAAACAAAATTTAATGCAAATTCTGTGCTCACCAAATTTCGACATCGCAAAAAACGAAAAACTCACTTTTAGCAGCTCATAAAACGACACGTATCTCAAACACTAATGAATATTTTGACATAAAATTTGACATAAATGTGACTGACAGTACTACCAACCTAAAAAAAAAATAATTCTCCAAATTCTTCGAGGCGCGCAGGTAAAATTCACCTTATTTTTTGGGTACAGTAGTATGTACTCAAGTATACCTCAGCAAGGTCAAAATTAATTCATCAGTCCGTCTCTTCTATCCCCCAATATAGCCTATATAATAATTGCACTTGCAAAATGTATGATATTTCAATAAAATTAAATGAACAAGTTTTCTTAAAAATTATGTAGAGATATGAATGTAGTTAGTCTAGACTTTGGTTTAAACCTTAACTATATCGCCAATATAACGAATTGCGATGCCTCTTCAGTTGAGTATACTATATATCACATATGTATATGTCATTCATATATGATGTTTGTAAAATTTTAGCTGACACGAAGTAAAATGTACCTATAAAACTAGGCGAGTCTAAGACCTGTAATTAATAAAACATCAAATTTAATTGTAATCTACTTACAATTTTGTCGAATAATGAATGCTGAATTTTTCGCAACATCTTTTATTATTCAGTTCTTCTACTCCTGAAAATATTTTCCCTGCTTTAATTATTGCAAATAGTTCTGTTACACCGGAACTTAGCTTCTTACTTCGTTTTCTAACTTCCTTATTTGTTTTTTTTTTTTGTAGATTTAACAGTCTTAAGCTGTGTTGCAACTACTATTGGTTTTTGTAATAATAATTCTCATTGAACTATTCTCGCAACAAGCTGTTACAGAGTATAATATTTTCGTTCACCTAACAGAGGTTTGGCCGACTTATTGTTTGTTTTATTGAAACATTTTCTGTTTTTAATTGCTAAAATTTCCATTAGGTTTTTGAATAAATGTTTCGCAGAACCTCTCTCTCGAAAACTCGCAACGTCGACTCATCAGTTGTTGTCATCGTCCAAGCCTATGCACCATATAGCAGGACGGGAATAATGAGTGACTTATAGAGTTTGCTTTTTGTTCGTCGAGAGAGGACTTTACTTCTCAATTGCATACTCAGTCCGAAGTAGCACCTGTTGGCAAGAGTTATCCTGCGTTGGATTTCTAGGCTGACATTTAGATGTGATGTATGTGTGGGGTCCAACCCATGGCCACCAGTCCAGAGCCGTATGGAAGCTCAACTGGTAATAGTTTCGGCTACGAGGTCTGACCGGAGACTTAATTCTGGTTGTGGTTAAAACCCAAATGCGGGAAGAGCTGACTTGCCAGTTGAATGTGGAGTTGCATTGCAACTGGGTGCCGGACCCAAAGCACGGCAGAGGTTTCAGATGGGCCTCGAATCCGACCAAGGTGGTTAGTGTGTCCATTCCACACTGCCAATTGGTACTGAAAATGCCTAGCATTCTCAGGGCGCTGATCAGCTGATCAACGAATTTATTTGATCCGCTGTGCTTTTGAGCGCCGTGGAGTAAGGCTGTCGTCAGCAGGTGCCCACGTAAAACACACCGGAGGTTGTCAAGAGTGACGTGAGAGCCAAGTCGCGAGTGCGACGACTGTTTGTTGATAACAGGAGATATTTCGTCTTGTCCTCGTTCACTGCCAGACCCAGCCTGCTTTGCTTCCTTGTCCAGTCCGGGGAAAGCGGAACTAACGGCCGGGGTATTGAGGCCGATGATATCAATATCATGACTACCTTATACGCCCGAAAAATTTCGAACGTATTTATAATGAGCTGCTGAATTTTGTACGCTTAATGGCCACCAAACTTGAAGCTATGTATTTCTGCATTTTCGTAATGCTCTTTTGCGCTTTCTTATTAAGTCTTCTCTTTCCTTATTTAGCTTTTCAAACGCCTCATTGTCTAAAAGTTGACTTAGTTCCGTGATTTGACTGCCTCGCATATCGACTCCGGTCAGTATTTATTGGAGGAAAAAGAGGAACGTCCTTTTTTCGCATGGTCATGGTAAAAGCATTGCAATCAATCACGATCTTGAAATGGATACTCAGTAGGTATAGCAGTGTCTTCAACGCAGCAATAATAGCAAGGATTTTAAGTTCCATTAATAAAACGCCGAAAATAGGATGTAGAACCCAAAAATCTTTGTAAAGTATTCCTAACCTTTGGTTCTGGGAAATATTCAACAGCCTACGTTTTGGCTTGAGCTGTCTTTATTGTAATATTTTCCACCTAATAGCCAATTATATTCCGCTGCCCTATTTAAAATAATTTTTAATTTTATCATTCGAAGGTATGATAAGGTCGTCCATATACGTTACCACGGTCTCATTTTTTTCTATTAAATCTCTGAAAATAGCATGTATCTCGAGCAATTGCCGGCAAATTGTATTGCCGAACGGAACGAAAAGGAATTCATATTTTCCTTGATTTGTGGCAAATGAAGTATACTTTAAGTCAGTTGTTGTGAACTTAGGTGCACTTTGCAATTTTTTGATAACGTCATCTATCAAAAGCATCGGAAAATGGTCCTTTATTATTTTCTGATTAAGACGACGGTAGTTGCAACACAACCTACTTACTAATACGATGGGAGATGCGTATTCTGATTTGCTGGACGTATGATTCCGTCTAGCAGCGATTTAGACACCTGATTATTCACTATAAATATATTACCGTAGGGCATCCGTCTAGGCGTCTGGTGTATTCGTATAGGTACATCGTCTAGTATATAAATTTTCGTTTCCATCGCTAAGCTTTGTTGTATTGAAGGACAATTTGATACTCTCAGTGCTCTTGTCATTATTGATCGAATATTTGAATACGACCTCGTTCTCCAACACCATTAAGTCAATTTGTTTGAAGCCATCATTGCTAATGATGGCTTCAAACATTATGTCGCGTTTATGTACGATATGAAAAGTTATGATCAATAAAATACCGTCCACTTCTAACTTCAAAGTAAAGCTACCTTTTGTATTGATACTATTGTCGCCTATACCCTTGATCAGGGGCGCATCCAGAGTAGAACTTTGCTGGGGGAACTATATTTCTTGTGTCTAATGAATTACTCGATAGAGTTCAAGTTTGCTTCCTAACATTATCCGGACATTTTTATGTTACATTGAAAAAATGCATAGATGCGAAATAAAAACATAGTAAAAATAAAAAAACAGAGTAAAGATAAATAAAAAAAAAAACATAAATAAAACTTTGAACAAACAGTGCTTTCAGGTATGGTCAATATAATGAAAATCGAACTTTTCAAGGCTTTAGATACTGAACATGTAGACCACATTACACATGTCTTGCTTTTTATTGAAAATATGAGTCAATCTGTTGGATATATTATTCAAACTACACCCGAACTTCACCCTTCCTTACTTGTTTTAAATATTTTTATATTACTTCTTTGACCTTATAAATAGAACAATGCATAACGTACGTCTACTGGCGAATATCATTTACGATACCGCCTTTATGCTGCGTTCACCTGGGTCTAAAGAGCCGCTATTGTTGCAAAAGGTACCTGCCACTTACATTGCTCTGGAAGACATAGTAAATGTTATTGCTGGTAATTTACGCTCAGCTGGCGTTGATCCTGTGCTTGACGCTGAAGAATATCGTAAACTTGTTACGGAGGAAATGCGCTTACATAATTATAAAAGCTTCCGTGATTCGGCCGAACTTAATCAAGCAACAATGTTTTTGCATGATAATGGAGTGATTTTACATTACGATGACGCAACACTACGTGATTACTACTTCCTCGATCCACAATGGTTATGTGATATGCTAGCCCATGTGGTGACAGTACGTGAAATTAATCCTTTTGCTCGGACCGGCATTATGAATATGGACGATTTGGGATTGTTGTTCCGTAGCGATAAAAGCCAGAGTAAGGAAAACCGAAGGTATACTGAATTTTTTTTATCTTAAAAACAAAAAATGTTCACTTAACTTTTTTTTATTAAATTTCTAGTTATATTGTAAGTCTGTTGAATAAATTTGAAGTTGCATTAACGTGGGATTCACGCACATTGTTGATACCATCACTGTTACCTCATCATGAAGAATGTACAGCTAACGAGGGTACCACCGTTAAAGTAAAAAAGAAAAATCAAATAAAAGGAATAAATACGTAAACTAATTCTGAATATATTAAGGTTTTCCAACGATCGCGTACTCGGAACTTGAATAAAGGATGTTCAAATAAAATAAATGTGAATAGTCTAACATTCAAGTTACACTCATCGAATCTCTTTGGTTGCGATGTGGGACTACGACGCATTCTTTTAATGACATATTTTCCTTCAGGATTTTGGTCTCGCATTCTAACCAGATTGTTGGCCGATGAGCAAATTACGGAGGCTATAAAATCCATGTATTTGCCTGAAAATGACGTAAGTCTATTAACATTTTTTTCAAATATTTGTACATATTATATTTGTATATCCTTGATAGGAGTATGATTTATGTAAGTTTTTTTATACTCCTGCAACATGTTGCTAAGGATTGTTGTTGGATGTTGCTATATATGTATATATATATATACTATATATTTATGCTCACGATGACGAGACCAGTTGAAATCCGCATGTCTGAAATGAATGAAATTTGGTAGGTGCCGAAACGAAGCACTAAATTAAGATATTTAACTGTAATTCGGCACAGCGTGGATTAAATATTTTGAACAAAAAAAAAAACTAATTCGTTTTAGGTACATATCTCATAAACTACTTAAGCTACAAAACCGAAGCCAGCACGAATTCCTTTCGACACTGTATTAATGTATGAAATGGAAAGATAACCCCGTTAACTCCCCATATAATGACACTCTTAAAAACTACCAAAAGTGCCATAAATTAATAACTGCATATGACAGAAACATAAAATTTTACACCAGAGATGGTATGAGAGGGCTCGATAGGATTCAGGGTAAAAATTGGACGATGGGCGTGGCACCTCCTAATCTTAGGTGAAATCACATATCGCCTGACCGACAATGTGAAAATGGGCGAAATGGGACTACAATCACGCCTAGTTCTAATAAAATACAATTTTCAATTCCATTTGATTATTTCACTTTCTCTGCACAAATCAAGAAGCAATTAATGTACCGGAATAAAACATTGCACGAATAATGATTCAAGGTATGCCAACTCTAGACTAACAATTTTCTAAGTTCAATTAAAACTGTTTAAGCTCCTACGTGCCGAATATTTGAACCCCAGTACATATAATTGACTTTTTACCGCAATTATCGGTCAATGTATGAGATGTACAACTGAAATTCAGGCATTATTCTTTACTAACAGTAATAATAATTCTTTTCTGTGGGTTGAATCCGGCTTCCATTTACCTAATACAAAGATTTTCGAACTTGCGGGTGACTTTATGCCGCATACTACTGTGCCCAAAAAATAAGGTATTGTATTCATTTTGAAAATTCTTTATTTATTCTTCCAAATTAATTTCATTTTTCCTGACGCAATGCACTTATGCCAACGGATTTTCCAATCTTCAAAACACTGGTTGTAGTCACTTTCCGGGATGGCCTTCAGTTCCGTCTTCGCTGCGGCTTGAATCCCCTCTATCGTATAAAAACAGTGTCACAGAAGTCGCACGGCGCCAGATCAGGTGAATACGGTGGTTGCGGAACGATATGGGTTGAGTTTTTGGCGAAATGATCACGAATTACGAGGGCATGGTGCATTATCGTGGTGTAAAAACCAAGAATTGTCTTTCCGCAATTCCGGCCTTTTTAAGCGGATAGCGTTACGCAAACGATGCATAACGTTCAAATTCCTTGTTGACTGTTTGACCGGTTGGAAGGAATTCGTAATGCACAACACCACGATTTGGCGCGATTTTTTTGGTCTCGGCTCCCTTTTGGCACGATATTCGCTCGATTGATCGGTTGTTTCGGGGTCCTAAGCATAGATTCAAGTCTCATCGCCAGTTATAATGCATTTCATGACATCCTGGTAATCGGAAAGCATCGTTTCACACACTTCAACGCGACGCCTTTTTTCTAAAAAATTCAATGTTTTCGGTACCAGTCGAGATTTGACGCGCTTGAGGCCCAAAACATCCTTCAAAATGGTATTGGCTGAGCCTTTCGATATGCCAACTTCATCAGCACGGTCTCTAATTGTTAATCGACGGTTTTTCAACACCAAATCTTTGATTTGTTGAACGTGAGCTTCGTCGGTTGAGGTTGATGGTCGCCCTGGACGCAATTCGTCTTCGACACGTTCACGGCCGGCTTGGAACTCACTATACCACTTGTAAACATTTTTTTTTTAGACATAGCCTTATCACCAAAGGCTTTATGCACCATCCTCAACGTATCCGCAGCAGAAAATTGATTCCGTAAACAAAATTTAATGCAAATTCTGTGCTCAACAAATTTCGACATCGCAAAAAACGAAAAACTCACTTTTAGCAGCTCATAAAACGACACGTATCTCAAACACTAACGAATATTTTGACATAAAATTTGACATAAATGTGACTGACAGTACTACCAACCTAAAAAAAAATAATTCTCAAAATCCTTCGACGCGCGCAGTTTAAATTCAAATGTCACCTTTTTTTGGACACAGTAGTATATCGGCCAATATGTGAGTTATCTCAATGAAAATGAGATTTATAACAGAATATTTGTGTGCCAAAAACTTGCCCAAGTTTTTATATTACAAACTTCAGGAATTTCGAACATATGGTTGAGTTTACTCGATATGATTGGTGATATTTTTTGTGGGGTACTTTGTGGTATTGGTAAAAAAAGATAAAATCGGGTCAATATTTCCATATACTTCACATAATGATTCTCGTATTTTAATAAACCTTATGAAGAATAATTTGATCAATGTGTGGGGTGTATATTAAAAAATCCTTAAAAATACGTTTTTGAGTATACCGGAACAATGTTCAAATTAATGCAATCGTTCCCTTTCTCTGCACCCAAAACAAACATATAATGATATTCGTTTTTCCACTTGGCTTTGAACTGTAATATTTTATTAAAACTAAATGAACAAGTTTTCTTAAAAATTATGTGGTTTAACGCTGAATTGAAATTGGTATATACCTTATTCAAAATATCCTCTAAATTAAAATTAATTATCACATGATTGTAATTCATTCAAGATTTTTTCGAATAATGAATATTAAAGTTTTAATATAAAGTTTTACCAGCACCTGACGATATTTCCCGCGATTTAATTCTTGCAAGTTGCATGAGTATAAAATGTTCGGTTGCACCCGATTATTATTATTATATAAATGAGCTAAGTAGTAAACTAATATGTATTTATTTTTTAATTTAGAAAAGCTTGGAATTCGATTTACGCACCTCAGTGGAGTTAGATGCTAAATGGACTTTATGGCAAACTGGCGTTTCTTTGTACATAGGAACAATTTTACTTTTTAAAATATGGGAAGTACCATTTCCCGCCACTGCTACAACTCATTTATTTCGAAATCCAACACATCGTTTTAAACTGAAATTAGATGGTGTGTGGGGCGATGTAAATTTATCGTCTTCAAGTATATTGGAGTTATATTTTCCACTATTTAATATTGATGTTTACAAGCAAACATTATCTGACGATACAGTATTAGTTACACAAATTGAACCAAATATGTCAGTGGTTGCAAAATTATTGGCGCTTGTTGTAGATCATATAGACTTATTACTTGAAGATTGGTATCCAGCGCTAGGTACACGATTTGTTCATACATCAGAAGGACGATTTCTAATTACTCGCCTCGCTTTATGTCCAAAATGCTTACAAAAACTAGTGAGTGACAACAGTGGACAAGCCAATTATGCTGTTAATTGTAGTAGGATTGGTGGTGTTTCTGAAGAGAGTTATAATGCCAATAAAAATAAGTTTTGTAATCAACGTATTCTGAAATTGAATGAAAGTTCTGATGAAAGTAGAATTAATTTATTGTCACCATATGTTAATACTACGGAGCGGTGTGAACGAGCATCAGAAGTGAGTTTTTTCTAATTGATATGTTCTTCATTTGATGTTTTTAATCCCTGAACAGTGTATATAACTTTTGCGCTTCCGCAAGTCAACTTGCTTGCTGTGATCATTTTGAGTATTAATCTTAAAAATGCTTTGTTTGCCATTTGATGTTGGCTGAAGCCATACGTAGCCAAATGAACTTTTGAAAGCGTAGCGAGTTGAATCATTTAAGTTGCTCCCCTTCAACTCTGCTTCAGCTGAAATCTGCTGTAAGTTAATAAAAGCTCTTAAACGCGAGGAAGAACACAACACTGAAAATTATATAAAGAAAGTGTGTCCAAATTCTAGCAAGCAAAACTCCCTTTGGAAAGCTCAAAAGTCTTTAAAACCACCAGTAGATTCCAACATGCCTCTAGGACAGTTGAATGGTAATTGGGCACGTTGTGATGAGGAAAAGGCAAATTGCTTTGCAAATCACCCAGAAAAGGTATTTTAACCTAATTCCCCAAAGAACAACTTTGAGTTGTCAACTTTGCCTACTACCGCTAACGAGTGGCTTGCTTACATTACTATTTCTGAAGAAAAAGAACTAAACCCGAAAAAGCATCAGGGAACGATAAAATTACTTCAAAACTAATTGATTTACCAAATATTGCTACAACGGTGCACTCCTTGCTCTTCAATGCAATTCTTGGTTTCGGAGACTATCCAATTTCGTGGAAAGAGTCGCAGATCATCATGATAAATATACCTGGAAAAGACTTAATACAACCATCTTCCTACATACCAATAAGTCTCTTACCCTGTATTTCTAAAATATTTGAAAAAGTGTTACTATCAAAGGGAAAATACTGGAAAAGACTTAAGGGGTTAGGGGTAGTCAGAGGCACGAAAAAATGAGAATTTCTTTTGCTATTAAATCGTGTTATTTTACAAAAGTAGTAATATGGCATTATTAAAAAATGTGTTAACTTCAAGTCACGAAAATTAAAAAAAAATAATAATAGGTAATTTCCAAAGTTATAGGTGTTTGTGTCGACCCAATTCCAAAGAAAGGTACTTGCGGTGACAACCATAAGTCCTTGGAGATTCATCTAAAATCAATCGGACAAAAAAATTAGTTTTATAAATAGACAAACTCGGATCTGATCGAAGGATTTTTTTTCAAAAATGAACAAAATGGTGGTCTCAGGAAATTTTGACTAAATTTTTGAAAAAATTCGTAGATCAGGCCCGAGTTTATTATGTATTCTAAAAGCTGACTAAATTTCATTAAAATCTACTAAGAGGTTTTCGAGTTACAGTTGTCACCAGTTCAAAAAACATAGTTTTGAGAAAAACGTGTTTAAAGTTTCACACTTTGAAGTGCCCGAACTCTCTTTGTTATTTGTCGAATAACTCAAAAACCAATTATCGGATCAACGTGAAATTTTCAGAGAATATTTTTAAGATATTACACTTAACGAAACTCCAAATTTAAACTTTCAACTTAACTTTTTGAAAATTCTGACTACCCTTAACCTCTTAACACAACCGTCTTCCTGCAGACCAATAAGTCTCTTACCCTGTATTTCTAAAATATTTGAAAAAGTGTTACTATTAAAGACGAGTCTTTTCCTCCAAAAAAAAAAATAATAAATAATAATAATACAATACCAACGCACCAATTCGGTTTCGTGCCAAACATGGCTCTGTAGAGCAAGTAAACAGAATTACCAACAAAATCAGGAAAGCATACGAGCATAGGTAGTACTGTGCAGCTTTCGCAGATGACAGAGCCCTAATCCCGTAACAAATGCGAGCACCAAGAGTATTAAGCAACACTTAACTTATGCCGAAGAATGGTTAGCTAATTGACGTATAAATGTTAATGAGCAAAAATTCAAGCATGTTACATTCTCGCTAGGGCCAGAAACGTGTCGGACAATGTCCTAGTATCCCAAGTGAATGAAGTAGCTTATCTGGGGATTCACCTGGATCGAAAGTTCACGTGGCGAAAACATATAGCGAATAAAATAACTTGCATCAAGTTAAGTGCAGCAAATTTAAATTGTTTTTAACCAAAACAAAGGTATATTCAAAAGATTTGGCAAAGCGACACACAACAGCATATAACTAGCTGCCTTTCAAACTGACCGATCAAAATCAAAATAAAGATTTTCATAAACAATTTTTTTATAATATTTAGTACCCTTAATTCGACATACATATATGTAGGTCTAAATCAAACATTATGGGCAAAGTAGCCATACGTTTTAAATTGAATGCACATCATGGGTCTGCTACGTTTTCATATTTAGTTACATATACATACATATGTTCATATAGACGCTAAAAGAAATGTACCTGTGAAGGGTATTATAGCTTCGGCACAGCCGAAGTTAATGTGTTTTTTTTTTTTGTAATTACACTACTCAACAAAATTTTAAATTTTTTGCCACATAAAAACTCATATGAAAGTTTCAAACCGGCTAAACAATAATATGTGAATGAACGTCAGGTTTTTTTGTGACATTAAAATATATATTTTCTTAGAAAGCACAAACATTTCCAGGTGTGTTCTTCCTGATCATTCACTTTTCCTTCAAAGCTCTTATGTCTTTATCAGTTGCCATATTTATGGACTATAAATA
This sequence comes from Bactrocera zonata, assembly GCA_037783105.1. Classification (NCBI taxonomy): domain Eukaryota; kingdom Metazoa; phylum Arthropoda; class Insecta; order Diptera; family Tephritidae; genus Bactrocera; species Bactrocera zonata. The sequence continues at coordinate 67,570 of JBAWJQ010005176.1, read as the reverse complement.
TTCCCTGTTAAATTTTTACCTCCCAGTGTTTGGGTAATTTATCTTTTAGATTTAATAATCTCTTTGGAGACCAGTCGGCACTATGTAAGAAGGTCTGTTGGCCGAAGACAAGTTTGGACACTTTAATTAGACTTGCTTGTAGTGCCTTTTGTTTGAGTCAAACGAAAATAATAACCACTTACATGATTTTTTTTGGTTCGGTCAAAATCTTTGGTATAGTAAATGGTTTATGGCTGGGTTTTAGTTTAGCCCAACAAATTAGCAGTCTAACATACGTTACACAACATTTATGTATGTGGAACCCAGTATTAATCGTGATTCCTAACAGGAAATCGAAAACCGATGCAAACAAATACCGTTAAGTATAGTATAGGCTACGAAATGGGACCAATTAAACCCTTTTTAAAAACTTATTTTCTATGCTATGTATCTTTGAAAATACACCGAGGCACATACGCCTTGGTTCGGATAGAAAGGGTTAAAAGTTAAATCTTCACACACACGTGTAACAAACGTTTGCATTACGGATGTTAGTCGAATGCAATATTTATACAATCGTATAAAAAAGTTATTTAAAAAATACACGTATATGAGGTTCAATGAATATGTAGCTGTCACAAAAAAAAACGACGCGATTGAAACATAATTATTATAATTATTCTTGAGGGTACGGCAACATAAACTAAAATCATTAGAAAGTTTGTGTGACAAAAACGGTGTTGACCAGTGTTATCGCAGTTTCCAGTAATTTAATACACTATATAACTTGAACATTTTAAGGATTCTCTTTACCATTCGGATGCCGATTCAGGCGTGGGACCTGATTCTACATGTTCCTCTCGGAACACATCTATTGACGGGCATCCTATTTATAATCTACAGGAAGGAACAAGTGTATGTTATTGTTGGATGGTTGAGGAATGTATTCTTTCCGTATATAATGAGACAAAGATCGTTTGCCCCGTTCACTTGGATATGCAAATAAATTGGTTGGCTCCCGATGTAGTATTTGCTGATATACCTGAACGATACAGCATAAATTCGGATGATATTATTAAAGGTACTCTTCTAGGCCGCGGTGCATTCGGTTTTGTATTCAAAGCAACTTGCAAATTAAAAGCTGCACGTAACTTTAAAGCTGTAGCTATGAAAATGTTGCAGCCGGTACCACCAGGACCCAGGGCCAAAGAGGTAATTTTTTTTATTAATATATAATATGTACATTTTGCAAAGTAATTCGAATATAATTTTTTGATTTTCAGAGCGCTTTAATGGCATACAAAATTGCTTTGGGAAAATGGGATCGTGATCCCCTTCAACATTCTTGCAAGGCTTACTGTACTGCACGACAAGAATTAGCTGTGCTTCTTACTTTAAAACATCAAAATATTGTTTCCTTGGTGGGTATTTGCATACGGCCTTTGGCTTTGGTGTTAGAGCTAGCCCCAATGGGTGGTCTAGATTTGATTTTACGGCAGTACAGACGAAGAGGTGCACATGTTGGACCGCACACGTTCCAGATATTGGTTTTGCAAGCTGCACGTGCCATTGAATATTTGCACAGACGACGCATAATTTATCGAGATTTAAAGTCAGAAAATGTGCTTGTTTGGGATTTCCCAGATCCGCATAGGTAAGATGATAGAGAAACGAATTAAAAATAAACTTTTGGTTTAGAGACATTGTTAGGCAAGGGAGCCGCAAAGGTTCGTTCTGCCTATTAATCATGTCCATGTTCCTATAACCACGTTCATCCGACCATTGGCCCATGACAAGAATAGCAAAAAAAAAATTAAACTATGGCTTTTAATTTTTGTAACTATGTATGTCAATTGCACTGAAAACAAGTTACGGAGAGTATTAGAAGAAAATAAAAAACGGATATCTGCTATATATTTGGAAACCAGAAGGAATAGTAGAATAGAAATTACTCGATCTATCCTAGATTACCATTTGCTAAGTAAACGAATAAAAATGCAAATGAATAAATTAATGTTAGTCATTTTCATCTTTTTCAACGTCTGAGACTCTTTAAATTATGTATACATATGTATACATATGTATATATGGGCACATAAGCATTTCGTGCATATACTAAAATAATTATATTGAACGTTTATTAAAGTGAAAAATGCATTTAATGAGCAAGTAATATACTGCTCAAATATTTCGTTATATTTCGTTTTTTGTTCACCGTTCTCAATGCTGATATAGAGTGAACACAGATAGAATTAGTACACGCGTAGATTTTATTGCTTTGTTGAAAAATAACTAATTAGAGGTATTTAAATATTATAAAATCGGATCCGGAAATCATGCCACGATAGTGTATATACGTAGTTCATAGTAATTTAATATAGTATAGCGAACAATTTGAAATATCTATGTAAAAGGGCAAAAAGTGACCGAAATTGCTAAATTCTCGTAAAAACTTTCCAAGATAATGAAATCATGGGTGGCGAATCCCTATGTGGTGGTCAAAGGCAGGATCCGAAAGCCAGGATCACGTAAACCGGATACGCGTATGGAAGCTACTATGGAAAAATGGTCAAAAATTATTAACTTAAATCATCGCGGCTGGTAGCAGCGGATATTAAGGAATCATTGTACCTAAAAATATTCGATAGACTTATCAAAAGTCAAACATCATCAGGCAAAAAACCACTCTTAAAAAAAAATATTTCAAGGACGCGCGCAACCAAAAATTTTTATACTCTTGCAACCTGTTGCTACAGAGTATAATAGTTTTGTTCACCTAACGGTTGTACGTATTACTTATATTATATATACGTACGTATATAAATAGTCAGGATGATGAGAAAAGTTGAAATCCGGGTGACTGTCTGTCTGCCCTTCCGTCCGTGCAAGCACGCCGACTTGTAATGAGTTTAATGTACATATCTCCTAAACTACTAAAGCTACAACAAGCAAATTTACTCAGCTGAAATACCATAATCTCTCCTATCGACAGTGTGTACGCCGGAGACATTAAATTTTACCTCCGAGATTTTTTTATGGGAGCTGGTGTGAAAATTAGACGATCGCCGTGACACCGTCCACTTTTTGGTGAAATCATATACATATCTAGGGACCAGACCGACCGATTTCGACTAAATTGAGTACGTGATATTCTTTTCATATTCCTATGCCTCAGTGGAAAAGTGGACGAAATCAGACCACAACCACGCCTACTTCATACATAACATAGTTTTATATTCCATTTGATTCTTTCTCTTCGAGTGTCCAAATCATGAAGTAATTAATATAACGGGATAAAAATCCAACCAAAACTGTTTGAGCTTAAAGATATCGACAATGTAGACTTCGTTATCTATTGTTGGCTTTTGATCGAAAATATCGGTCAATGAATGGGATGTAAAATCGAAATTCAGAGAGAATCTCTACACATTTTCGAACTTCCGGGTGATTTTATCGGCCAATAAGTAGCTATCACAATGAAAATGAGAATGTGTTTTACTCATAACAGTTTATTTTTGTGCCTAAAGTAAATAAAATAGGGCGAAAACTTAACTTATCCCATATATAACATGCATATACATAGGTGGGTTCCAAAGTAAACCGGACTTTATGAATCTAGATCCCACTGGTGGCGCCATCTATATGGCGACTCTGCTTTCTTTATGAATTTTCCAGAGAGAATTTCATGACATTTCATCGATTGGAAGTGAAGTTATTTCGTTTTTAGTGTCAGTATGTTTGTGTTATCGGTGCGAAAATGAGCTTCGAACAAAGAGCGAACATTAAATTTTGTTTTAAAATTGGTAAAACTTTTACCGAAACGTTTCAATTGATGAAACACGTTTATGGCGATGATTACCTATAGCAGAGTGCACGAGTGGTTTCAACAATTTCAAAGTGGTCGTGAGGACATAAATGATGATCAACATGTGGGCCAATCAAAATCCGTGGTCACCGGAAATTCCATCGAAACTGCGTGAATTCATCAAAGATCAGCCGAAATCATCATTGAAATTCATGGAAATGGAATTGAACATCTCCAAAACATCGATTTATCGCATTTTGACCGAACACAACACAAATTGACTGACGACCAGAATCCAACATTCGAACGACGCTTGTGACCGATTATTTGACCAAAAATCACATTTTAAACATTAACCACTCCCCGTATTCACTTGATATGGCACCGTGCGACTTCTTCCTTTTCGGAAAAATGCATTTGCTCATGAAAGGAAAGCGTTATGCAGATGTAAAGGCCATTCAAAAGGCTTGCACCGGCATAGCCGGCATGGCGGCAAAAAAAAAAAAAAAAAAAAATGTTTAAAACCTTACCCCCTTAATGCGATTAGACCGGATTACAGAATATTTGTCCATCGTCCTAATCGCAAAGAAAGTAATCCTTAGTTCACTCAGAAGACGCTAACGCCGCTTTAGAAATATTAAGGTTTGGAGTAGAAAACCCTCAAACTTCTTGTATGTATATTAAAAACATGTACGATACACAAGAAAAATGCCACAAAAAATTTACCATTTATGTGTCCATAGTATGTATGTATATACATATGATCAACGTGATGAGTTGAGTTAATTTTGCCATGTCCGTCTGTCTATCTGACTGTTTAAACGCTAAAATTTTTCTCACGAGCTTTTTCCCCCAAAGAATTGATTCATTTGTCAGAACCGCCGATATCGGATCACTATAGCATAGCTGTCATATAAACTGAACGATCAAAATTAAGCTCTTGAATAAAAAGCGTTTTTGTTTTTTAAAGATATCTTCTCGAACTTTGACATAGATTATTTTCTAAAGCGACGCTACAATATCTGAAGAAATATATATATATACTATATAATCTAGTTATCATACTAACTGAACGATCAAAATCACGATCTTTTGTGGAAAATTCTCTATATGTGAAGTACTAACTTTGGTGCAACCGAAGATAAAATTTTTTTTTTGTTAAATACTATTAATAGTGAAGACACACCGCGGAATACTGTTCATATAAAGATTGCTGACTATGGTATTAGCCGTCAAACAGCGCCAAATGGATCGAAGGGCTTCGGAGGTACTGAGGGTTTTATGGCTCCTGAAATTATACGTTACAATGGTGAAGAGGAGTATACTGAAAAGGTGGAGTTTGATTACAATCATATTATGAAAACAGTTCAAAATTGTTAAATTTTTCTGCAGGTCGACTGCTTTTCATTTGGAATGTTTATTTACGAGATTATTAGCTTGCGTCAACCTTTTGAAGGCTACGAGTCTATAAAGGAATGCATACTGGAAGGAAGTCGTCCACCTCTTACTCAGCGGGAAACGCAATTTCCCACGTATTGTCTTGATCTTATGGTTCTCTGTTGGGATGAATTGCCAAAAAAACGTCCATCAGCTAGTCAAATTGTATCAATACTTAGTGCTCCTGAGTGCATACACTTGTTGGATACAATATCCCTACCTCACAACGAAAAGGTGGTTTGCGGTATTTTTAATGCCTTTGCTACAAATGAGGGTTTGTAATTCTTTAAATTTATTCATAATCGTATCTAGAATTTTTCGCTTTGACACAGATGGAACAACAGGTTTTGAGATTTGGCTTCCTTCCTACAATTCACGCATCGACATTATAGATGTTTTACCATCTGGTAATTTTTTACAGGGCAGTACCATATTTTGCGAGGATCGTATCCAAATGGATAATTCCCCTCGTTCAGATTTAAGCAATAGCTCAAAGAGTAGTCGGTCACGTTCCAATTCACGTCAGCATAAAATTAATATGATTTGTTGTTGTATTATTGAAGATTGTGTTTGGATCGGTGATACGATAGGAAATATACACTCTTACAGGTATGTTTTACATGAAATTAGACTCACATCCACCTAATAAAATAATTTTTTTTTTCTAGTATCAAAAGCTATGCGCACACTTTTACTTACATGTTGGATCCAGTTATTAAGTCTCCAGTTATAAGTCTAGTATATCTTCGTAACATTGAACGCGTCGCTATTGGCTTACACAATGGTCGCGTTTTTTTAGTAGACTCTACGAAAATACCAACAAATTGTGCATTTGCTGAAGGTACATTCGTACTTACTGAAATTTGTTCCGGTCTTATATTACATAGTGCATGTTCCGTGATTATTGATAAGTAAGTTATTGTCGAAATGCAAGCATAACTAGATGACACTAATTGGTATTGTCTTCTTAATTTTCAGTGAATATGAACTTTGGTGTGGTGAAATGGCCGGTAAAATTAATGTATTCCCGCTGAACAAGAGCGGAGTTTGTGGGCATCAGTCATTATGCCACAGCGATGAACCTAATATTATTGAAGATGTAAAAGTCGCACGTATGTTCGCAACAGACGACTTTGTATTTTCTTGTCTTTATCCTGGTTTTATTGTATACCAATGGAATGTATATAATAAACGAATCGAAAACAAACTAGATTGCTCTAAACTCTTGCCTTGCTCGGAATCTTTGAAGAGCATAGCGATCGATGAGCATTTAAGTTTGGTTAAATGTCAGATATCAGCATTGGCTTCCCATAGTAATGAATTGTATATTGGTACAACGTGGGGTTGTCTGATAATCACCGAATTGAATACGCTGAGGCCGATTACCGTTTTTCGTCCATATGAAAACGAGGTAGTTTAAATTAACAATCAATTAATTAATTGTGAAATTAGTTTTTATAAATAACTTAAGATTTCAATATATACATATATAAATATATATTCTGATTTAGTATATTACAGACAGTCTTATGTATATGTATTTATTTATTAATTGCAGATAAAAAGTATTATTACTGTGCCTCATCCAAATTTCCCATTAATAGCAACTATTGGTCGGCGCTATCGTTCTTTGATCGCGCGGTTTATGGATATAGACAACTCTCAGGAAGGAATCAAGCCTACAATTTATGAACAAGGGGGTGAAGTACGTTCGGCATTTCGGGATATTGATAACCATATTCATGTTATGTTGTGGAGAACTAACAACTGGGCATAGTTAAAAACTTAGTCAATATTATTAATTTTGATAACATACTCATATAATTCCACAAAAACTCGAATATCTTTACTATATATATTTCTTTTATACTCATCTCTGTATACACATTGTAATACCCAGATGTAATATTTAGAAAATTATTTAGGTTTTTAGTTATGTAATTTTTAGTTTATTCATTAAAATATAAATTATTATAAAGAAATTAATCCTTTAGTGATTTATGGTCTTGTGTAGATGAGACAGATGGAATAGAATTGCGTCCGCGAGAATACATTGAAGCAGTATTTTTAAGAACTCGCGTATAGCTATTAAAATCCAGTGCAAACTTTAATTCTTCTACAAATACTTCTCTCATGGACAACTGAAACGATCAAAAAATATTAAAAATTATTGTATTTTATGTTATTTTATTGAACCTACGTGATAATGGCTCGCCTTTGTATGGATATAATAAAACCAAATAACTATTCCATAAACAAATGCCAAGGCACTTCCTACACCCAAGACGATGTAAATACCTGATAAATTCTCCATTTTTAGCTCGGTGTCTTCACTACGTTGCTTACCGGACTAAATAAAAACATAACCATACATAAACAAATGTAACTTCATTTAATATTTATTATAATGTTATATAATTTCATAGTGAAAAATCAAAAAGCGATGAGAATCAAACTGACTATATTTGATTAAGTTTTAATCAGCTGACAAAAACAAAGAATTTGAAAATATTGCTTGCTTTCTTGTCCCTGTTTTTAATATAAAAAAGGACAGTTAATAATTTTATTATTATATTAAATTAGGGTTGAAATGAAATGAAAGTGCCAATAGCTTGAGAAGATATTAAAGAAATTTTATAGTCGCATGTAACGAATGAACAAACAAGTAAAAAATATTCATATATCGATATATGATGTTAAAGATATGGTATGCTTAAATTAGGAGAATAATGTTGGAAAAGGACTTCGGTGATAATTGTTTGTCTCGGGCAAATGTTTTTGATTGGTACAAATTATTCAAAGAGGCTCGAGAACGCTTGACGAGGGGGACGACGTCAATCCCAGGACGGCCATCAACATTAACTTATAATCAACGCGTCAATAAAATAAAGGAATTTACTGGTATCATTGGAATATCGGAAGGATCAGCGTAATCAGTTTTTAAAAAGCATTTGGGCTTGAGAAAAGTGAAAGCACGATTTTATTATTATATTAAGTTAGGGTTAAAATGAAATCGAAGTGCCAACAGGTTGAGAAGATATTAAAGAGATTTTATAGTCGCAAGTAACGAATGAACAAACAAGTAAAAAATATTCATGTATCGATATACAATGTTAAAGATATGGTATGCTTAAGTTGGGAGAATAATACCTACATACATAGAATCCTTTTGTTATTATGATAAGAAATTGATTTATACTCACAGAACAAATGCCGGCACCTACTTCATTCCACCATTTATTCTTCATCTTTTCTAATGTGCCCTGTTCTTGCAATTGAAGCAGTGCATTGTTGAATTTGTCGCGGTAAGGCCAATCTATAGTTACATAAACATTGTGAGTTTGTTATAGATTATTTAGTTATTAAAGATGGCTGATTTTTACATTATTATTAAATAGTCAAAACTTTTGATTAGACGAAATATTATTTATTATATTCATATGATTTCCACATTTTCTTACTTTTTCTCATTGCTATACCATATCCTTTTTCATCCAATGCATTACCAATTTTACTCAAATTGCACATGCGCATTGTGTGATATTCAATTGAAGTGGATTCCATCAAGAACGCATATCCTTTATCTACGCGATTGACACCTTCCGTGTTAGAATCCGTCAAATATTTAGGATTAGCATTCATGAAATCGTTCATTTTAATATAACGAGGATCCTCTGATTTCTAGAATAAAATGAATTGGTATTCTTCAATTAGTACGTCATGTTTTTTAACATTATATAATAAATACCTCGAAAAATTCTCTCGTTGAACCGATCTTTTTTGCACCGTATGCTACTTTTTCGGCAACGAGATCGTCTATGGAGTTAATAATACTAGTAGGATTTTCAATGGTTAAAAAAGCGGCTAAATTTGCAGTGTAAGATGAAACCATAAGCAAAGTGAAAAACCACCAAATAGAAGCCACGGTGCGAGTGGAAATGGCTCTAAAAAGTAAAAAAAAAAATATTTTCAATTTATTTCACGTTAGGTTCCCTCATCTTACATGTAATGTGCACGTAGTATGTATCTTAAGAAATTTTTAGTGCAGTAATGAAGTAAGTTAATGATAATTAAGGAATTCTAACTTAAAATAAAATTCTTGTATTTTACTTACTTTGGTTCCATTTCGGAACCTTGTTGCAGTAGAGCACCAGTAGTAAACCATAAAGAATTTCCTATAGTAAATTGATTTACTAATTCTGATGGTTCTTCAATGCAGGGATGAGGATTATCCCATTCTGAAGGCGAAAGACGTCCCAATATAAAAAAACTGAATGAAACAAAAAGAAAAGAAAGTCCCAAAAGCCACCAAACTCCTTGCGAAAATGGATCCATAAATGTAAAGAATGCTTGCGTGTCTTTTTGTGGCTCTACATGTATAATTGCTATACCTAATGATAGTACTGTTATTATCGATTTTTGTTCGTGGGTGGTATAACTTTACCTAAGTTCATGAAGGGTATGGAGAAATCGACCACCTGTTGACGTGCTGCTGTTATTGTCAAATCTGTTATGGCTAAATCTGCTCTCTAGGAGTAACAAAAGTAAAACTTTCGATAATATATATATTATGTATACATGTTAAAGAATATATCTTCATATCTGTTGATACTTACCCCTTTAATAATTTCTTTTAACATTCCAGAAGTCGTATTTGTGGTAGTATTATAAGATCCGTAATCGTTACCTCCATCTTTTAAAATGAAATTAAAGCCAAGCTTTTGTGCTAACTCTTTTATAAGATCAACGCCATAACCTTCATATTGGCTATTTCCTTCTAGTTTTTCATAGCTTTCTACTAAGCTAGCGTAGGGTTTGTTCTAATTTGTGTTGAAAAATAAATAAGATCGTTCATATACTGTGTATGCTACAAATAATTAATGTTTCTATGTTTATAAAGTAATACATCTAAGAATGTATTAGAACGTGACAAAATAATAATAAATAAGTTTTACGTGTATTTTCATTTCATATATGTATTACTGTGATGATATTTATTTTTAATAATTCGCGTGTTTTTCGAATCGGTAAATTTTGACTTCTTCGATTTTTACTATGTCTGAATTTATTGAACAAAGAAGTGCGATAATGCACCATCTCATATTGCATTGGTTATTCGTGATCACTTCGCCACATTTTCAACTAATATCATGCCGCAACCACCGAATTCGCCTGATTTACCTTCGTGTAACTTCTGGCTATTCAGCAAATCCAGGAGACCACTCCGAGGACAACGTTTTGACTCAATTGAGGATATAAAAGCTGAATTGAAGGAGGCATGATGGCCATCACGACGGAGGATTTTTCCAAGTGCTATGATGACTGGAAAACTCGTTGGCATTATTGTATTGCAGCGGGAAGGGATTACTTTGAAAGAGATGAGAGAGGTGTGTTCAAAAAGTATCGCGAATCGTAACTGACAGTTTTCTTCGATTGCAGGGGCGTGGTGCATCATGAGTTCTTGACACAGGGAAGAACGATCAATTAGGAATATTACCTGCAAGTTATGCGCAATTTGCGCGAAGCAATCCGCCAGAAACGTCCGGATTTGTGGAAGATCAAAAATTGGCTTTTGCACCACGATAACGCCCTTGCTCAAACACATCGTTGCTTGTGCGCGACTTTTTGGCCAAAAACAACACACTAATGATGCCGCAGCCACCGTATTCCCCAGATCTGGCCCCCTGTGACTTTTTCTTGTTCCCTAAACTGAAGAGGCCCATGAAAGGACGACGTTACGCTTCTCTTGACGAGATAAAGACGGCATTGAAGGAGGAGCTGAAGAAGATAAAAAAAAAAAAATGATTTTTTGATTCGAAGATTAGAAAAACCGTTGGCACAAGTGTATAATATCTCATGGGGATTACTTTGAAGGGGACAAAATAGATATTCATGAATAAATGAATAATTTTTGAAAAAAAACACAAAATTCGTGATACTTTTTGAACACACCTCGTACATATATTCGATTTTCTTTATTTTCACAGTCAGTGTTAAGCTTTTATTAGAAACAGTTCTGCAAAATTACATACTTTTAACTATTTACTTAAAGGCCGGCAATTGGAAAAAAACTCCATTGTTGTGTGGGATATGTGGTATAGTTGTTCGATCTGAATATCAAAATGCACCCATGTATAAAATTTCGTTTGGATATCTCAAAAACTGACAAAGAAATTTCTATAATCCAAAAAAAAAAAAACAAAAAAAAATAAACCATCTTATAAGATCGCTGGCTCAAGTTGTTCAGAATGAACTAACGAGTATTTCATTCGTACCCGATTATTTGGCTCCCTGTAAATCAATCCGCTCGGGTATGTATATAGTATATGTTGCCAATTGCTCTTAAAGCTCAATTTTTACTCATATAAAAAATATATCTCTTCAATTTGGAATAGTTTCATCATTGTTAACTGAAGCTTCCGATGAGAAATTCGACAAAACCATAACAATATCTAGGTCATGTTCTAAAGTGTTGGGCATTATACATTCCATTACTTTAATTTAAATCTATATGTACATATAACAACTCTACTTAAACTCAAATCACATTATAATATGCTACTGCATAATAAACATAAACTCAAAAACTTTTAATTGAAGAAAAAAAAAAATAATGATAAATATCCAACACACATCTTACTACCCTAATTAACTATTTGAAGTGTAATGAAATAAATAAATATCTGGTTCAAATTATCTACATATTCATTAGCTTAATTTAGAGTTGACTCATAGTTTAGGTTTAAACTATGATTAAACTAATTAGTTCGTTTTGTAGACAATATTTTACTTATTTTGTTGTCCATATTCCTATCGTTTTGGGTACACTGTGTTATGTATTTTATATATTGTATATTTACCGGGACATTCAATAATACAACAAATGTTTTATTGGCCAGCGAATTATCGACATTGTCGATTACAGAATTTGTCTGCGCCACACGCTGTATGGTTAGGTTTGAAATGTCGTCCCAGGTTCCAATTTTTATAATTCCAGATGGTTGTAATTCAATTATATCTAAAGTAAAACCCTTCCGTACATTCCCATCAAAATATATCGGTCCGGTTAACGTTCTTTTCTGAAGTTTCAGCTTTGGCAAAGAGAATAAAAAACATATATTTGGGTTAGAAACATTGAATTATCAAGAGTTAGTGTTGATGCTTATATTTGAGAGTTCACGTAATTGTATAGGCAATAACATTATATTAAGCAATTCATCCAAGTTTGGTCATTTCGTATTTATTGTTGACTAGAGGACTCGTCCAAGCTCTACTGTGGCTCATACATAGACTGTACTACGAATATTATCTATATGATTTCTAGTCAACTCCTACCTTTAAAAGATACGTATACAAATTTGGCAACTGAGGAACTATTAGATATAGCATTTTGGTGTTAATAAAGCATTGCTTTTTGTGAAAAAAATAATGTCGAATTTTGGCTCTGCATCAAACGTTTGCTAAGTTGGAAAGAGGCGAAATGAGCACCGAGGACAATGAATGCAGTGGACGCCCTAAAGAGGCGAAAGCTGTGTACAAAGTGGGTCGCGTAAGTTCATAATCCAACAGCGAATTGCTGATTCTGAATGTTTCAGTGGTCTTTAATCGTAATAAAACCGAATTTTTGCATCGGTGTGTGACAATAGAATCATGGCTCCAACATTTCACACTGGAGTCCAATCGACAGTCAGACTAGTGAACTGCACATGATGAACCGATTCTCAAGCGTGGAAAGACGAAAGAGTCGGCTAGCAAGGTTATGGCATCAGGACTTTGGGATGCAAGTGGTATAATATTCACTGACTAATTAGTGGGGCAGTTATGATCCATTGCACTGCGTTTTTGTCTGCAGTTCTATTCTACCATTCCCAATATTCAGCAAATGTATTGTGTTATTTTTGAGGAAGGATCAGAGTGAAATTGTACTCATATACTTTGTCCTTTCCGTTTAAATATTGCACTGCTCTGTGCGGTGCTTCGAAGATATTTCTGTATTTTATGTTAGATGTCGCGTTTGTTTTGTTATATAATTTAGGATCCTTGTTCAGAGCAACAAATAGTATAATTAATATAAAAATTGGACGATGGGCGTGGCACCGCCCACTTTGTGGTGCAACCCCATATCTCGGGACCCGTGCAACCGATTTCAACAAAATTTGGTACAAAGCATTTTTTGATATTCTTATGTTCCATTGTAAAAATGGATGAAATCGAAGACAAATAACATTTACTTCCCATATAACACAATTTTAGATTCCACTTGATTCGTTCAGTCCAGTACACAATACAACGGGATGAAATTGTGAACAAAAAATGTTTTCAGTGTGTCCCACCTTATTACCAAAAATTGTCCAATAAAAACTGTTCAAGCCCCTAGGTACCGAATATTTCGACCCCGGTACCTTTTTTTTCGGAAAATGTGTGACATATATAACTGATGTAAGGGATAATTCTGCTGTTATAACGTTATGTCTGTATGTCAAGAAAGGGTTGAATCAGGCCAATGCTTCCCTTAGCCCCCATATACTTAATATAAAGATTTTCGAAATTCGGGGTGAGTTATTTCAATGAAAATAAGAGAGCGTGTTTTATTATAATTCCGTTGCACCCGAACTTAGCTAGTAATAAAATTTTCAAATGATTCTTACATGAATTATGATTTGAAATATAAGTTTCTGAATCTTCTCTATATTATTCACTTTTAGCATAAAGAGATAAAAAGTATTCTATGTTTGTTCCCTGGTTCTAAGGTACTTCCGTACCATTTTCAGTCGTTCTTGAATTATAAATAGCGTAATTAACACGACTATATATGTATAAATGAAGAAGATGTAAGTAATTTGCTGGAATAACTTGACAGTCGACATTTCCTGAATCTTCTCTGTAGAACGTCTACTCTGTCCCGTGTAAACCGAAAGGATAACACTGAAAGAAAGATGCCGACAACCGGGAACAAAAATATATTTTCGATATAACACAGGACAAAAAAAAAAAATATAAAAATAAGATAGCATTTCTGACAAATACCGTTCTCATGTAATTTTTAAATGAAGAACCATCATCCAGAACACTTTCACTGCGATCACTACAATTCAAAGGTACATTTCGTACTGTAAGATGTTTTGTAGTTTCCGCAAATAGTTGAACCGAGTCATATGTTAAAGCCATGGAAACAGTTATAGGACAAGATCCTATAATAAAAAAAGTATAATATATTATAATATGAGTTATACAATATTAAAAACACTCATAAGCACCTTACCATTTCTTAAATCTTCTAACGAAGATTTGTGGCCCATCTTCTCCATAATTTCCTGAATCGCTTTTTGTTCCGGGGAAAACAATCTAAAGCTTGTTATGTTCGCTTCTGTGTATTTATATTCCTCAAGATCAAAAGCGTGGAAATCTAAATTTGCGATAATGTACTTATAGTCCTCATTCATAATGCCAACCTGCTGAGCCTAAAATTTTGAATTATATAGGTACTTATATAACATGTGAAAATTTTAAAGAGTGCCCCACAAAATATGCTTTGTAAAATATTAAAAAAAAGAAAGATAATCCCTAAGTTCGAGAGAAACTGAACCTTAATTACACTCCTAATTACAAACTTTAAGAGATATCGGAGTCATAAAGATATGGAGAGTTTTGAAAATTCTATTTGGACAAATTGAATTTAATTTTTAGTGGAGTATTATTCTAAAAATTGTGATTTGTGCACAATTCATAATGCGAGTATTTATAAATGTCTTAAGTTAACAATTAAAAAATGCTACGTGCTTTCATGGGCCTTGTAACGAAAAACATTTTATACTTAAAACCAATTTAACTTTTGTATTTAAAAGTAAGGATAAAAACACTTTTTGGTATAATTGTTTTTGGATAGACAGACTTTTTTATATTTATTATTTCTAGGTTACTTTACGAACATTAATTTTACATACCTGTTTTAGAAATTCTGGCATTGTGTCAGAAGAGCCAGTAACGACAATGTGATTATCCCCTAATTTTTTCACCCGTCTCAAAACAGACTTATAATTGTTGTTCATCTCCATGTCATAACGCAAAACCGTTATAGTCGGGCTATTATTGCCATAATATGCTAGGAGTCCATTTAGTATATTAAGATACTCAACTTTACAGCGTCAAAAAAAAATAAACTCCTGTCATTTTATTTTTTATACACCATTCATTAATATAAGTAGTTATAAAATAAACCTTCATGGTCTCTCAGAGAGTTTTAATATTCAATATTAGGTGCCTAATAAGACTAAAGGATTTATATGTAAGTAAAAGCATTATTTACAGAAGTAAGAAAAGGTTAAGTTCGGGTTAGTTCGGACACTTTATACCTTCGCAATTTCCGAAATCTATATAGAAATTTCTCCTAAAATACGGTATCCGCGTCTCGCCTTTGCCTATTTAGATGAGTTTATGTTTCGTATGTTTCAATCAAATTAATTGTATATTTTAATTAGCAATATGCCGTTCGGGGTGTATAACGTAATGCCGACAATAAAAACTCGAAATTTGGAATTCTGACAGCCAAAATACCGACAAATCAAGAAAAGGTGACGTTGCTCAGGATCATAACACATAGTCAGTAGAAATAAGGCAGGCAAGGTATAATATTTTTCACATGTCGGCATTTTGGTTTGTCGGTGTTTTGATTTGTTGGTGTTTTGATTTGTTGGTGTTTTGATTTGTCGGTATTTTGATTTGTCGGAATTTTGAATTAGCTGCATATTTAAATTTTGTCGGTATTTTGATGTGTCGGCATTTTGAATTTCGGCATTTTAAGGATATACCTGCCGTTCGTTATATGACTTTCTATATCTTCTTTGTGCTTGACTAAGTTTTTGGCTTTTGACAGATTTTGAATGTTATGGAAAACTCCTATAATAGTCTGCTTTTACACTTTAGACATAATAAATTTATCATATATCATTACCAGACTCATATAAAAAAATAAAACGCGACCACTTGTAAGCATCGAGCAAAAAATATAAAGCTTTTGAAAAGTCCATAAAGTGGGGATATAAGTTAAAAGCCTCTGGGTTTTCATTCATTTCTGAAAAGAAATAGGGCACATCCTTTGCATCGCAAATTGTGGTCAAGTGTCTAGCAGTGTGTTTAGAAGAGGGACCAAAAATTCCACCTACACCATTCTAAAATAAAATAACACTTCAGTAAACGAATATAAAAAGAATGATTCAACGTTTTACGTTTACCTGTAATAGTTTGCATAATATGCTATAAGCTTGAAAGGAATCTCCATAATTCACCTCCTCTTTTATAATTTCCAGAGGTATTTTTATTTCGGCATTGGCTACTTCAATTGCATGCTCAAAAATTAGACCCATTTCTGTACTATACTGATCAGTAACTAAACCTAACAAAAAAGTTATAATATAAAATATTTATATACATATTATCTAACTAATGCGAAAATTAAAAGGAAACATTAAGCAATGCCTAAGTTCGTGATATTCAACTTTTAATTGGTCATCCTACAGAGTAGTTAATATAAACAAGTAAGGAAGGCCTAAGCTCGGGTATAACCGAACATTTTATACACTTACAACTTGGAAGGTTTTAAGTCACGGAAATATCTTCCATTGTTGCAAAATTTACCAATTAGTTTAGATAGTTTTAATTACTACTTCTGTTAAGGGGGTAGCTTAGAACGGCGTTCCGTTGTGGTACGATATTAACACAAATTGTTAAAGGTTTTCATTAAGGCACCTCACATACCATCATCATTATATGTATATGGATTAAACTGAACTAGATGTTTGAAAATCCATCCGATTCTATCCAATCAAATTTATTGAGATAACTCACATATTGGCCGATATATGTAAGTATGTGATATAAAGTCAATCGGAAGTTCGAAAATCTTTACATTTGGTATATGTGGGCTACTTTTCCCATTGACACGATTCAACCCATTTTTAGCATACTGACATATTATTATCATATTATTGTCTCCGAACTTCAAGTATATTTCTAACACATTTACCGATCCTTTCGGCAAAAAGTCCTCCATTGGCACTGGGTCTTCAGTATCTGAATGATTTTTGACGATTTTAAGACAAGGAGAGGGCATATATCAAATGCACTCTGGGTGTAAAGTTTTATCCGTTATATTTATTGGGGCTTGATTTGTGAACTGAGATATGAAAGCATTAGATTGAATTTTAAGTTGCTATTTGGGAAGTAGGCTGGTGATTTGACATCTACAATGCTGATCTTCTTAAGATGCCAAGGAACATGTGTACTAAGTTTCATTAAGATTTTAATTTTTACTCAGGTTACAGGTAGCTCGGACGGACTATTAGTTACAGGTAGCTCCGACTTCAACTCTTCCTGATCATTTACCTATATATATGTATGGATATGGTACGCAAATCTATATCTCTCTCGATTAGCTTTTGGTGATACAAACAACCGTTAGGTTAACAATATATTCTGTGGCAACATGCAACATGAGTATAAAAATAAATTATTCACGAGAGCGAGTGTTCACGGTGCGCTATGTACAGTTCATGCCCCTAAGTGCACTGAATGTAGGGAAAATCTTCCTCTGAGCTCAGTATTCCATGGCGCTTTCTTATTCTCTGTTTCCTTATTATAATATTTATGATAAAAATTAGGACTTAAAAAAAATATGGAACGAAGTCCTGAATATGACTGCCAATCTGAAATTTAGAGAAATATGCATATACGAATGTAATATAAAAGATAATTCAACTTAACTACTAAACACAACCTATTGTACAAATATTTACGCTCTCCATATACATAGTCTAAAAATAGTATAGATTTTGTGGTACATTATTATTGTGACATATTTCAACTTTACCTATTTGTATTGTTTTAGATAAACTATATTTATCGTTATCGTATTCCTTTCTACTCCATATTTCGTACTGCGCTTTGGAAAACCAAAAATGTTTACTCAAAAATGCCAAAAGTAAATAAATGTTACGTTCTATAAACATCTTTTCTTTATTTTCGCTTTTAAAACTATATATATACGAAAAAGCGATCAGCTACACATGGCGAACTTGTGGCGACTGATTCTGAATTTTTCTTGTTGACTACAAGAAAGATAGAAACCGAAATGAAAATTGTTTATAATTACAATAAAAGTTTTTCAGTTAGTTTCGTGTGTGACTTATCGTATCGCAATCTTGTACTCTATTACTCTGGGTAGTCTTCATAAATCTGATGAATATCAAACTGATGGAGCTTTTTCTCATACCATCTTATAAAGCTTTTCAAAGTCGTGAACCACATAAAGTATGTATGTGCACAAAAAAAAAAATTGGTCGAACGTATAAAACTTATGTTTATTATTCAATTTCAGAAATATTTATACAAGTTATAGTATAAATATAGATTCAGAATTCAAGAATATAATATTCAAGATATTTTTTATAAGCGAATAATCGTAATTTAGACTTAACATCCATCATAAGCGCTTGCACAGAATCCTTATTGAAGTCTTTAGTGACGTTTCGTCACTTATTAATAAATTGCCTCTCCTTTTTCAATGTATGTTGCGTCTTTAATAGTTTCGCTTTAATAATGGCCCAATAAGTCTTAATCGGCCAGAGCTCTGGGCAATTCGAAGGGCTCACCTCTTTGGGAACAACAACCACTCTATTGTCTTGGTACAACTTTAAAGTGGTTTTCCGTAATGACATGTCGCAAGATCAGGCCTAACCAGTATTGGATGCTTATAAAGTTTAATTAAAGGCAAAATACGTTTCTGTAAGCACTCATTAACATAAATTTCTTGAGAACCCTACAAATGGCCTGCCGTACTAGAAATTTTTTTGGGAAATTTTATTTTTAAATTTATCAGAAACATTTCCCCTTTTGTTTGTTGTGTAAAATTGTCTTCCGCTTTTACATAGGATTCATCGTCCATTACAGCGCAGTAAAAATTAGGCATGAACTTTTCATATAATTGTCGAGCACGTCGTTTTGCCAAAACATGTTGGTTATCATTGCGGTTTGGTAATTAGTTTTTTAATTATTCGACAAATAACAAAGAGAGCTCGGGCACTTCAAAGCGCTAGTGTGAAACCTTAAACGCGTTTTTCTCAAAACTATGTTTTTTGAACTGGTGACAACTGAAGTGCTGAAGGTTTCTAAAGCAAAAAGCATTTGTGTTGTCGTAACAATTTTCTTTTTTCATTGTTGTTGAAAAAGCGCTACTTCAGCTTTGAGCTTCGTTTGCAGTTCTTTGTTTCCGGGCAAGATTTGTCCAAAACGTCTAATATGCTGAATACAATGCTTGCGACACAACATGGCATCACGACAGTGAACTGAAAACGGCATTGTGCATCCTACTACATGAACACATGTACACAAGACAACACAGCTCTCCATTTTGCATGTACACAATTTCGTTGTGGCCATACTAATACCTTGCACTTCAATGAAATTTTAATATTTTGTTCAAAGTGAAATTTTTAATGCAAAAAATAAGTAAATAGGTATATATTTTTGTTTTAAATTATCAATTGTTATTACAAATGATATAATAGAGCTATTTTATGCTTTTATTTGTAAAATAACATTGAGTTTGTAAGATCTGTGAATAATTTTACATTTTACATATTAGTGGCACCACCACTCTTCCTCATCTCTCTATCTTCCATTCTACTGTCAACTCTACTGTCGTCCTACTGTCGTTGGCAAATATAGGAGAATATTGAAGTTAGCGAGAACGACAACTGTCGGCCTACCGTCGTGTAGTCGTGCAATTGTCAAAATAACAGTGTCCATAAGAACGCGTGTATTTTAATATTTGACAGATGTCGTTTGTCGTCTGTCGCAACCATTGTGTTCAGCGTATCACTAGGCATTCAATGATTACAGTTAAATCGTTTTCTTTCAAATTCAGGTTAAACAGCTGACTCAAATTGAAACTCTCAAGAACTTCATAGGAAAACCGCGTTTTTAAATCTTGCATGACTGTGTCATACGCTGAACACAATGGTTGCGACACAACATTGCATCACGACAGTGAACTGAAAACGGCGTTGTGCATCCTACTACCTGAACGCATGTACACAAGACAACACAGCTCTCCATTTTGCATGTACACAATTTCGTTGTGGCCATACTAATACCTTGCACTTCAATGAAATTTTAATATTTTGTTCAAAGTGAAAGTTTTTATGCAAAAAATAAGTAAATAGGTATATATTTTTGTTTTATATTATCAATTGTTATTACAAATGATATAACAGAGCTATAATAGAGCTATTTTATGCTTTTATTTGTAAAATAACGTCAAGTTTGTAAGAGCTGTGAATAATTTTACATTTTACATATTAGTGGCATCACCACTCTTCCTCATCTCTCTATCTTCCATTCTACTGTCAACTCTACTGCCGTCCTACTGTCCCAGGCAAATATAGGAAAATTTTAAATTTAGCGAGAACGACAACTGTCGGCCTACCGTCGCATAGTCGTGCAGCTGACAAAATAACAGTGTCCATAAGGACGTGTGTATTTTAATATTTGACAGCTGTCTGTTGTCGTCTGTCGCAACCATTGTGTTCAGCGTATCAATGAGTGGAATGTATGCAGAAACCCTGTAAAAGTCTTCACAGCTTTGAGATAGGTGATTGTTTCGATAACTCTGACGAACGTATGTTGTGGGTTTTTTTCACTTCAATATCTAATTTTCAGCCATCTGTGTAGCATTAGAAAAAAATTTATTAAAGTGATGATCAGCATGCATGTTGTTATGACGTTTGATGCTTTCGCAAGGTCGATTGATTTGTTCTGCAGAATCATACTAAGTGGCTGCGTCAGTGATAAAACATCACTGAGACAGAAAATTCCAATAATAAATAAATTCGAAGTTGCACAGTACTGTGACTAAATTCGACGCGTGTGTCTGTCCCTCCGTCTGCCCTCGGTGCAAACGAAATATAATTACCAAATTTGCTCTGTATAAATTCTTTAATCACTTCTACCGACAGTGTGAAAAAGAAAGATTTCGGATTATAACCCTGCCAGGGACATTAAATTTTCCATCCGAGATGGTACGAGAGGGCTTTGTAGGAACTGGTGTTAAATTTGAACGATGGGCGTTGTTGCATCGCTCACTTTTACGTGGAAACCCGTTACGCAAGATAACCTTGACATTTCTACATTACAGTACGAAAAAGGGGCGAGATTACTTTCAAGTGTACAAATCATGAAGCAATCAATTGTGTGTCCCCTTACGACCAAAAATTGTCCAAATCTGACCGAAACTATTCAAACCCCAGACGCCAAATTTGTGAACTCCAGTTCCTATTGAGAACTTTTCATCGAAAATATCGGCCAATCTGATAATATTATGCTTATATGCCGAAAATGAGTTGAAATGAATAAAAAATTCCCTTAGCCCCATATATATATTTTTTGGAACTTTCGAACTTCCAGCCGACTTAATAAAATTTAGTGAACGTTTTTTATAACGCTGCATCTTTGTGCCTAAAACAGATAAAATCGGATGAAAGTTGCCCCAGCCCCCATATAGCAAATATAAGGATTTTAAAACATCCACTTAGTTGATTTTACTCCTTATATATTGATGATTGTGTGTGAGGTAACTTAATTATACTAAATTATCATTTGTTCTCTGTTAATAATATGTTTTATTTCTACTACGCTTATAACCAATATTCGTAATATAACACGTGGATAAATAAGTCCTGGGACTGACGCATAGATGGCGTTGCCAACAAAAGTTCCGTATTATTTTTCATAAGTACAAACCTTCAAAATATACCTGTCAAAATTTCATGTCATTCTGATGTTTGGTTCACGAGTTACAGCGATTTAAGTGACGCTTATCTTGATATTCTCAAAACAATGGATTCGAAACAGTTTCATGTGTTGATTTATCATTGCTTTTTGATGAAGAAAAACACAGTGCAAGCTCAGCAATGGCTTGAAAAGTGCTACGGGAAATCTGCTCTATTAAAAACAACCATTTGTCGGACTTTAACTAGGGATGGAAAGAGCGTGAGCGGAATCGATTTTTGACTTTAGAATCGACTTCTAGTTTTTCGATTCTGGAAGTCGATTAATCAACCCCGAAAGTCGACTTTTGTGACTTAAGTCGACTTTTTATAAATTAAGCATATATTTTTAAGTTTTTAATATATTATAAAAAGTATTTTATGATTTTATTGCATACAATTCGGTATTGGATAATAAAATTGCTTTTTTTAATTTAAAAACAAAAAATTTAAAAATAAATAACTACGATACGAAATTTCTTTGCCGATTGATCTTAAAAATATTAGCTCATTAAGATGCTGAGGTGATAAGCGACTTCTCAACTGATTTGCGATAAGTCCTGCATGTGAAAATAATCGCTCACAGCGTACAGACGTTGCAACTATTGGCAAGGACTTTTTAACTACATTCCATAGACATGGATATTTAAATTTCATACTTTCCCAAATATTGTCGTAATTGTATTGGTAATCCTCCAGCCTCATCAGAATCTGCAAGATTGGAACTACAACTCACAGTGTTATAAAAATAAGACCATATATCATCATTGTCATCGTTCGTTTTCTGAGATTCCGGACCTTTAATAGCTAATATCTCACAGTGGGGAACATTAACGCCTATAGGAAAGTGTATGTTTTCATGAGTACAGTAGGAAGCTGTATAAAGTTACCTAGGTTCTCTTTCTTGCTCTTATAAGTATTTTGCGATAAAATTGAAACAACTATAGTTACTTGGTGCAGGTCTTATCTTAATTCCGTCAATTGTCGAAGTCATCGAGTAAAAGTCGATTTTAATCGATTCAAGACAGCCTTGAAACGATCCTAAAAAGTCGATTATTTCTATTAAAAAATCGATTTTTGACTAAAGTCAGAGTCGACTTTCTTATCCCTAACTTTAACGTGGTCGTGCAGACACTGAAGATGCTGAACGCTCTGACCGGCCAAATGAGGCAATCACACCGGAAGCCATCAAAAAAGTCCACCAAATCGTTTTTGAAAACCGTAAATTGAAATTGCGTGAAATAGCTGACACCTTAAAGATATCATACGGCAGTGTGTACACTATTTTGCATGAACATTTGTCTATGAGGAAGCTGTTGTCAAAGTGGGTGCCGCGTTTGCTCACGGTGGACCAAAAACAACAACGTGTCGTTGATTCTGAAATTGTGAAATTGCATGAATTCGGCTTCGAATTGCTTCCGCACGCACCATATTCAGTGGATCTGTAGCCAGCGACTACTACCTGTTTGCAGACCTCAAAAAAATGCTCCAAGGAAAGAGATTCTACTCCAACGAGGAAGGCATCGCCGAAACGAACGCTTATTTCGAGGCCAAAGATAAATCGTTCTATAAGAAAGGTATTGAAATGTTAGAGAAGCGCTGAACTGATTGTGTTGCTCTTGAAGGAGACTATGTTGATGAATAAAGTCGAGTTTTGCCAAAAAAATGTGTTTTTCTTATTTAGTACCGGGACTTATTTATCCACGTGTTAAGATTTTCAAATATCCGGTTGATTTTATATCGTATATATTTATGGGTTAATATGTATGCATATCTTAGCAAAATAGCTGAACGAATAATATTGAATATACTATAGTTCATTCACGAAAATATGTGAAGTTAGAGCGACGGATCCAAAGTACAATTTTAGGGGGAAACTATATAATTTTGAGATTTTCAGATTTTTTATGCTTTTTGTGGTTCATTAGAAATTAACATTGGACTGAACTTTTTAACTCCGTGAGAGTTCCCCTACGCCAATTCCGTGGTATTATCCTGTCATTCTTATGTAACAGTGCGAAATTAGGCGAAATGGGACTGCAACCACGCCTACGGCCACGCCATATAACACTATTTAAATTATCAGGAAACATTTTATTAGTATTTGGCATATTCATGTCGATAGATACCCACATCTCCCATATACTACATATGTATGTATAATGAATTTCGTTTTCTAACAATCGTTTTATCGAATATGTCCGTCAGTGTATGAGTTATATATACATATATACTGCATGGATTCCGATCCTCTGGTTGACGTTTTGTACCTTAAGGTATTTCTTAACGCACATATCTATTATTAGTGCAACTCATTTTTATAAACACTAGCCAAACCCTTGGCTCTGCTCGTTCCTTCTTGTCAAGGATATCATTAGTCATGGTAACAATATAATGCAAAAGTTACATTTTTTGTTGGCTTCGCGAATCACTTAAGGCAGGGATGGGCACATTTTTGCCAGAAAAGTTAGCAAAGTGCGCACGGGGCTAGATGAGGGGAATATCAGTTTACGGAGGGAAGGGCATATGAAGTTGCGAAAAAAATCAACTACATTCCTACATAGCTTAATGCTCATCGCAGAATGCAGGGATAATGGGATGCCCAACTTATTCCAGTGTGAGAGCGCCTCAAAATAAGCGTTTTTTATAACATTTTCCATTATGGCCAGATCGAACAAAATACGATTTTTTGGGCATTTAAAATAAAACACCCAACATTTATTACAATTGCAAATTATTACATATTGGACTTCTAATAAATGGCGAAACTATTTAAATTATTTTTTATGATTTTGTAGTATATTAAAACAACTGACTTTTAATGTTTCAATACTTAATAAGGTGAATTAAGCCTGTTAGTTCTCAATTATTAAATGTTTTTAATCATTGGTAACTGAAAATTAATACTACTATGCATGAAATTGAAAAACGTTTAATGAAATATATTTAAGTTTCGCATTTTCTTTGATTTTCATTGTTTTACATATTTATTAGTGATCTTCAACGGCGGCAACAAATTCCTCCGTTCACATAAATATATTTTGGTATAATTTCAACAGGAATAAAGGGATGTTTAACTTATTCCAGTGTGAGAGCGCTTCAAAATTTGCGTTTTTTATAACATTTTCCATTATGGCCAGATTGAACAAAATAATAATTTTTGGGCATTTATCAACCCAATACCCAACATTTAGTACGAATAAAAATTACTATATAGGGGTTATTTCTTATATGGAGAAAATATTTAAATCCTTTTAAAGTACATTAGAACAACTGACTTTTGACCTTTCAATACCCAATAAAAGAATTTAAGCTTGTCAGCTCTCAATCATTAACTGTTTTTAATCATTCTCCATTGAAAATAATACTATCTTGCTTCAAATAACAAAACGTTTCATCAAATAGCTTTAAATTTCACAAATTTATTTAATTTTCATTGTTTAACATTTTTTATAAGTGGTCTTGAACGATGCAACAAATCCCTCCGTTTACATATTTTTTTGGTAAGATTTCAATCTGGCCATCGCTCGTTTCCAATTGCTAAACGTCAAAACCTCCTGAACTCGATCAACTGTCAAAGTTTAGGTGGTTTTGACGTTTAGCAATTTCTCTCTCACTTCCAGTGAGAAAGGAGTTAAACATCTCTTTATCTCTGATTTCAATCTGGCCGTTCCAGTCATTCCAATTGCAAAACGTCCAGACCTACCCAATCCAGTCAACTGTCAAAGTTCGGTAGGTGAGCGGCTCTCACATTTCCAGTGACAGGAGAGTTGGGGATCTCTTTATCTTTGGCAGAATGGTTGCGGCAATACTGACATTGTACACAAATTTAAGAGCGGAAGTTTAAGCTGCACCCAGTCAAAAACGCAAAATAGTGGGTCGTGTCAGCTGGCACGACCTATCTTATGGGCGCGCAATGTAACTACACAGTGAAAAACGCTACTCAATTCTCTCTTTGGCGTGGGATGACATGAGAATCCGCGACATTTGGATTTTTGCCGCCGGTAACGTGGCAGCTGATTGCTCTCTCACAACGCAGGGTTGCCAATATCGATATACTGCAGTAATTATCAACTTTTATAATTTAATCTGTTCAATATGTTTGAAATTTTCTTAAAATAACTCAAAATCAGAGTCGAATGCTATTATTTATAAGTATATAAACTATTTTTAATAGTTTGTTTTCAGTTTTGATATTTTTTATTGTAAAAAATTGTAATTGAAAACATAGATGTGTACAAAACTACATATGCGTATTGAGTAATGGCAACATTGTTCAAATGAAAACAAACAAAGATGGCTGATTTCTGCGTTTTTCCTACGTTCTCCACTGTGCACACATTTTGCCGATAAGGAAGGAAAAGGAAGGAAGGGAGTAGCGTTTTTGACTGGGTGCAGCATTACATTGTTTGCGTTTGAAGAGACAGTGGTTCAGAAACTGAAATTATTATAATTTAAATGTGCCTAGAATTTATTATGGCAAATAAACCAAATTAAATGCCTTATAAAGACATATTAAAAATTATTACTAAATTAAAATATTCATTATACTTTTTTTTTATTTGTCTTACATTTTAAAAATTTATAGTAGTCATGACGATCCACGTAGAGTGGGAATGAGTGGGCCACTCTTAAGTGGTACCTGAGATTCCTCGAAGACGGCATGACACCGCACCAGAGTCAGCTGAAAAGCGGGCTCTGAGTAGGAGCAGTGGGAACAACCCCTCCCCTAACAAGACGCAGAAATCGGAGGCGTCGCCGAGCTCAAGCAGCCTCGTCGGAGGGACGGAGCGAAGTAAGGCCGCCGGCCCAAGAGGCACCTAGTCGTATGGAGAAAAGGAAGAGTGGCCAAATAACACCTCAGGAGCCCAAGAGAATACGGGAAGATAAACCACAGGAAAGCGCTCCAACCCCAACTAGCAGCCGATGAGAACCGCTAGCCGCAAATACTCGGAGGCTGTGAGTAGCATCCGGATGGCAGTGTTGCCCCGTAACTACCCGGCAGAGGCCCTAGGGTCCGAACAGCTGACGGCTCTCCAGGACTGCCTTGTAAATGCCCTATCTATCGGCGACGGTTTCACCGGCGCCTTTAACGGCATTTTCTTTAAGGGCGGCATGCTGCTGGTCGACTGCCAGGATGAGAAGTCGGCCACCTGGCTGAAGGAGATCACGCCAAGGCTAGAGGGTTGGAAGGGTCTGGCAACTGCATAGCATGGCGGCGTTCTTTCCAAGAAGCGCAGACAAGAGCTACGACTTCGCGCTCAGTCTGGTGAGGAACCAGAACGAAGGTTTAAGTACCTCGGGGTGGAAGGTCGTAGCAAGCAGTGCTGAGGGTTCTGGGTGGAACCTCAACATCACGATGGACGACGAATCCTATAAGTATATCAGGCAGAAGGGATTCACGCTGAATTTCCGCTTCGGCAAGATTGTTGTGAGGCCATGGAGGCCCAAGGCTACGTCTGCGAGCTAAGGAACTACGACAGGGATGACCGTAGCACCGGCTCCACCCGTAACCCGCCCAGCAGCACATGAAGCAACTGAAGCTGTTGTTTCGGGAGAGCAAAACGAGTCCCCCAACGAACCCATCTTGGCTGGGCAGGTCACAATGAGCAGGAAGGCATTCTGCCATCCACCCAAGAGCTTCTGGAAGGGCTGGAGGTGCAGGTCGATGAAGAGATCGAGGACGAGGACCTGTCTCTCATCGAACCCATATTATAAGCTCCAGAACCGGCATAGAAGTGGCCCAGGTGAACCTACATCACGCATTGGCAGCCTCGGCGGTAATCGCGAAGAGGTTCATTTCGGATAACCTGGGCATGCTTCTAATCCAGGAACCTTGGGTGTTTAGAGGAGAGGTAAGAGGCCTCAACTCAAGAAGGAGCAAGGTAATCTGGAATCTCTCTAGCGAGAGACCCCGTTCTTGTGTAGTTGTTAGAGCTGATATACACTTTTTCTGTATTTCAGAGTTTCTAAGGCAAGACCTGGTGGCGGTGCAGGTGAAGGACAAGGAAGGATCGGACTTCGTCCTCGCATCCGCATACTTTCCGGGAGAGACATCCACAGCACCCCCCCATCGATACTCAGTCTGGTTGAGTATTGCAAAGCCAACATCTTCCCCTGACTATAGGATGCGATGCAAATGCGTATCACACGGAATGATTTTATAATTAGTAATATCATTAGCATAGATAATGTGGGTTGTGAGCCAACCTTCATAACTAGTGTTCGCAGGGAGGTCCTAGACATTACCCTGAGCAATGACAACATGATCGGGCTGATCTCGCAGTGGCGGGTGTCAAAAGAGCCCTCACTGTCAGATCACAGGATCATTCGTTCTGTTCTGAGGGTGGTAGTCGGGGACCGACCTCCGACTCGTACCCCTAGAAATACGAACTGGGGTATTTTCAGAGAGACTGTAAGTAAAAATATAAGTGAAGTGGGGCAGGCGGATGTTAGGTCCACCACAGTTGGACTGTAGAGCAGGCTGAGTGCCATAAACCAGTCCATTGTGGACGCCAATCATTGTGCCTGTCCACTGAAAGCGACCACCAGCAAACAAAGTAAACTATCAGCCCTTAGATTTAGGGTGCGTAGGCTGTTCAACAAAGCCAAGCGCACAGGCAGCTGGGAGCACTACAAATGGCACCTAACAGTCTACAACAAGGAGATTAGGCTTGACAAGTCAAACAGCGTCTCCTCGATCCCGGAGGCAGCTCGACTGCACAAGGCGTTGTCGAAGGGTAAGACGGCCACAGTATTATCCCTAAAAAGCCGGGACGGGACCTATACGATAAGCGCGGAGGAGAGGGCAGAAACACGCCCTCTTGCAGCAAGGTATGGACATCCTCCTACAACACCTGCTCGGGCTGATGAGAGACAGCCTGGCGATGTCGTATGTCCCTGAGCCATGGAGAATTGCAAAAGTAATTTTCATCCCCAAGATACGGAGGAGAGACTATTCGCTAGCCAAATCGTTCCGGCCTATAAGTCTCACATCCTTTATGCTGAAGGGGATGGAAAAAGTAATAGACAACCATATCAGATCGGAAGCGCTGAAGATCGCACCCCTACATGCCAGACAACACGCGTACAGAGCGGGTAGATCCACAAACATTGCTCTGTGCCAACTCACGTCTGAGCTGCAGGATTCGCTAGATAACGGCGAGGTTGCGATCTGCGCCTTCCTTGATATTGAGGGTGCCTTTGATAATGCGTCTCAAACTAGCGTGATCAAGGCGCTCGAGAGAAGGAACCTTAACACCCCGATACGCAGATGGATAGAAGCCCTTCTGCGCACTAGGGTTGCAGAAACAACAGTGGGAGGAAGTAATATTCGTCTTGGCACCACGAGGGGCTGCCCACAGGGTGGAGTACTGTCCCCTCTGCTTTGGAGCTTGATAGTAGACGAACTACTCGTGTTGCTCATCACCAATGGAATCCGCTGTCAAGGGTACGCGGACGAAATTGTCATAATGGCGAGAGGTAGATTTGAGAACACTCTCTGTGACATTGTTCAAAGGGGCTTAAACTTGGCGAAAGGATGGTGCAACACGGTAGGGCTTAACATCAACCCAGCAAAACCACCGTGATCCCATTCACTAAGTGGAGATCTCTTCCGGGCCTGAGGTCCCTAACAATTGGAGACACAGAGGTAGAGATGTCTAAGGAGGTCAAATTCCTTGGCCTCACCTCAGACTCAATGTTGAGATGGAGCAGGCATTTGGACTTAACGCTGTCCAAAGCAACTAGAGCGCTTATGATTTGCAGACGCCTGGCCGGCAGATCATGGGGATCCAAGCCAAATATCATTAGATGGCTGTATACCATGATAGTAAGGCCTATCGTGGCGGCAGGCAGCAAGTATGCGCCACGCCGAGCTGCTTCTAGGAGAGTATAACCTCTCCAGGTTTAAAGAATTAATTAACCTCCCCCGTGAGAAATTCCGCCTCCTCGTCGCAGTCTACGCAGGGCACTGTAAGCTCAGGAAGCACCTGTCCAACATGGGCATGGTCTCCTGGGCTAACTGTCGGTTCTGCGACCTGAAACAGGAAACACCAGCACACCTAATCCTAGATTGCACAGCAATCTGTGGAAAAAGGCTTAAGGCCCTGGATTCCGTTTATATCAGCAGGGATCACATCACCTCACTAGCGCCCGGCAAACTACTGGAACTGTTCAGGCTGCTGGGGCTCTGGGAGGTCATGTGATATAGGAGAGGGCACAATAGACCCTAGGTCGCTGCGCAGAACCTCAATTAATATTCTATTCTATTCATCAGATGTTATCATCGTCCATGCCCCTGCACCATATAGCAGGACGGGGATGTTGACTGACTTCTAGAATTCAGTCTTTGTTCGTCGAGAGAGGACTTTATTTCTCAAATGCCTACTCAAGTCGCGAATGCGACGACTGCTTGTTTGATGACAGACAAATATTCGTCTTGTCCTCGTTTACAACCAGATCAATACGCTACGCTTTCTTATACAATATCATCGGCTTACGCCAGCAGTTGTTTACACTTGTAGAATATTGTACCTTCTCTGTTAAGATTTGTAGCTCAAATTTTTTCTCCAGTAGTAGAAAAAAGGGGAGTCCACAAACTCGTTTAGTATCGAACGGCTCATCGCTCTTTTGCCTTTTTCGAAAACCAATGGTTTCGTTTACAGCTTGAAATGCCGTCATATAGTTCTCTTATACCGAGTTGCCGATGAGTTCTGTCAGAGAGTAGGAGTGTAAGTTGAGTGTAACTCCTTGTGTTTGTTGACGTGCGGTTTTTGATGCACAGAGGGGGTATCTCCGTTGCAACAAGATAGTCGTCCGAGTTAATGGTAGGACATCGGAGCGTACACACGTCTAAAACACTGGAAACGTGTGGCTTGGCCAGGTAGCTTGATGAATTTTCCTGTGCTACAGATAACCATATTTCGGGCCTCGGCGAAGTCGATCAGGCTCAACACATTTGCCGACCATTGTGCCAAAGATACCTTCTTTGTCCGCCCTGGCATTAAAGTCGCCAAGCACGATTTCAATATCTTTGGCTTCATAGATGCGCTCCAAGCGCTCATAGAAGACATCTTCGGTCACATGCTTCTTCTCTTCCGTCGGGACGTAAGCGTAAATCAGCGATATGTTGAAGAATTTCGCTTTCAAGCGTATCGTGGTTAGATGCTCATCAACCGGGGTGAATGCCAGGACTAGCCGACGAAGTCTCTCTGCCTCCACAAATCCCACACCGAATTGCGAGATCCTTTATATGACCACTGTAGTAAATGCCACAAGCACCTATTCGCCTCAGTTCATGGACGAAATCGCACAACATCTAAGCCTGTTTCCACATACTACATACAATTTTAAGTTCCACTTGATCAGTTTACCTTCCAGTACACAAATCAAGAAGCCATTACTATAACGGAACGAATAATGCCTTTAATATATGCCTCCTTATGACCAAAAATTTTTCAAATCCAACAAAAACTAACCTAGTCACTATGAACTGAGTATTTGGATCCCAGTACCGATAGTTGACTTTTAAATGAAAATATCGGCCAATGTGTGAGGTATATAAAGCGAGTCGGGGATAATCTTTCTTTGACATTGGTGTGCCTGTATGTCAAAAATGGATTGAATCTAACCAATACTACCTTGAGTCCCCATATACCTAATATAAAGATTTTCGAACTTCCGGGTGACTTTGTACCGCATGTATTGGTCAATGTCTGAGTTATCTTATTGAAAATGAGAGAGCGTGTTTTTCTCATAACAGTGTATCTTTGTGCATAAAACACTTAAATTTGAGCAAAAACTCAAATCATCGAAATCTACTCTTGAGTACACCAATTGTCCGCAATAAATACGATAAAGTCTTACCCAAGATCCAAGGGTTATTCTGTATATTATTCTGTTAATGCACTTTCAAATCGCTAACATTGAAAACAAAAGAGTCATGATTTGCACCTGCATGCCTAGCATCCACTTACCGAATAAACATTTTATAATCACAAAGCTAAAAATTTTAAGAAATTATACCATTTTGTTTCAAATATAATTCAGATTTTATACATACAATCATCACGTTTAAACTGTAGTAGCCCTTTCTGTTAAGATAAAGATGTTGCACTTCTTTTCTTGGTGAAATTATGCGAGCATGAGTCCCGTCGATGCAACCAACTACTCCCGGGAAAGCACTGTTTGAATAAAATGAAACTTTTGAAGCGTTTTGTTCCTCCTTAGTCATTTGAATTTTAATCCATTGGGCACAAATACTTTGTTCAATTGTATTAAGAACCTCTTTAATTACTAAAGATATCGTAGGTTGCGCCAACCCAATGTTAAAATCATTTCAACTGCATTTTTGATAACCACCGTCAGCAAGGAAACGCAGTTGCGCATAATTTTAATATAGGAGGTATGGCCACTCCTCGCACACGTTTGTGGAAATGTTCCTTCATCTCAATCAGTAAAAAACAAAATGCTTCTTTATTTAATCGAAATAACTTATGAATCTGCAAAAAATATTATTAAAAAGCCACTCAATTGTGAAAAAATCATACTTCGACTGAACTTAGTTGAAGTTCGCAATACCGAAAAAGAGTTTGGTTGATCTGAAGTTGAATTGCCTTAACTTCAATTCGACTAAGTCGTGTTGAAAACCGCAATAGGGGCAATTGTTTTTCCATTGCGCGATCAATTCGCAGAAAGCTGTTGTTAATTGTTTGCAAATTAACACATGTTATTATAAAATCGCAGGAAAACATCAAACGTTTTTGGAGCAATGTAATATTTTCAGATGAGTCAACTTTTGTATTGAGGTATTTGGCTAAGAAAAGGATAAACATTTAATAAGACGAGGGTTAAACAACCTCTAAAGTTTTTAAAGATTGTTCTCTGCTAATGGAGCTCATTCATGTTCATTTGCACCTAAACGCTAAATCCTGTTTAAAATAGTTTACTGAAATCAGCTGAAATGCTTTGCGACAAAATAACCAATATTGGATACTGTAAACAGACAATGCGAAACCTAGGAGCGAACACTGTATTAAATGGAATCAAGAAAGCATATTTTTACTTTAGATTGGTCATCACAATCATCAAATTCTAATCCAATAGAGAGTGTTTGGGGTCTAATGAAAGCCTCAAATAAAAAAAAAATTAACGTTAACAAAAGATTTTATTCGGCTCCCGGGCAAATTCCTGTGGAATAAACGGGCAATTTAGTTGCATGTTGCCATCAACGATGTCAAGCAAAAAAGACAACTCCGAAGATTTGAGAAAATATTGAATAATCGTCAGCTAAAACAAAGCAATGTATTTTATATAATTGCAACATTTAGAATATAAGATATTTTAAACTTGCTGTTAAATTAAATAATCATTACATAGTGTTAAATATGATAAAATTGCAAAAATGATAGTTAGAAGTTCACACAAATTAGGAAAAACGGGACCTAAATGGTTTTCTCCGATTCTCTATCAGTTTTTGAACTGTTTTCAATTTCAGAATCAGTATCTATTGAATCGATTGAAACAAGCGAGTTTCGACTTCGGGAGTATACGGATTGCGCGCTCTTCAGTATGCGTTCCTTGTTCGCAACGTCAATTGCAATACGTAGTTCTTCCAAAAATGCGTCACCAAAGGGTACCTAGAGAAGGAGTAATTGTATATAAAAGCTTTGGATTCTCTCAAAGTGTATGCACCTCATAATAGTTGGATTTCCTTGCCACATAAATGCACCACATAATTAAACTATATATTAGAGATAGTCCGCTGCCGACTCCAAGCACTAGATATACACCACCCAAGCTCTTTAAATCCAGGGGATTTACTTCACTGCTGTCTGATTTTTTCTAAAAAATAATATTTTATTGTTATTCCAGAAGTATTCGCAAATATATAATTGCCAATACTTTACAAACACCAGCACCAACTTCGTTCCACCATTTATTTTTAAGTCGCGCCAAAACGCCTTGCTCCTGAAGTTCTAACAACGCGTTGTTAAATTTGTCGCGGTATGGCCAATCTGTAAGGAATAAATTAATATCGTTGTTCAAAATTGTATCAATATATTTAACAAATGTTAAATAAGATAAGAAAAATCTTACTATTGTAATAAATTATACATATTAGGTTGTCAAAAAAGTCTTGCGGTATTTTCACTAGTTGGCGCTGAAAGCGCGTTGTTCTAGTTTTATTCGTCGCATCGGGTCATGCTATACCTTTTTGAAAAGCTCATTTCACGCGCTAACACGTGTTTGATTGATTGTCGTTTCCTTTAAGTCGTTCGTGAGTTATAGCGTCGCAAACATGGAGCAAAATAAAGAGAAAATACGGCATATTTTACAGTACTACTACGATAAAGGCAAAAATGCATCTCAAGCCGCCAATAAAATTTGTGCAGTTTATGGACCCGATACAGTTTCCATTTCCACCGCACAACGATGGTTTCAACGTCTTCGTTCTGGTGTAGAGGTGGTCGAAAATGCGCCAAGCTCCGGAAGGCCTGTCGTCGAAAATTGCGATAAAATCGCTGAATTGGTCGAAAGAGACCGGCATAGTAGTCATCAAACCGTTATAAACCATTTGAAGCTTGGAGTCACTAAGAAGCTCGATGTATGGGTGCCACACGAATTGATTCAATAAAAATACCGCAAGACTTTTTTGACAACCCATTATGTTACATAAGGCAGAGGCAGTACAAAAGGTACATAAATAAACACATAAAAATATATGCATTTATATGCAAGACAGATACATATGTATATGAAGCACGTATGCATTAATATGCATTACGCATGCACTCAAGAAATAAAATATAAACATATTTACTTAGATTTGGGCAATTGATTACAAAAGCACTTGTGCACGTGAAAACAACCCAAACCATAAATTATATGATACACACACACTTGTATTATATTGTACAGTTGAAACCAACCCCATGTGGTGTGTAGTCCATACACATCCATATACATATTTAATTAGATAAGTAGGACTGCAAAAATAGTATAAAAGGCTTACAAATTTAAAAATAAAATTAGAATGAACTATTTCTCAGCTTGAATTAGGTCTTTATTTTCCCCCACCAGTGTAAGGATCTAAAAGAATCTTATTTAAGTATTAACGTTTGGTCACACAAATCAAACAGTTTGATTCTACAAGTCAAATCATAGTATGTTAGTCTTCGTTGAAAATCTTTAACTATCAGTGGTTTCTTGTAAAACCATGATTAAATTATAATTTTTAAGTGATCAATACCATCTTCATTTTATTTATAATATTTTAGCATGTTATGTCAATTGTATCCAAATACTCTTAGAGAAAAGGTTTCATTTAAAAATATTACAAGTGCGATACTTCTAGTTGATAGGTGTTCCTTTGGTAACATGTTGCTGCATAGTACTATATATGGTTTTATTCACCTAATCGAGATAAATGTACGGTTATACATATGTAAATGATCAGTATGGCGAGAAAAGTTGATATCCGGCAGATTGTCTGTCTGTCCGTCTATCCGCGAAAGCTTTAACTTGAGTAAAAATTGAGATTTATTGATGGAACTTGGTACACGCGTTTATTAGTATCAAAAGAATACGAGTTCGTAGATGGGCTTAATTGGACGACTGCCGCGCACACAAAACGCTATTAACCGAAAACATATGTACATATAATGTGCCATAACTAAGCACTAAATTAAGATAAAAAACTCTAATTTGGCATAGGGGATCGCAGTAGCAAGGGTTACCGGTGGGCAAAAGTTTAGAACAAATGGGAGTGACCCCGCGCTCAAATAAGTTTAATCTACATATATACTATATCTCTTAAACCATTTAAGCTACAACAACCAAATTCGCCTAGTGCAAATACTATAAGAACACTTACCGACAGTGTGCAAATGTATGCAATCGGATGGCACCCCGCTCACTCATACAACAGTACACTGAAATATTACTAAAAGCGCGTAAAATCAATAACTAAATACGCCAGAGACATTTAATTTTACCCCCGAGATGGTATGATAGAGGTTTAATGGACCGGGTGAAAACATAAATCTCGAGACCCGATCGACCGACTTCAATCTAGTCCGGTACATGATATTCTACTGACATTCTGATTTCACCGTACCGAGTATTGGGACCCCAGTACCTATAGTTGGCTTTTTACGCCAAATATCGGTCAATGTGAGATAATGCTTTCCTGATAATAGTAAGACTGTGTATCAAAATAGTTTGAATTGTGTCATTATTTTGCTTAGCCCACATATACCTCTATTAAGATTTTTGACCTTACGGGTGACTTTATAAAGCATATATCGGCCAATATGTGAATTATCTTAATAAACTTGAGAGAGCGTGTTTTTCTAATAACGGTTAATTTTTGGGCTTAGAATGAATAAAATCGAATGAAAGCTCGCCCTAGATCCCTTATAATTAACAAACCATATGTGCCTGAAAGTATTACCTGGCTGTAATCCATGCAAGTTGAAAAAGAATGAAATTTTCGGTTATATCCGAACTTAACGCTTTCTTACTTGTTTAAATAATACTTTTTTTCATATTGAATCAAAGCTAAGAGGTTAATATTGCCTCCAGCACATTTATTTATATATTAAGCGGAAGCATTCTGCCATATCTTAAGCTCATCTTATATGTTTTCGTTGAGGGTTATATTATTTGTAACACAAAACATACTTTTTACCATTGCGATTCCATATCCCTTTTCATCGAGCGGCTCGCCAACTTTCTTTAAATTACATTCGCGAACAATATGATACTCAATTGATGTGGATTCCATTAAGAAAGCATAATTGTTATCGGTTTTCACGCGATTTACTCCTTCAAGGTTTGTCTCGAAAAGTAAATCCGGGTGTTCGACCATAAAATCATTCATCTTCTTATATGTTTCATGCTCAGAGGTCTAAAAAATATATACATATTTAATATTTATAAAAATAAACTTCAAATCAATAAGGAAAAAAGTGAATTAGAAAGGAGTCATAGACCATACTGAAAAGAAACTTCGCGTGGAACCAGTTTTTTTAGCACCATATTTTACTCTTGTATCACTAGCTAATTCATTGACATTATTTATAAGTCCAACAGGTTTCTCGATAGTTAAAAAAGCTGCCAAATTGGCAGTATACGAAGATAGTATTATCAGGGTGAAGAACCACCAAATAGATGCAAGAGTGCGGGTAGAAAGAGACCTAAATAAAAAATGCAAATGAAAATAAAATGTAGTATGCATATTGTTTATATTGGGTTTTGGTAACGATCTGTTTAAATATAATATGTACGTACTTTGGTGCTATCTCAGAGCCTTGCTGTAAAAATGCCCCTGTTGTAAACCAAAAGGAGTTATTTAATGTAAATTGATTTTCCAGTTCTTCAGGTTCTTCAATACATGGATATGGATTGTCCCATTCGGTTGGGGATAATCGCCCCAATATGAAAAAACAAAACGATACACCAATATAGACGAGGCCCAAATAAATCCAAACTTGTCTAGAGAAAGGATCCATGAATGAAAAATTGTTAGCGGGCGATTTTTGTGGTTGAGTAAACAAAATAGCAATGCCTGATTGAAAATAGTTGTAGATATAATTTTATTTTATTACATTTGTAAATACTATGTAAAATATATACTTACCTAAATTCATGAAGGGAATAGAGAAATCTATTATTTCTTCACGTTCCGATGTAATTGTCAAATCAGTAATTGCCAAATCTGCTCTCTTTAAATATATTGCTAACGCTAATTTTGCAGATTATATGAAAAATATACTTACACCTTCATTTATCTCTTTCATCATTCCTGTAGTCTTATTTGTTGTTTTATTAAAGCTGCCATAATCACTGCCACCATCTATAAATGTATAATTAAAACCTAATTTTGCAGCTAACTCCTTTATTAGGTCTATGCTATATCCTTCATACTGGTTGTTTCCGACCAATTTCTTATGACTCTCCACTAAACTGGCGTACGGTTTGTTCTATAAATATGTAAAACACAAGAGTTTTCAAAATATAAAATTAATTGCCAAATATATGTATATTTCAGTATATTTGAAAACGGAGATAATTTTCTTTTCGCAACATTACTAAAATGTCTACACGAATTTGTAAAATTAAACAAAACAAGTATGGAAGCGCTAAGTTCGTATGCGGCCGAACATTTTATACTTCTGAAACTTGAAAAATCAAATCCAGGGAAATACCTTAAGGTACAAAACGTCAAACGGAGGATCAGAATCCAAACAATTATTTGCAGTTGAACTTCCCTAGCTCAGATCGCCATAAACCAAATTCCTTCGTCCAATTGTAAGCCCGTCTCAATTAAAGCCCTCTAATACCGTGTCGGAAGTAGAGTTTATTATCTCTGGCGTATTTGTTTATTGGTTTATTGCGCTTTTAGTACTTTTTAACAGTACAGTTATATGGGAAGTTAGCTGGGCTATCATCGATTTCACACTGTCGATAGGAGTTCTTACAATATTTGTGCCAGGGAAATTTTGTTGTTGTAGTTATAACGGCTTAGGAAATTTAGTAGAGGGCGGGGACACGCCCACTTCTTCATAATATTTTGCCCACAGGTGCCCCTTGCTACTGCGATCTTCAGTGCCAAATTAGAGTTGTATATCT
Organism: Bactrocera zonata; assembly: GCA_037783105.1. NCBI lineage: Eukaryota > Metazoa > Arthropoda > Insecta > Diptera > Tephritidae > Bactrocera > Bactrocera zonata. Next base: position 28,894 of record JBAWJQ010005176.1, on the reverse strand, counting down.
TAATTGTTATGGTGCTTCATAGGTTTTCGGTTAATGGCGTTTTGTGGGAGCGGCAGTGGTCTGATTACGGCCACCTACGAGCTCGTACTTTTTTACTAAGGACCGGGAATATCAAGTTTCATTAAGATATCTAAATTTGTACTCGAGTTTTTAAGCAAGTTAGAACAGACAGACATTCACCCGCAGTTACAGTCACCTTAAACCCGCGGTTCTCCTCGCTCTTTGTTGTCAAGGATATCATTAATCATGATAACAATATATTGGAATAGTGAAATTGGCAATTTACATTTTTTATTGACTTCGTAATTACTTAAGGAATAGTACATATCATCATTTGAAATGCAAAATAACGTAATATCACTTTTTATAGGTTTACGGGAGAAACAAAAAACCGTACAAAAAGAAAATCACTGAGGTATTAAAACAAAATTTTCAAATCTGAATTAACATGAAATATATATATATTTTAGATAAAAAATGAAGAGAAAAAAGCAAATTTTATAGTAGCTGTCTTAGTACGTTATTTTTAATTTTCTTTTCTTAAACAAAGTAACGTATGATCCATCTAAATTTGTATAAAGATAAAAAAAATTGAATAAAAGTAATTTTTTTCATTTCAAATAAAAACAGTTACAAGTTTTTCATGCTTCATATTTGTTTATTAATGTGTATATAAGTACTAGAAAAAATTAAATTATTTCAGGCCAAAACATGAGGATAATATTTAATTATTATTTATTAAAAACTTAATTACTCAAAAGATACATTATCATAAAAGTAATAACAGTCTGCTGGAATCAAAGCTTTTAAGTGCTAAAGATGTTGCCATTTCTTCTTAGATATAGTTAAGCTTTTCAAGTGCAAAAGATTAGGCTTCTGAATTCCTAAAAGAACGCGGGTCTGAACACTCGGAAATCCTAACTCACCTTACATTAAAGATATGTACATCACTTGGATCATGGAGCCGCTATACCGAATTCTGGCGACATAAGCGTTGTAGGTGGGAAGAAGCCGTTGGAGGAGAGGTCGGTGAAGAGCTCTACTGTCAGGACCTCTCTATCAACTCCAGTTTCAGACTTCCTGACTATTGCAGTGTCTATCAGGCCGAAGTTGCAGACATTAAGGTAACAGTAGATTTACTGCTCCGGAGTGCAGGCTGCTTTCAGAAAAGTCGTCATCCACTGCCATGGGTGCCAGGCCACGTCGGAACCGTAGGAAACTGTAAAGCTGATGAGCTAGCAAGAAAAAGCACCTTAGAACCGTGATCGGTAGAATGGGAGCAGATCGGTGCTCCCATATCATCTTGTGTTCTGCCACTGAATATCTGGACCTCGCGAAAGCTTGATCAGCGGATGGCACCATTGCTACATGCGCTGTCGCAAAAGTTTTTTGATCCAAGATCGATCGCAAGAGGTCTAGTGATCTCCTTCTCCTCAGAAAGGCTAGCCTCTCCCTAGTTGTGGAACTTTTAACGGGCCATTGCCCCATTTGCGTCTACGCTCTAAGACTGGGAATTCTACCAGACGCCATCTGCAGATGCTGTATGGAAGAAGATGAAGTGGAAACAAGTCAACACTTCTTTCTTAACTGGCCCGCGTTTGGGAGGTCACAACTTAAGGACTTGGGAGCGCATATCTTCAGGCATGCCCTCGAGCTGTTGGTAATGGATATTAAACGCCTGTGTAAATTTGTATTGACTACTAATTGTTTTGCTAGTTTATATGTAGTTCGAACACATGAGTTCTTTTTTCATTTTTACATATACGTACGATCTTTGATCAGCCATTTAACCTAACCTAACCAAAGCACATTGAACATAACCAATAAAAATAAACATAAACAATAAATCAAGTCTAACTTCGTTATAAAAAAAAACAAATACTATGTTATTTTTACATGAGTGATCATACGTTATTTTGATTAACGAAAAGTGTTTGATTTCGAATTTTCAATATAAATTGGGTATTTCTGAGCGCATAAGCTTAAAATTTGAGACACATATGTACATATGTAAATACAATGTACATATGTATGTGGTGAATCGTAATCAATAAAAAATTCAATTTTGAATGATACGTTATTTTGCGTTTTAGGTAACGATATGTAAATACTTATGATGCAACAAAATATTTTGACAAATAACTTCCCACTTGAAATAAATAATACGTAAAATACATACATATGCCACAGTCTCTGCATATTAAGACATAGTATGTCGTTACACGTACAAATGTTTCTTGTTATTAAGTATAAGAAGAAGAGGAAGAGGCTGTGGATAATCATATGTTAGAAAATGCTTTGTTCTGTGTAATGCTTCAGAAATATTTGTGAGCTTTATGTAGTCATTTCAAATTATGATTAGACCTTTTCTTGTTCAGGAACAACTAATCCCTATACATATGTATGTATGTACATATGTAAACAAAAATTACCCATATGCCAATTGTTGTAAGATGTTATATCGGTTTCTTATTATTTTTTTTAAGACTTAAAATATTCAAATAACTCTTACATGAATATTGAACACGTGCTTATGTTTTGAAATATAATTTTTATACTCTTGTAACCAGTTGCCTATAGCGTATTATAGTTTTGTTCACCTATCGGTTGTACGTATCACCTAAAACTAAAGAAGATAGATATAGGGTTTTGTACTTGTATGTATAAATGATTAGGTTGACGAGAAAAGTTGAAGTCCGGTTGACTGTCGCCTGTTTGTCCGTCAGTCCGTGCAAGCAGTAGAAATATTAGGTTGTCAAAAAAGTCTTGCGGTATTTTCTCTAGTTGGCGCTGAAAGCGCGTAGTTCTAGTTTTATTCGTCGCATCGGGTCATGCTATACCTTTTTGGAAAGCTCATTTGTTTAAAGTTTGATTGATTATCGTTTCTTCTAAGTCGTTCGTGAGTTATAGCGTCGCAAACATGGAGCAAAATAAAGAGAAAATACGGCATATTTTACAGTACTACTACGATAAAGGCAAAAATGCATCTCAAGCCGCCAATAAAATTTGTGCAGTTTATGGACCCGATACAGTTTCCATTTCCACTGCACAACGATGGTTTCAACGTTTTCGTTCTGGTGTAAAGGTGGTCGAAGATGCACCACGCTCCGGAAGGCCTGTCGTCGAAAATTGCGATAAAATCGCTGAATTGGTCGAAAGAGACCGGCATAGTAGTCATCAAACCGTTATAAACCATTTGAAGCTTGGAGTCACTAAGAAGCTCGATGTATGGGTGCCACACGAATTGATTCAATAAAAATACCGCAAGACTTTTTTGACAACCTTTTCCATGACTAAAGGAATACTCATGCGAATTTTCAGGTCATTCCGTGCTGTGGTTCGGGCGTTATGCGCGGACATACCAAAATAGTATTTAATTTTTATATAATGTATAGGAAGAAGATAACCCCATAGTATATCTATCTCGTACAACCATTATGTGAAGAAAACTAGTATATTCTATAGTAACATGCTGTAGGAGCATAATAACGTCATTTTCAAGAAATTCGTTCAGGTATGGAGGTGTCCAGTTAGAAGAACTGTTTGTAAAGGGCAAATTCACTGTACATTCATATTAAACATATATAATATGATTTAGATTACTGTTAATTTCTCTGTCACTTTATGATAAAAATAACCAATGTATTATTTGCAAAATAAATAAATAACAATACTCATGTGGGCATGTACAAGCATGTATAGTATATATAACTTACTGGCACTGAAATAAGAACACGAAATGTTTTGTTCACCAAAGAATTGGCATCAACCTCACTCCATAGTTCTGATTGAGGTGGACGTTGAATTGTTAAGTTATTACGTTCATCCCAAGTGCCAATCTTCACAAGTCCACTAGTTTGCAGTTCTACAATATCTAGGCTATAACCTTTTCGTATGTTTCCATCAAAGTGTATAGGCCCAGTTATGGTTTTTTCCTGCATGTTAATCTGCAAGAAAGTAAATATTAGTTTATTTAATAAACTTTATAACGTCCCCTAAAAAGCAAAATAACGTAACATCACTTTTCATAAGTTTTTAGAGAAGGAAGTCACGATATGAAAACGAAACTACCCAAATTGAAGCAAAATTTGAGTTTTGGTTATAACTTGGATACATCTGGTAACGAAAGCTTAAAATTGTGTACAAATAAAGTGGTCGTCCAGAATAACGAACTTTTAAGATTTTGAATTTTATTTTTTGAACGAACCAACAAAATCATTGTATTGATGTTTCTATATTAAGAACGCAAAAAAAAAAACACTTAAGGAAGAGCTGAACTCGAGTGCAATCGAACATTGTATACTCTTAAAACTTGCAGGAATCAAAGGCAGGGAAATACCTTAAGGTTAATTTCTTTTTAATTTGTTTAATGGAAAGTTAAAGAATTAAATGGAATGTTATATAGGAAGTAGATGTAGTTGTGGTCCGATTTAGCCCATTTTTATACTGTGATATAGGAATGTGATAGGAGTAATACGTACTAACGTTAGTCGAAATAGGTCCGGCGGGTCACGAGAGATTTGATTTCACCTAAAAGTAGGCGGTACCATAGCAATTGCCCATTTTCACACCGGCCCCGTGAAGCCCGCTCATTCCATCCCAAAAGTAAAATTTAATGTTTCTGGAGTAATTAGTAATTAATTTATTGCGCTTTAGTAGTTTTTAACTGTACCGTTATATTGGGAGTGAGCGGTGTTATCTTATTAATTTTAGCACCGTCGGTAGAAGTTCTTATAATATTTACGCTGGTTGTTGTAGCTTTATTGATTTCGAAGATATGTACTTTAAACTTATTAGAGGTCGGGGCCACACTCTGTAGCAACAGGTTGCAAAATACACCTATAACCTATAACATAAGTTTCGTTATATTAGATGACCACTCTGTAAAACGATGTATGTATATATATATATTACGGTCAAATTAGGCAAAAAATAAAAGTAAAGTTATAACAACCTGAAAGTTAGTAAATAAATTCAAAACATGATTAATAATAACATCTTAAATATCCTCAACGTTTCGATGAGTGGAAAAAAATATTCCAGTTCGAAGGTAAAAATGATGTATTTGCAATTTTGAACGAAACACGGAATTGTATCAGAAAATTATTTTTTTGAACGAAAATTGTTGATTAAAAAAGTATCTATAAACAAGAAAGGAAAGGCTAAGTTAGGATTTAACTGAACATTTTATACTCTCTTGTAAGGATCAAATACCTTCAGGTGCCGGCAAAATTTTTTTTTACAAAATGTTGCGAAATACTTCATTCCTTATTCAACGAAATCTTGAATGTATTATAATCAATATTGGTATATTTTACTTCGCATCAGCTAAAATATGGTAATATTTAGATAATTATCAAATGAGAAATACATACATATGTATAGTACAGTGGGCCATACACAAAATTGGAAAATTCACACAGGGAACTTATAACTTAAATAAAAAATTCAAATTTGTACGAATAAAGTTCAATTAAGGTTCTCAGATTCAAAATAGGACAATAAGTAAACACTTCACAAAAGTAACAAATACTGACTTACTTCCTACTTGAAGTTCTTTTCCAGGCTTTTTTGATTTAGAACAAATTTTTTATTTTAAAGAAGCCGATGAATCGTTTCCGAACAAACTTTTATCGTTTATTTTTCTATATACATACATATACCTATATCAGATTATTTAGGGTTTGGTTTTGATTTTTTTTTTGGGTTAAGCGAAGTATAAGTCTACAATTGCGATGGTAGATTCTGTTCTTTGAATTACGCTTTTTATCACACACCTTTCTTCTTTCTTTATACTTTTTAATAATATTATGCAGCCGACTTTTTCACCCTAACAATTTCTCTGATTTCGCGAACGGACTTTTTATCATTGTAGTTTTTTATAATACATTGCCGTTCTTCAATTGTTGTTTGTAGCATTTTCGAAAAATGTTGTTAATTTATCTAGAGTCACTGAGACACATGGACTTGATTTAATCTAAAATAATTTGGAATAATAAAATAATTTTGGAATAAAATAAGTCTTTTTATTTAAGTTAAAAGTTTCCAGTGATATGAACTCAAACGAAGAGGCTAATTTTAATATATTGAGTTGATGTGAAAAACGTCAACCATGGGATCAGAATTCATTATATTAGGGATATGAAGTTTAGACCAAGGTTTCTATATCAACTCTAATTTTATAATTTTGAGAAAGCTTGTTCACTTAATTTAATTAAAATTGGCTTGTTGCATTAACCTTTGACATTGCTCAGGTATACTGGGGAGCATATTTTTAAATAATTTTATAAAAAACACAGACCTATATATTCGCCATAAGCATTGTTAGAATATCGAACATAATTAATTCTGATATTTTCAGCATTAATCCATAGCCATCTAATATTATATTATACGCTCAGGTAATTTTGCTAAGGAATCTTACCGGATTTTTGGAAATTCTGATGTTAGTTATATCGGAGGCCGATGTATGAGGTATAAAGTAAACTACAAGTTCGAAAATCGTTATATAGACATATGGGCTCTAAGGGGAGTATTGATTCGATGCAACTCATCTTTGACATAAGGTATACAATTATCAAGAAAGAACGATGGCTGTTTCATACATTTTTATACTCTTGCAACCAGTTGCTGCGGAGTATTATAGTTTTGTTCACCTATCGGTTGCGCGTATTACCTATAATTAATCGAGATAGATATGGGGTTATACAAGTATATATATAAATGATCAGGATGACTAGAAAAGTTCAAATCCGGTTGACTGTCTGCATATCCGTCTGTCCTTGCAAGCTGTAACTTGAGTAAAATTTAAGATATCTTGATGAAACCAGGTTTGTATTTTCCTTAGTACAAAAAAAAAAATCAAGTTCGTAGATGGGCCTAATCGGACAACTGCCACGTCCACAAATCGCAATTAACCGAAAATATATAAAGTGCCATAACTAAGCACTAAATTAAGATATTAAGCTGTAATTTGGTACAGAGGATCACAATAGCAAAAAGGACCTGTGGGCAAATGTTTTGAAAAAGTGGCCGTGGTCCCGTCCCATAACAAGTTTCATATACCCATATCTCGGACCCGACTACCCGATTTCGACAAAATTTAGTACATGGCATTATTCTTACATTCTTATGTCGCGTTTTGAAAATGGACGAAATCTGACAACAATCGCGCCTACTTCCCATATAGAATAATTTTAAAATTCTCTTGATTCATTCAGTTTTCAGTACACAAATCGAGAAGCAATTTATATAACGGGATAAAACTTTGCACAAATAATATTTTTAGTGCTTGCCACCCTATTACCAAAATTTGTCACAATCCAATAAAAAGTACTCAAGCTCCTAGCTAACGAATATTTAGACCCTGGTACCCATAGTTGACTTTTCATTGAAAATGTCGGTCAATGACATGTATATATGTCAAAAGCCTCAATATAATTATAATAATAAAAAAATTTGTGAACTTCCGGGTGACTTTGTACCGCGTATATCGGGCAATGTGTGAGTTATCCGAATGAAATTATTCAAAACAGTGTATCTTTATGCCTAAAATAGATAAATTTGAGCAAAAACTTGGCCTAGCCCCTAACGGGTTATAACTAAAAATCTGCACTAATTTTATTTCAGCGTAACTCAAATTATTCTATTAACAAAAAGGTAAGCTATTCCATGTAGTATAATTATATAAGATTATTTTAAAAACGAAAGTTAATGAACTTCAAAATACGGGCCCGTCTCAGTTTAGTCAGGATACTTGAGCAAGCACGTTGTACACCGTCTGTATCAACTTCCTTAAGGCACTTCCGGATGCGATATGTCAGCTGCTTCAAATTATAGGACTTTCAATTATTTTTGTACATTAAAGCTTTGACACGCCAATGCTCAATGGGTCGGCATTGTGTTAAGTTTGTCGGATTCTTTTCTTTAGGCACAAAGTAAATGTTTTTGTTGTCCAAGAACTCTAATGTGGCATTTGCATTTGCATAATGAGAAGAGGCTTTGTCCAACCAAAATAAGGTTTCATCATTTTTATGGTGTTTATGTATGAAAGGAAACAAAATTTTGTACAAACAATGATTTAAAGAATGGTTCAGAATTACCCTTAGGAGCAACTGCTATGTAGAGCATAACTTTGGACTCAAATTTTATTGTTATTGTTGAACGTTTTTTTCAGCTTCCGAATGTTTGGAGGCGTCATAGTCGACTTTCTTCCAGAAACCGTTGCCTTTCTATTATTAGAGTATAAATATACATAATTCGCTAAAATGCATACACGTCAACTCTTTCCGGCGGTTTCAAGTTTTTTATAAAAATTTGCATCGCGGTCGCGGAAGTGTTGCTCTTAGAAGTCATTATAAGCACTAATTATGTTTGTAAGCTGTTACAAAGTACAGGTCAAAAAAATAATACAATCAGTTCGCTAATTGCGTAATATTAGTATTTGAAAAATAAAAATATCAAAATATTAGACCATTAAAATTAGTGCAGATTTTTAGTTATAACCCGTTATATAACTACTATCAGGACTTTTGAACATCCAGCTGTCTTTACTCTATATGATTGGTTTTACAGCTTAAAATATTTCCCTGGCTTTGATTCTTGCAAGTTACAAGAGTATAAAATGTTCGGTTGCACCTGAACTTAGCCATTCCTTACTTGTTTAAAAGCAAAAGTTGAAAATCACAAAATCAAATTTTTCCCTTTATATCGAGTATTTTTCTTTCACGTATCGGAACGAAAGGGACTTTTATAAGTTTAAATTACGTTTTGAACATATTCATTAACTTTCTGCTTGTTGTAACTTTATGTAATCTTGAATGTTTGTTTTGATTAGAGTAATGAATCGTAAACAGAAAAAACTCAGTTTTGCATTTTTTGATGATACATTGCTTTGCATTTTCAGTTCTGCAAATACCGAACGCATATAGTTTTTAAATGTTGACCCATCAGCCTGCACTTGGTTGCTTTGTTCGGAACAGTTTAAAGCTTGTGGACGATATACTAAATTTTTTGTAGATTCAGCAAAAACTTGCACGGCATCATAAGTTAATGCCATTTCCAGAGTTATTGGACAGGAACCTGCTCAAAAAGGTAATGAATAAAATTAGTTGGTAATTATAAATAAATTATTTAAGATAATTCAACATTTATAATATATCCCAGCATACATATGTATCTATATATAATTTTTTTTATAACTCATGCATATATATGTATATAAATATATTTAGTAGACGTATTGACTTTTATTATATAAGTATAAAAATGGACCAGATGAAAAACGTTTCCCATTAGGCGCCTTAAGGAGTTACTATCAACTTTACACTTAAAAAGTGTTTATAATACGAAAAACTAGCAGTTACAAAATTCTGCATGATAAACAATTCCATTTGTCATTCTTCTAACAAAATTTTTTTTTAATATTTAGCCATCGAATTATCTAGTCAATTACCAAAACTATGTTTGGTCGATTTGTGGCGACCGTCGTCCCTGGCTAGTTATTTTTACGAATTTCATCAAACAACCGGGATGGAGTTGTATACCATTCAGAAATGACCATTTTATGTCGATCATAGTTGTGTAGCAAGACTTTATTCAAAATACCTAAGTAGCTAAAGTTATTTAATGTACAATTCGTTCTCTATAATTCTCTGGATATCTTGGCAAATTTTGATGATTTCAAGTGTCCAGATTACGACCGTATTTATTTATTTATTTTTTGTAAAATAATAATACAATTATTATTATACGTTAAACATAAGGAACACTAGCTACAGAGGCTTTCAGCTCACGGCTTTATTATAAATGCCTTAAATAATAAAAAAGGAATCTTCCATATAAGAATTATTTACAAGCATTAAGTTTTTATGGACTAAAAATTATATGTTATAAATAAATAAATTTAAAAAGGAAGGATAAATTAAATATATTTCTTTAACTTTGCCAGGAAATCAGATATTTTAGTGATGTTTCCAATAGATGTTATTTTTAATAAATCAAGAGCTTTATTATTCTGAAAGATATAGGTTCTTGCTGAGTTGAAGAAGGAGCATTCACCTAGTAGATGTGTTATGGTTAAGGACGCCGAGTTACAATATACAAGGTGCGTTCCAAAGTAAATAGGACTTAAAAAAAGAACAAATGGTATTTTCGGCAAAATCAATTTATTTTATTGAAAATAGTCTCCTTCTGCTTCAATACAGCTTTTTGCACGGTCCAAAAGCATGTCGAACGAATGTTTTAGCTCGTTGCCCGTTATGAGCGCCAGTATGAAGGTGTAAGCCTTTTGAATGGCCTCTACGTCTGCATAAAGCTTTCCTTTCATAGGCAAATGCATTTTTCCAAAAACGAAGAAGTCGCACGGTGCCATATGAGGTGAATACGGGGAGTGGTTAATTGTTAAAATGTGATTTTAGGTCAAGTCGGTCGATGAAACTGATTCTGAGTAATTGGTGGTCGTCAGACAATTTGTGCGGAACAAACCGTGCACACACCTTTTGTAAACCCAAATGTTCGGTCAAAATGCGATAAATCGATGTTTTGGAGATGCCCAATTCCATTTCCATGAATTTCGATGATGATTTCGGCTGATTTTTGATGAATTCACGCACAGTTTCGATGGAATTTCCGGTGATCACGGATTTTGATTGGCCCACCTGTTGATCGTCATTTATGTCCTCACGACCACTTTGAAAACGTTGAAACCACTCGTGCTACGGGACAGGCAATCATCGCCATTAACATATAGATGCTACGGGATAGGCAATCATCGCCATAAACATATAGATAGCCTTGTAGGCGGGATGAAATTCTGTTTTCATTTAATAAATGGGAATGCGTTAATGACGTATAACCAAGCCGAAGACGAACAAAGGCCTTTATATCTAGGCAACGGCCTGATTTTGGATAAGCAGGTTTTACCCCCTCTTGGTTGCGGATGTCATAGTGGTGTTGTACGTTATTTCAAGCATTAACTTTGATGGCTCAATGGCTGTTTTGCCGCCAATTTGGCGTATTTATCGGCCCATTCATTACTGGTAATTCCGGAGTGTTCACGGATCCCCATAATTCTTATGTTTGTATTACCAATTAGTATGTTTCTAATTTTAGCGATGAGGTAGGATTTGTTTAATGCATTTAAGAGAGCTGAGATAGTGGATTTGCTATTAGTACATATTAATGTTTTTCTATTAGAGTTTTGTGCTAGGGATAGCGTATTATAGATGGCTGCTGTCTCTGCGGTGTATACTGAGCAGTAATTGGGCAGGTGTCCAGCTTTTAACGTATTTCCAAGGATATCAACAATAGCAAAAGACGTATAGAAGTCAGCTTTCGAAGCGTCAGTAAAAATGAGTTTCTAATCTACGTAGTGTTGCTCAGTGAGCAATAGTGTTCTTTTTTTGATGTTTTTGAAGTTGTAGCTCGAACGACGTTTCTTTAAGTAGCCATGATGGGGCAAATGAAATAGATTTTTCTTCCGGTGGAGTTGTAATACCTAAATCTTTAGCTAATTTAATGTATTTAGAAATTGTGGAGGAAGTCTTGGAGTTTATCTCATCGGTCCATTTGGCTTTTACTATACCATATAAGAACTTGTTATTGCATAATAGTAGTTTAGGAATAAGATTTTGCGAAGTATGTATAACTCTTTCCTCGATAGACAGGAGTCGGGCTTCCGTTAATATGAACTTTATTGGTGATGTTGGGAATGCCCGAATACTTATTCTAACGGCTGCATGATATGGTGCAAAGATTTGCTTTATGTTGCTTTTGGCACAATTGGCGTAGATGGGGAGACGAAATCAACAATCAGAGGATAAAGGTAATAAGTGAGTCATTTAGTGTTTGGCTGTTAAGTTTAGGGGCGATAACAGCAGAAGAACAAATGACCAGCTCTACATTTGTGAACGAATTATGTGTAGAAAAATGCGTAGGAGAACCGTCGTTTAAAATTGTCAAGTTTTCCACTAATATAAGGTCTTTATGATTTTACCTCTTTGATTGGTACATGTGGAACCTTGAAGAGGACACCAGGCATTGAAATCGCCAAGTACAAGTGTTGGTGTTTGGAAACGTCCGATCATATCGCGTAATGGAATGTAAACTGTTAGGATGGTTAATTTAAATCCAATAAATATTTCTACTTCTATTGTAGTAATATTAAAACATGTAGGGAGAAGTTTGTGTGGGATATTTGTTTTTTTATTAAAATAGCAACACTTTGTTTTTTTGGTATGATTTTGTGTTAAGTTGGAGAAATAAGCAGCGTATTGTTTGGGTACAGTAGCTGCGGAATTAAATGAAAGGTGTGTTTCTTGTGTGACATAACACTTGGTGATTGTTCTTTTATGAGTAATTCTAGATCAGTGTAATTGTTGTAGATTCCGTTCATATTCCATTGGAGAAATTTGAACATTTCTTAACAAGGAGATTATTGAGAAAGAAGTGGGGATTAATTATGGGAGTCATTGTTCTTCATCGTCAGAAGTGATAATTTCATGAGGTGAGATATTGCCTGGGAAAATGTTAAGTTAGAGAGGTTTTTTTATTGCTTCTTTTGTAGTTTCGTTTGTTGAGGTTAGATGGGTATTATTTACAACATTGTTTTTTTTTTCTTTTGTGGTATTATTTTCTTGTGGAGAGTGGAAGGGGAGGAGATGATGAGCCGTTAGGTATTTGCTTGTTTGTGTTTTCTTTTGTAATAAAGCCGAATGAAGTTTTTGCAGGGGTGGGGGATAATTGTTGTTTGTATAGCCTTAGTGCTTTTCGCATTGAGCATTTCATTTCTGTTTTTATTTTTAAAATGTCTTGTTGTAGGTATTTAGGACAAGAACGGGAAGAAGAAAGGTGATCACCTGAGAAATTTGCACAAAAGGTGCGGTTACATGGAGAGGGGAGATGAGGAGGGAAATTGCATTTATCGCAGGCTGGGTTGTTTTTGCAACGTTAAGTTGTGTGGCATTGGAGGATGGAGTCATGTGTGGAAGTTCACGCAAGTGAGGAAAGTTCTCCGATCGCCACTCACTTGGAAGTGACCAGAAACGATTTTTTTACATATGACCCAACCAGCTCACGACTTCTGGTCTTTGACCAAGTATCCTCTGGGTAGCCTAAAAGCATCCGTTTGAAGTCGGGCTAAAGTGAGAAGGTGAAACACTCCTTTCACAGGATTGTGTGCTGGGCTTGGGACCCGCCAAGTAAAAAGCGCCCCCAATGAAAGATTATCACCGCCGATGGTCGGGATAAGGCCTGAGGCGAGTAGGTCCTTGTGGCATTTACTACAGTGGCCATATAAAGAAGCGCAAGTTTGGTGTGGGATTCGTGGTGGGAGAGAGACTCCGTCCCGAGAATTATCATTCACTCCGGTGGATGAACGTCTAGCCACAATCCGCATCAAAGCGAGGTTCTTCAACATATCGCAGATTTGTGCCCTGACAGAAGAAAAGGACGATATGACCAAATATACCTTCAATGAGCGCTTGCACGCACCTATGAGAGCTGCTCCGTCACGATGTCAAAATCGTGCAATCACAACAGATAGCCGAACGATTTTCGTCAACAACTCGGTATAAGGGAACTGTGGGACGGCATTTCAAGCTCCTTACGTACAGCTGCGACCAAAACCATTGGTTTTCGGAAAATGGAAAAGAACAGCTGGTACGACGAGGAGTGCCGTGTCGCAACGGGGAGAAAACAGACTGCCTACCTCGCAACGTTACGATCGACCACAACACGAGCGGGATAAGATAGACACCGAGAGTTGAAGAGGGAAGCGAGACCCATTTGCAGACAGAAAAAGACATAGGTCGAAATGCGTGAGTATAAAGAGCTTGACAAGCTGGCCGACAGGGTTAGTGGTCGAAAATTCTACCAAAAAATGCGGCGGCTAACAGAAGGTTTCAAGACCGGAGCATACTCTTGTAGAACCCCCAAAGGTGATCTAGTGACCGATACCCAGAGCATACTAAGGGAACACTTCTTCAGCCTGCTGAATGGCAGGGAAAGTACAACGCCAGGAGAAGGTGAACTCGATTCCCCAATCGTTGGCAATGGCAGACGTTCCATTGCCCTACCATGAGGAAGTTCGAATAGCAATTACCCGCCTGAATAACAACAAAGCGGCGGGGCCGATGGATTGCCGGCCGAGCTATTCAAACACGGGAGAGAAGAACTGATAAGGAGCATGCATCAGCTTCTATGTCGGACAAAAGCATGCTCTACGATTGGAATTTAAGTGTGCTCTGCCCCATCCACAAGAAAGGAGACCCCACAATCTGCGCCAACTATTGTGGGATAAGCCTCCTCAACATCGCGTATAAGGTTCTATCAAGCCAAATCTTGGAAAAGACCCGTGAGAAGAGAATCGACGCACACTACCTCTCGTCGATTTCAAAGCTGCTTTCGATAGCACGAGAAGGAGCTGCCTTTATGCCGCGATGTCTGAATTCGGTGTCCCTGCAAAACTAATACGGCTGTGTAAACTGACGTTGAACAACGCCAAAAGCTTCTTCGGGATCGGGAAGGACCTCTTCGAGCCGTTCCATGCCAAACGAGGTTTCAGACAAGGCGACTCCCTATCGTGCGACGTCCTCAATCTGCTGCTGGAGAAAATAATTTGAGCTGCAAAACTTAATCGAGCATGTACAATCTTTTATAAGAGTGTACTGCTGCTGGCGTACGCTGATGATATTGATATCATCGACCTCAACACCCACGCCGTTAGTTCTGCTTTCTCCAAACAGTCGTCGCACTCGCGACTTGGCTCTCATGTCACTGTTGACAGTTATAATTATGAAGTTGTAGATAATTTCGTCTATTTAGGAACCAGTATAAACACCACCAACAATGTCAGTCTGAAAATCCAACGCAGGATAACTCTTGCCAACAGGGGCTACTTCGGACTGAGTAGGCAATTGAGAAGTAAAGTCCTCTCTCGACGAACAAAAACCAAACTCTATAAGTCACTCATAATTCCCGTCCTGATTTATGGGGCAGAGGCTTGGGCAATGACAATAACCGATGAGTCAACGTTGTGAGTTTTCGATAGAAAAGTTCTGGGAAAGACACATGGTCCTTTGCACGTTGGCCACGGCGAATAACGCATTCGATGGAACGATGAGCTGTATGAGATATACGACGACATTGACATAATTCAGCGAATTAAAAGACAGCGGTTACGCTGGCTAGGTCATGTTGTCCGAATGGACGCAAACTCTCCAGCTCTGAAGGTATTGGACGCATTACCCGCCGGGGGAAGCAGAGAAAGAGGAAGACTTCCATTCCGTTGGAAACACCAGGTGGAGAAGGACCTGGCCTTCCTTGGAATATCCAATTGGCGCCACGTAGCGAAAAGAAGAAACGACTGGCGCGCTGTTGTTAACTCGGCAATTATCGCGTAAGCGGTGTCTACGCCAATAAAGAAGAAGGAGAAGTTGTGTGGCCTAGAAGCTGGCAACTTTTACACCTCATGGGATTTGGGAAATAGGCTCTGGTCTGCATTGTGCGCCATGAGACTTCGATTTTTTCGGCAGTTTCTAGAGTTCGAATGATAGAAGAACTACTCCAGTAGGTCTTTGTTTGCCTTCTAAATTTTTTGTAAATTTATAGACGGGTGTAACTCCTTGATCTTTTAAATTATCAACATTTTTTCTTCTGAGATGTCGTTTATTATTTTTAAATGTTACTTGTTAAGAGTAGATGTGTGCTGGAATGAGAATTGAAATCGTGGCATATACTACGGCGAATTATTTTAGCTCAAAATTCGTTCTAGAAAATTTGAAAAGCAAAGGTCTAAACTGCCTGGTTGAGCGAGCGGGAACATTAAAAATAATATCAGACAACGGAAATGGACTACAAACTGACCCATTCATGAGTTTTAAAAAAAATATTATGTCCCTACAACTAGCGAGTATAGGTAGATTTATAAGCTTTAAACGGTTAGTATATAGAGGAAGATTTAATCTGGAATTCCAATGAAAATGATTCAAGGCAACAAGTAAAGGATGTTTCTAAACGGACTCTAACTTCTCCGAATGGACTTGATAGCTAGAGTTCCAAATTACAGAAGCATACTCTAATATAGGCCTCACCAAAGATGTAAAAAGAATTCTTGTAGTAAGCGGATCTCTAAATTCCTTAGACCAACGATTAATAAAACTAAAGGGCGCCTTTAGCTTTGAAAACCGTGGAAGATGCATGAAGATTAAAATTGAGTGCGAGGTCCACAGTTACCTTCAGAATAACAAAACTGCATACTTGCCCCAAGCTTCAATTTTGTATTACGTAGGAAGTGGGGTCTACGGGAAAAGCACATTTTTGGACGTTCAATGCCATATCATTTCTAAGACACCAAGAAACTAGATTGACATCTAGCATCATTTAAAGTATATGATTTAAAAAATTGTATATCGTCAGCATATAATAAAACTCTTGAATACTTAATAACAAATGATGTATTATTAATAATTAACAAGAGCAGAATTGGATCAAGACCGAATTGGGGACCGTCTGAAGAGACATTAATTACTTCAGAAAAAGTATCGTTAAATATAACTTACTGAGGTCTATTATTAAAATATGAACCAACTCATTTTAGGAAAATTGGTTGAAAATCAAGAAAATCCCGTTTATTCAAAATAATTGGATGGTTTACTTTATCAAAAGCTTTACTAAAATCTGTGTATATAACATGCCGTAAGCCGTAGTTACATGTGTTACAAATTCTAGCAAATTAGTTACTGTAGATTTCCCTTAACGAAAACCGTGCTGAGAAAAACAAATTAGTGGAGAAATCGTGAAGGTTATTTCGTCTGTTATAACTGCTTCAAAAAGTTTAGGTATTGCTGACAACTGTGTTATTCCCCTATAGTTTTCAATGGATGACTTAAATCCACTCTTATGTAAAGGAACTATAAATGATAAAGCACGAGATTTTCTATTTTTATTAACCGGGTTAATGCAGGAGTTAGTTACATTACTAACTCCCATTGCGTTTTCGTTGGCAACATTGTTAAAAATGGCCAATTTTAATCTATTGTGAATAAAAAACAAACAACACTGACTTTTAAATAATAAAAAAGAAGTTTTATGTTTTGTAATAAAAAACCGCAACCGCATTGTTTATCTTTCATCCATTTTCATTGAAAATATTATAAAAATGACGACAATCAGCTGTTTACCAGAGTTTCAAACTCACTTGCTGCCATCTGTCACCTACAAATTTGGATCTGATTAAGTGCGCAGTTAATCCGAATTAACGCTGCCGTAAGCTATAAGTTAAATAAACATACATAAAACAATTTTCCAAAATGAAAAATAACTCAACACGGGAAATAGCGTCCTTGTCCGGTAATTGGAACGTAGTCATGTTCGGTTACGAGAATTGGTTTTGTATGAAAATATTAATGAAACCGTTGTCATGAAATTGTTTCGGTTATGGGAGGTGTCCGGTTATATGTCCCGGTGAATTATTATAAAAAGTAAGGAAGGGATGAATTGTGAATTCGCACATAAGAATAAGTAAGGAAGGGATAAGTAATCGAACATTTCAAACTATTGTAACTTACAAGGATCAAAGCCGGCTTAATACCTTCAAGTGTTGGCCATATTAATTCATTGTTAACAACGACGAAATCGTGAACACTACTGTGAAGCTTGTAGACTCCTTTAGTTTTATTCCGAATTTTGCTTCTCTTTAGCGAAAATTATACCAAAAACATTGGGGACAGGGAAATTAAAGAGTTGGTTGCACTAATTTTTGGCATTGCTCAGGTATACTTGAGAACTGATTTTAAAGTAAGCCGATATATGTGCATGTATTTAAAAAGTGAATTACTCGTAGAAGTTTGAAAACCTTTATATGGTTTTAGGTTGTGGGGGAAGTATTGGTTACATTCAACCCATTGACACAAGGATATATTATTATCAATGAAATATTTGACTGGAATTTCAGTAAAATGTTTCGCAATTTTGATCACTACAGTTCTTGACTGAGATCCATAGATCTGGCGAATACATTGGTTTTTCCTTGATTTATATAATATAACGGAAAGTGAAAGAATCAGTGGAACTTAAAATTGTGTTACATGGAAGATAGGGGTGTTTTTGTTTGGGCTTGACTATTTTCACACTGTAATGGAGAAAACCCGTCATCCTGATCATATGTATATCTAATTCGATTATTTTTAGGTGATACAACAACAATTAGGCGAATAAAACTGTTATACTCTTTAGTAACACGTTGTAAGAGTATAAAAAAGGACAAGAGTATAGATATATAAGTATACCATATTTTCTCTAAAAATATTCAATATATTTAAACCTCACAATTCGCAAAATAGTGTAGGCAACTACTCAAGATCATTTTCCTGATTTCGATATTTCCTCATATTATGGTATAACAACTGTTGATAGTTGCTTCACTATTCACTATTCACAATTGTGTTAACGCTTTTTGAAATACTTACCATTGGCTGTTTGGTTATTATTGTTTTCATTGTAATCCATATCCAATTGTGATATTAATTCTTGAACGATGGCCTGAGTTGGAGAAAACATTCGAAATCCGGTTATATTCGTCTCACTGTATTTATATTCTTCCAGATCAAAAGTTTGTAAGTCGAGATTACCAATAATATAGGAATATTTATCATTCATTATTCCAACTTGCTGTGCCTAATGTAGAATGGAAAACTAGAAGTAGTATATTATATACAGTAGTAAACCTTCTAATGCACTATTTATAATACAGTACAATACTCGCAAATAATTAATACCTGCTTTAAAAGTTCAGCTACAGATGGCGTAGAGCCTACAACTACAATATGTCCTTCTTCCGATTTGCGTACTCGTCGCAGAACTGCTTTGAAATTTCCACTTAGTTTAAGATCATACCGCAATACATTGATGACTGGTCCGTCACTACCGTAGAATGACATTAAACCATTTAAAATGCTTAAATATTCGGCTGGACAAAGATGGGTTAAAATTTGATACCTATTTTTGTATATATGAGTATGAGAAGGTGTTTACTTACAAGATTCATAAAGGAAAGTAAAATGTGTCCATTCGAATAAATTGATAATGTCGTGCAAAATACGTGCCAAATCTATTGGATTTGGGTATAAATTGAATCCCTCCACATTCTCACTCATATGTGGATATATATAAGGTACATCCTTAGCATCACATACTGTTAAGAGATGCGCTGATGTTTGTCGTGAAGAAGGCCCAAAAATAGCACCAATGCCAGTCTGTACATATGAAGAAACACGCGTATTTATCTTTATATATATATATTTCATATTTTCATAAAAACATAATTAGGCGTATTTATTTTTTTACACGGTAGATTTCCTCTAAATATATAAAAATATGTGAATATAAAATTCTAACTATAGCAAATTACTCATCCGTTTTTGAAGAGTTCGACGAAAAATTTAAGAAATATCTATCTACTATCTTTTTTTCGCATTTAAAAATGAAAACATTTAGTATTTTATTAAACAAAGTTTAAATTATTATACATTCATAGGTAGCCATTTGGCATGTATGCAGCTAATGTTAGTTTATATGTTATTAGTAGTATTGTAATTCTTACCTGTATAAATTTGCAAAGTTTAGCATGTCCTTCTATAGAATCGCCAAATTTTATTTGTTCGTTATACCCTATCAAGGGTATCCCTAAATCGGTGTTGGCTACAGTAATAGCATAGTTAAAAGTCTTCTGTAACGGCTCCATATTGTCATCAGATATAATACCTAGTAAAATTTAAGAGAACGTGATGTTCATGAGAAAAGTGTTTCTGTATACGTAAAAGGGTTATACTCTGCTAGGAATAGAAACTATTATATTTAAGTTATTTGTAGTATGCACGAGCGATAAATTCGATTAATTCATTCTGAATATTTTTATGAGTAATTTCGTATCTATCTCAAATAGTTTATGCTGCTACAAACAGATGTTCGACAAATAAAATGGTCATCTTTAATAACACATGTTGCGAATGCACAAAAATACAAATCACATTTCATATGTTAAGCAGATATTAAGTAAAAATTTATCGCAGCTACAAAATTTGCAAGTATTACTGCCTTCTTGATTCGTTGATTATTAAAAATCGAAATCATCGTATTAACATTGACATAAAAACTTGTACACATTTTTTAAACTAATCCAAATAAAGAATATAGTATATCGAGACATTGTTCTATTTTTAACCACATCGACATTCAATTAGAAGTCACTTACCAATTGAGATTCCCTCATTTTCTTCAATATTAGCGAAACCCTTCACATAAATAATAAATGTGTATAAGATTCCAAAAATCCAGTTGTTTTGTATTTGCTGCAATTTTATAAATTTTTACACATTATATTTTTGGTGCTTGTCCATTTTTAAAATCCGTTGTTAATTATGTGTTGTTTACCATATTTTTTATATTTCACGGAAAAACAGCGCTGTGACACATCCATCGACCAATAAGCACGCAATAGCAACTGATTTGAAAATTTTTAATAATTACAAAAATATATCTTGCTAGTTCGAATAACTTGAATACGAAAACATGCGTACAAGCAGATGTATTGTGCATATTTCTAAAGTCTTTGGTAGCATAAGACTATTTCCATGCACATTGCATTTTGGAGCAATTCCAAAAATACATATACGCTTGTGCTGCAGTGATGATTTCGGTGCATTTTTATTAAAATGCAGCACTGTATGTATATGTCCATATAATTCGTCTTATTTTTTAACTACATATTTTCTTTTTCTGTGTGTCAATTGGTGGATTTTTAGATAGGATAATAAATATTGGTTTAAAAATAATCTCACCGTACCTTTATAGGGTTGCATGGAAAACATTTTTTTCTCATACAAAAAATTAAATATTTTATTAGATTTTTTGATTGTTACAAACATACACTATTAACAAAGAAATTCTGAAATTAAAAAAAAAAAAATAAATCTTTAAATCGGCCATTGCGACGCCATTTCCGGTGACCCTTTCGAAAAAAGATGTTCCCGCCTTGGCAGGATATCATCCAAATTGAAAAAATACGTGTTTTAGTTAAAACCTTAGTTTCGAACTCAGGCGAAGGAAAAAAACTCAAAATTGGATTTTTGGCAGAAATTTTTACGAAATAATGTAATTTCAGTGAAATATTCAATTAAAAAAATTCAATTTCTTGAAACCCGTAAATTCATGTACTTTTATACTCTAGTAATTTGGAAGGATCAAAGGCTAGGAAGTTCTTTGAGGATGTTTCAACACTACATTTTGCTTGTGTAAAATATTTAAATAAAAACTAAGCTAATTAACTCAAATAAGATATATGTGATATACATTGGGACAAAAAAGTACCCCACCAGATGTAATAAGGTTATGCAAACGATTTTTTCAGTTCTCGAAACATTTTTCATAAGCACTTTTCGACAAAATCATTCGAACGGACTCGCGAGAGATGTGGAGCTCTCTTGCCATCCTAAAACACTTGCCTGACAACACTATATCTTTCACTTTTTTATTATTTTCATCAGTTTATGAGATCCAAGGTCTTCCAGAGCGAGCCATGTCTTCAATGATCTCTCGACCGTCTATGAAGGCTTTGCACCACTTGTGGGAATTAATATTCTTCGGTATTAGAAATACAAAAAAATATATATTTTTTAGTTCTGTACTTGCGTGTTATCGCTTATATAAGAACGTTCCTTTATTCTATGACTGAACTCTATAGTTGCTGTATAACAAAAGACGTGTGTGTAACTTATTGAACATATACATTTGTTGCTGATTAGCATGTGGCATGATGTTTGGACTTTGTACTCAGGCCATGCGCTGAGTGCGTGATCGGGTGACGTGATAATTGTGGATGATGTCATGCCTATCAGAATGAGTATTAACTCTCCCCTCCTTTAAAGAGAAGTCGTCCCTGACTGCTTGATCAGATGTTCCATTCCATGTAGTCGGAGTACGGCTTCATATTGATTGCGGTTTCTTTCCTGAATCTTATTGGGCTGGATTCTAGTATATAAAGAGTATAACTTAACTATTAGTGTATTTCTTACAGGATGTTCTTCAAAAGGAATTATTAGTTTATGTAATTTTTGAATATTGGTACATTCGTATTCAGTATCTGATTGTAATAGTTCAAGTATTTTAATTTTCTCATTGCCTTGTACCTTTGATATATTTTTTAATTTGTTCGTTTTTGTTTTTATAAGTTTTTCCATCAATAGTTATGGGATCTGTAAATTGTATTAAATTGTTTCTTGATATAGATTCATTATTTAATACGTGTGTTCCGCTTAGGATAATATTACCATGATTTATACATTGATCTGTTTTTCCTTTTCTACAAATGTATTTGCTTAAATTATTTTTACAATCTTTAATTCTTTGTGGTTTGTCTTTACATATTGAAATCATTGCGTCTAAGTTAAGTTTTCCATGTCATTGGTGTAACATCATACATTACAAATTTCTCTATTATTATAGGATATTTACATACATATGTATATACTACTACAAATATTTCATTAATTTTACATATATTAATTATGGGAATATTAACTTGTTCTTTTCTAACCATTTCTTCTATTTCTTCGATATTGATTGCTGCAGAATAAAAGTTTCCATTTCTAGCAAAGTTAACTGTTGTCGTTAAATCTAAAAGTTCTTTGTGAACTTCTTCAAGTAAAAATCTTGACTTTAACACTTTAGGATTAAATTTTTCAATCAATTTTTCAAGGTTTGAATTTATTACTCTTTGTTGGTTGTTATTCTCTATTATGTCATTTAGGGCCGTCTTGATTTCTATTAAGTCGTCGCGGTCGGGTACTCCTGTTATGAATTTGATTGCTGATCCTAGGAAATCTATACTTCTTTTGGTTCGTCGCGTTAGTAGTTGATTCTTTAATATTTCAATTCTATTAATTAATATTTCATCTGCTGCATCTTTCTTTGTTTGTTCTAACATTTCTTTAATTTCACTGTATGGTTTTAATATCTTTGTTAAATTCGTCACATGAAATAAGTAATCTTCACTTTCGAATAAATACGAAGGATCCGTTTCAGTTAACACATATTTTTTATCCTCAATGTTTGTTATTACTTGTGCTAGTATTATTTTCATCAGTATTAACGTTATTATCAGTTGTTTGTACATTTTGTCGTATGTTGTCCTTGTGGATGACCTTTCCCGTGGTTGTTAGGATTGTGTCCTCACGATCTTCTTTTACAATATATTTTAAATATCTTTCTGAATATTTCTCTCGTCGGCTGGATTTTTCGAAGATAATCTGTCCTGGAACGTATGTCCTATTAGTTCTATTTTTATATTCAGTTACTGAGTGAATTGTCCTGTTGTATTCCTTTACTGCATTAAAAATTTGTTCTTCAGTAGTAGTGTCAGTGTCTGCTGCTAAGGCTCTTGCTATTTCCAATATTGTGCTGTGCAACTTCTCGACTTGCGCGTTCGATGTCGAATGATTGTTTGCTGTTAGTGTGTGCTTTATGTTGTATCTAGCTTGTTTAGTATGGCTTTTGTGCCTACACCCGAAAATATCAATTCGTTGTCCGGTACAATACGGGTATACTTGCGATAGTACTTCGTTCATGACGTCATAGAATTGAAATTCGGACTCTAGTTTTCGTAATTACGCGTATTTTGAGTATCTGTCTATACTAGATAGATAACGTGTACTATTTATTTGAAATATGGCCATTTGTATGGATGTACCGGTTTGGTAAGGTGTCGGTGTTTTTCCTATTAGGTGTTTTATTGGTCTCCGTTCGTATTTATTTTCGTTACAAGTTGTACAGTTGCGTATTGTAGCTTCAGTGTCTTTCTTTTGTTCGGGCAAATAACATGTTTCCAATAATTCTTTTAGATTATTTTTTGCGTTTCCATGTGCGCGATTATGAGTAAATTCGAGTATATTAATTCTGTCTTCTTTCTCGGTTATGTCCCTCAATACCGTTTGTGCAAATACTTTTGGGTAAGTGCTGAAAATATGTTTAATTTTTTGCTGGAGTCTATGCCAGAGTTCTAGGTCTGAGTGAAATGCAGTCATTATTTTTTGTTTCAATACTGCTCTAATGCTTTCCATTAGGAATTTCTCATCTTTGAACGTAATTGTATAGCGTTCGTATTAGGAGAAAATAGTTTTTGCGGAAAGCGAATTCTCAGTTCTTTCAATTAAATGTATTTGATTTTTGAAAGAATTAAATGGTGATTTTTCCTATCTAATATTATTTTGTGTTGATGTTTCTGCTGAATGTTGCGATTCATCTGAAGTAATATTTATATGTCGAGACAAAGCACCTGCGACTACATTTCCGTGTCCTGGCTTGTATTTTAATGTTGCCCCGTAATCTTCTATGAGGTTTTTCCACCTTTTTAACTTTGTGTTTTTCTCGGATATTGAAAAAATTAGTGACTGATGATTAGTGTATATCGTTAAGTTGGCTGTGCCGTATGGATAGTTTCTAAGTTTTTTTAATGACCAGACTATCGCTAACATTTCTTTTTCATTAGTCGAATAGTTTTGTTTGGTCTGACTCAATGTTCGAGAAATGAATGCAATTGGATTCCTGCCTTGGCTGAGTACGGCTCCTATGGCGTAATTACTAGCGTCAGTTGTTAGATCGAATCCTTTTTCAAAGTCAGGTTGGTATAATTCTATTTGTCCTTTTTTTTAGTGTTTCAATAGCTTTTAATGCTTCATTGTCTAATGTTACTTTCACGTTTGAGCTTTTATTTTTTGAAATGTTTCCATTTTCTCCTCTGAGATAAATGGTTAATAGTTTGCATATTTGTGCAAAGTTTTTTACAAATTTCTTATAATAGGAAGCTAGACCTAGGAATGACCTAAGCTCTTTCAGATTTGTTGGTATTTTATATCGATCAATAACTTCTATTTTCTTTGGATCTACAGTTATTCTTCCGTTTTTGATAATATGTCACAGAAATTCGGTTTGCTTCCGAAAAAAATTTGACTTTTCTTCAGAGATTTTCATATTGGCTCTGTGTAATGTCTGTATTATATTAGAGATATCTCTCATATGTTCCTCGGGTATATATATCAGGACATCATCTATATATACATATGCACATTTGCCAATATACGGTCTGAGTATATCATCGACACATCTCTGAAATGTAGAAGGAGCATTTTTTAACTCGAATGACAGCCTAAGGAATTCGTACTTAGTTCCATTTACTGAAAAGGCTGTTTTCTCTCTGTCTTCCTTTTTAATCATGATCTGGTGAAATCCTAATTCTAAATCGAGTGTCGTGAATTATGTAGCTTTCCCTAAATTCTGTAAAGTCATTGTTATGTCGAGAATTGGATATCAATCTGCTATCGTTTGTTTATTAAGTTTTTAGAAATCTATAACCATTCTTCTTTTAGGCTTTCCCTCTTCATCATTGCCTTTTTTGAAACTGTCCATATCGAGGAATTATATGGGCTTTTGTTTAGCTGAATTATATTATTCTGCAATAATTTCTCAATTTCTTTTTTAACAAAATCGTGATCCGAATAAGGATATGGATATTGCCTTACCCAGACAGGATCTTTAGTCTCTCTCCTAATTTCTGTTTCTATAGTAGTTGTAAATGGTAAAATTTCTCCACAATAATTATTTTTTATTAAATTATCAATTTCTTTTTTGTACGTTTCGTCACCTATGGTGTAATTAAGTACATTCTTTATTAAATTATTTTCTTTCTTTGAAAAACTAATTGAATAATTTATCATATAATATTAACTTTAGCTCTCATTTTCTTTAAATTGTCATATCCTAATATCATATCGAAATCTTTTAATTTATCAATATCTAGAAGTTCGATTTCATGGCCTAACAAATTTATTTTCCTTTTATGTGTAATTATTGAACTTCCATGTAAAGTTCTAGTTTTTAGTGGTTTATCTGACAATATTTTCTTTGCGTATGGATATTCACTTTTTACATAACTGCTTGTAGCATCTGTATCTATTAGTATATACACGGATTTACCATTTGGTGCAGTTCTTCTTAAAGTAGGAAGACTGTGGTATTTTATAAAAAATGGGTCTGTTCAGCTTCTTCTTCATCGGTGGCTGGTTCGTTGTAGAGAAACTGTACATCTTGTACGTCCTTGTCGCCGTTGAGCTGGTTGACTCTTTCTTTTTTTCCATGTACTTCTGAATTTGTATCTCTGCTTCTCTTCAAAAATTGGTTTAGGCGATTCCATATGCCTCATTAATACTTTGGCATCCTCTGGAGTAGAGTGCATTTTTTGTTGTCAGGCTTTTTAATCCTGTTATAAACGTTCGGACAGCTTTACTCTGCACTTCCTTGCTTAAGGCTTCAACTAGATATTCGTTTTTGTGCGTCATTTCTATTTTTGATAACACGATGTTCAGAGATTGATTTAATCTGTCGTAATATACGTGTAAAGGTTGATTTTCCTGTCGAATCTTCATCATCTCCTCTTCCAGAACGTAGAGTGGTCTCTGGTCTGCGTATGAATCATCTAATCTTTCAATTATTGCGTCGAAGTTTTGTTTAGTGTTGTTATTAATTAATAACTGGGCTGCTTTCCCCGTGATTTTACTCCTAACCATGATGAGTGTTTCAGCATATATATTAAATGCTTGAAATTTGGATATATTGGACATTAATGTTGTAGCCAACTTTCTCCAATTTCGGTAATCGTGGTAGTCTCCACTAAACATTGGTAACGTTTTAAATATATTAAGGTCTACTTCTCCAGGATTGTTGTATGAACATAATTGATCCTGGTATTCATGTATGACTCCAGTTCCTTGGCTTGTTTCCATTAGCACCAGTCTCCTCTGGAGGTCCTTTACGACTTTAAATGAAGTTAAATCCTTTACGACTTTAAATGAAGCTGTTATTATCAGTATTAACTTGGGCGTGAGTTTTTGATAAAAATTAATCACCGTAAGATTTTTCAAACATTCGCAACGATTCGCACACAGAAATACAAAATTTGAGACAAATTCTTTGTTCGATATTTTTATCCATTGTAAAAATCGCAACGCAATACTGAAGTTTATCGATATAAGCAGTTGGTGTAAAGAAACTGTTTGATAGATCGCGCTCATAGTAATTAAGGACAGTCCTACAATCTTACCAAAATTCGTGTTTTTTTTGCAATATCTTTTACCCGAGAAATTTAATTACAATTTCCGGATGCTTTTTTGTCAGCAATGTAATATTTTTCTGATAACATTGTTATCATACATATTTCCATATAGCACTTTAAAAAACAGAGCTAAAACAAAAAGAAGCAACGTTAACTTCGGTTTCACCAAATCGTTCAGTTTGTATGGCAGCTATGTATGTATATGCTGTAGTGACTTGATCTTAACAATTTCTTCGAAGATGGTACAATTGTCTTGGACAGTAGCCCATGCCAAATTTGATTAAGATATCTCGTCAAATGAAAAAGCTTTCCATACAAGCACTTGATTCCTACCGTCCAGTGTGTACGCCAGCTACATGCTTTAGCAGTTTTTTCGGAAATTGCACCTTTGACTCAGGCAATAATTGGTGCCAAATTTCTTAAAAATATTTCGTAAAATGAAAAGGCTTTCTAAATCTGCACTTTATTTCGATCGTTCACGTTATATGACAGCTGTATGCTATAGTAGTCCGATATACGCCATTTCGACAAATGAGCAGCTTCTTGGTGAAAAAAGACATATCGTCCGCTTAACGTGCAAAGGTGCTAAGTGCCATTTTTATACTCTCGCAACAAAGTTGCTAAAGAGAGTATTATAGTTTTAAGTAAGTCCTAAAACTAAATGAGTCAGATATAGGGTTATATATACCAAAGTGATCAGGGTGACGAGTAGAGTTGAAGTCCGTCCGTCCGTCCGTCTGTCTCAGGAACTACTCGACCGATTTCAATGAAATTCGGTATATAATGTTTTCTTAACACCCTGATGACATGTGCGAAATATGGGTGAAATCGGTTCACAACCACGCCTTCTTCCAATATAACGCTATTTTGAATTCCATCTGATGCCTTCTCTGTATAATACATACATATAAATGAAAATACAATTCATTACTCAAAGTACACAAATTGATCTAATCTAATTAATTTTACAGCAAAATAAAAAAATATGTAAATGACGG
This sequence comes from Bactrocera zonata, assembly GCA_037783105.1. Taxonomy (NCBI): domain Eukaryota; kingdom Metazoa; phylum Arthropoda; class Insecta; order Diptera; family Tephritidae; genus Bactrocera; species Bactrocera zonata. The sequence continues at coordinate 736 of JBAWJQ010005176.1, read as the reverse complement.
ATAATGAAATCTCGATTATCACTTTATCATGCGAGAGTATAAAATGTTTGGTGACACCCGAACTTAGCCCTTCCTTACTTGTTGAATTATTAAATAAAACAAAAAAAACTGAATAAAAATTGAAGTTCAAATTTTTTTTTATTTTTCTAACGCAGTTTTGTCAACTGTGATATTTCATTTAAGTACAAAAAAAAATATATAATAAAGAATTTAATGAGCGCCTTTATATAGGCCTTTTTTGGACTTAGCACATTTTCTGGAGTTATTTGCACTTGGATGTATTGGACTTAGCAAAGAAGTTTTTAAATATTTGCAATTTTTCGTATTTTCTTGCTGTTAATTTTCTTCTTTCTTGGTGAAGCTGTGGCAAATTAGACCAATCCGTTGGCACAACACTTCTGTCCACTCTTTGTTGTAAATAGCTCCATGGCTCGGGAAAACGCAATTTATAAAATATTTCCCTTTCCGGTGTTTATTTAATTGCACGATATCGGTGACTTTTGATTCACCCTTTCCGCGACCAGGACGAATTGTTTTTAAAAATTGTATGCCCTTGAAACATTTGAAAAAAGTATGATCCAAATACTCTACCATATAAGGTGTGGTTTTCTTTCGAGCATTCTGACATATTTGAATATACTCTGCTGGTACATTAACAATTCGATGTTTAATAACACGCTTGTTCTTTTCACCTATTTCCACTGGGGATACTTACTGTGAGCTTTGGCTATGTAAC